>OX940792.1:15118998-15718998 GCA_954870985.1 Trifolium fragiferum
AAATTTGATTACAGCTTCTGGTAAGTCAATTGGAACCTCTCACAGAGCAGCAATTGATGGGTATTACCAACTTGCAACAATCCTCCCAACAAGCAGAAGATGCATTGTCTCAGGGCATGGAAGCACTACAACAGTCCCTTGCAGAGACGTTGTCCACTGGCGCATCTTCCCAACAATCTGGTCCATCAGGGAACGTGGCAAATTACATGGGTCAAATGGCTATGGCCATGGGTAAGCTTGGGACTCTCGAGGGTTTCATTCGACAGGTAAATTTTTCATACATCGGCAATTCGACATGGTTTTGGGTGAATAATCGAGGGCCTGTTTTTAGTTTCAAACAACATTTTTCAATTTTTACTTAGTATGGGTTGAAACGAAATTTGCAAACAGACTCTAAAATTTTCTCAAACCGAAGCAACCCTTAGTTGCAAACAGCATTTCATGTCACATTACGTTTAATAAAATATCTTACCATGGATTCCATTTGTGTTTATTGTTACAAGGCTGACAATCTGCGCCAGCAGACTCTGCAACAAATGCACCGAATATTGACAACACGTCAATCGGCTCGTGCACTGCTTGCCATACATGATTACTTTTCACGGCTGCGCGCTCTCAGCTCCCTCTGGCTGGCCCGTCCAAGAGATTAATGATTGTAGTGAATAGTCTGTCAAGTTAGTTATCACATCAATCACCATTAATACTTTGGTCATTATAAGTTTTGCTTCTTAACAAGTGTTCATGGTGTTGTACTCGTAGTCGTTGAAATACTGTTACAAGTGTTTCCTAGAGTTCACATAGTCTAGGAATGGAATTGGAAACATGCATTTATGTTATCTTTGTTACTAATAATATTGTCCATTGTAATTGTTGGGGAAGGTATTTGGTTTTTTCACACAAAGGTTGTTTGGTTGGGATTATATTTAACTGTTTGAGTTGCCAAAGTTTTCCAATGAATATGGATGTGTTGAACCGTTTAAGTTGGTGTGTGACTAGGAATAATAACTTTGTTTGGTTGAGCATTTTTATGTTGACAAATAAGCACCTTTTTTTTACAACTAAAATTGTAAGAGGTGGTTAATTTAGTCGTTTAAATTTATGAAAGTCAGTTAAGATATAACAAGTGCACTTGGAGGCATGGTTATGAACTGATGATGATGTCTATTCAGTTAGGGTGTGTTTGGTTCGGGGTAAATGGTTGTGGGCCACCGATTATGCTTAAGTATCTCTTTTTGTTTGGAGGCTTTTATCTAATCATATTCCAATGAAGGACAACTTGTTGCGCCGTAGAGTTTTACCTCGAAACTTCCTTGTGTCAATGACTGGTTTTTGAATTGGTTATGTGTCTCTTTCGGTCTATAACTTTTAATATTTTGTTTTTTTGAACAAATTTTGAAAACTATTGTCAAATACTTTAAGTCATTTTATTTTATTTTTTTGAAAAAAAAGTAAATAAAGCACCACAAATAAGTAGCTCTAGTAGAAGGATCGAAGGAAAATAGGTGTTGCCAGACTTCGTGATGAGCGGCATCACAAGGCAGATTTTGTTAGGGTATGCAAAATATATTGTTAGCTGAATCATATGAATAAACTGAACTACACTGAATAGTTCATGAACTGAATCACAAAATTTAAACAGTTCAATTAACCAACTTAATTAAGAAAACTGGTTTGAACTCTTTAACCAATGATTACAATAGCAAATTTGGTCAAAACTTTATAACCGGATACTATAACCATTTTATAAAACCGGTTTTGATATCGCAAAACTGGTTTGGAACACACAGAATCCTACCTTCCTTTGCTAAATCAAGCTCATTTGGTCATGCTTATCAAAAAAGTCAAGTAACTGGACTAAGGCAAAACTGTCTATAGGGAAATGCAAATGAAAGATCCACAACCAACAATTAGTACCTGCATATCGAGAAGACTTAATATTATGCCTTTATTCAAAATGCGAAAATTCTTTTTCAGCTGTATGCACACATGTCCACAAGAATAAGCAGAACACCACTTTCTCAAATTAAGCCAGGAATACTGAAAGTAACAGTTTCATCTGAAATTAACAGTATTAACTTCATCCTGTATTGACATACATAACATTTAAGATAATTCTTTATTTGAGGAAACAGAAAACACAATCGATGATCACACTTCAAGAGTAATTGCTGTTGTAGAAATTCTTCAGAAAATTAGATATGCCCTGCTCTTTCGTGGCCAATTCCTGTTGCTCCAGTCCACGACGACCAACTACGTACTGACCGACGATATGGTGCCTCTGCTTTGAATGGTTCACAACATTCTTCAGCTCTTCCAACCCCTTGAAAAGCAGCATATCAATGACCTGAACATCCAAAAATATTAGTGACAGTGATGAAGCCTTTCATGTCCAAAATTCCCTGCCTTTACGGAATAAAATCATTTTGATATTTTGAAATGTTCAATTAATTACTAGAGTCGATGCATCAAATCCATGAAACATTGATCTATATTTGAACAAATGCTATGCTAAGTATAAATTCATGTTTCAAAATGCCATCATGTCTTGTAAGGAACAAAGGAGGAAGCAGAAAATTCAACAAACATGCCCTAGAACAAAGGTAATTAAAACCAGACCAGCCGGTTCAACCAGGAACAGGACCTAGGCACTGGTCCAATGAACCCTAATAACTGCTCTGCACAAAAATGCTGGGAGAAAGAAGACGAAATGAAAAATATTGAGAACAGAGATAGGGCGGCTGATTCATGTCTGAAGATGAGAATCAAAAGTGGTGATGATAGGGATTTAAGGTTATGTATGTTGGGCTTGGGACTTGGTAAGTTAAACCTAAATGGCTAAATCTAATGAAAGAAATAAAAAAAAAAAAAAAGGTTCTAGCCAGCTAAGTAAATGTGTAAATGGTGCACTTGAAGCAACAACAAAAATAGGGGAAAACAACCTCCAATGAAATCGATCCCATATGCTAGGACTCAAAAAAGCTGGAAGACTAATACACCATAAAAACCCAACAGTATCTTTTGTAATTTTTTTATTTAAATTATGCTGATTCAATGCAATCTGGTCTGACCCCAACCCAACCACAGTCAAACCTTTAAACCTTGAACCAGGGCCTACACCAGTTCAATTTCCGATCCAGTTGCCTAGGACAACATTATACAGCAAGTAAAAAACATAGAAAAGAAATAGGGTAGCTTACAAAAATACAATAACTTCACATGGTACAAGTAAAGCAAACATAGGATGAAGCAAGAAACAAAAAAGTTAATGATGATTACTTGAAAACATCCAGCGATGCACAATGACAAGGGTTTTGCAAACACCTAACATGGTTGAAACAACTTATTCACAGGTAGCCAAATGCCAATTAGGAATACCCATAATTTGGCCTAATGCAGAAAACTTGGACCTTATTCAAATTACAGATTAGAAAAATAGGCTATGTTTTCCATATCTTCTTATCATGACATCACCAAATTTAAAACCATTATCTCCACAATTTGACAATAAGACATCACAATGAAATTTTGCAGTCCCTACAATACCACCCTTTAAAATTATGCCACTAAATCCTCCAAAAAATGAGAAATCTAACATGCCAAACTGTGAATAGGAATACAGAAAATAAAATAGTCAAATTATTGGGAAGCAAATGTTGATAAGATTTAAGGCCTATTTAACTAGAACATAAAAAACATGTTTTCAACAATAATTATAAATGTGTCACATTGGCTTCATTTTATTTCCTACTTTAAGGATTTTTATAGGACTTATTGAACATAACTTAATAACATTTTCACTATTGTTTCTATAAATATGTGAAAATAGTAAATGGTGTGAAAATAATGGGACATTTTTGCAACTATTAGTGATTTTTTTTCTTCATCATAACAGATATAACCTTAACTATCCATCAGAAAACTGTCCACATTATGCAAGTTAAATAAATCCCTATGCCACTATTCGAGAATAATCATAGCCAGTAAACTAATAAATTGAGGTTTTAGATACAGGCCGACATTACGTCTAAAAGAAATATAGTACAACTCACTGTAACAAAACTAATTCAATGCAGTGTTGTTAATAGCGAATCGCGGAAAATAGCGGATTGCCAAAAAACCGATATGAGAAATATCGGATAGCGTAGCGGGCAAATAGCGGAAGCCGCAAAGCAGTTAAAATAAATAATTATATATAAAATAAAACATACTCCTAGGTATAAAACACAAATTAAAGCTACCTGATATTAAAAAAGTTGATCGACATTAATCTGAAAATGTCAAATTCAAACAACTAATAAAGCAAAAAACAGAAATTTAAAAACAACTTACAACTCAAAAGCTAAGTAGTTCAAACTTCAAAACAACCAATAATCGGCAATTCTAGCTCTAACTAGTGAAATTGTGAAGGAGAAGAGCAACGAAGTGAGAAGGAGAAAAGAAGTGAAGGTAGTGGAGGCAGGGGTTATGACATTGAGATATGAGAGTCAGTAGTGAGTTTGTTTGCCTAGGCAGTGGTTTTATTTATTTTTTAATATTAGTCGACTGACTCCACCGCTAAAAGCCTAAAACATTAACCAATTTCGATATCTAGACATAGCGGCTATACCGGTTTTTGAGAAAAGCGGCGTTATTTTGAGCATAGTAGAGTCAAGATGCCATACCGGCTTTCGTACCGGATAGACAAAATTCCAATACACAATACCGGTATACCGACGCTATACCGGATATTTAATAACACATTTCAATGAGTGAAAACCAGTATGTGCATGTTTGGATGCACTGTGAAAGATGTGAGAATGGTTTTACTCTTGTCATGTGTGATTTTGGTATGTTCAGTTATTTTCATAGTTGATTTTACCTCCAAACCCTCTATTTGATAATAAGTGATAAAAAGTAGATTTTGCATTACATTGAAAAAGTCACTAAGTTTTGCATCCAATTTAGTATTAAAGTAAAAGCATCCACAGACAACCATTCTACTCAAAACTAAATTTCAATCATATATGAATCTAACAAAATGAAGTTTATTTGAAATCCTGTTTGGCAAACACTCATCCAAACACACTAAATAACCAACACCGGAATTCTCAATCAGCACAGTACATTTTAAACACCAGAAGCAAAACATAGATTCATGGTACTCCATTTACCAATAACCAACTAAAACCTAACCAGAATATACATTCTATAAACTCAACAAACCAACATCTTTTAAAATCCCTCTTGATTTTAACCAAGCAAGTAGGTTTCCAACTTCCATATCCAATCCAAAAAGTATCAAAGAGATATCCAACTTCATTAGCACCACAATCCACAAGTTGAATTTCAAGCCTAATTCCTAATAATCTATACAAACAAACATAATGCAAATCAAAAGAAACATAATCTATAGTCTATACAAACATAATGTGAAAAAATGTCAATCTTCACCTATACCTATATTTAAAGGTAATGTCAAATTTTGAGGTAGCCATTTCTTCTTACAAACTTATCCTTTACTACAAATAATTTTACCAGTTTACTTCTTTTTTTCGGTTACAATGTTATAGGTACAAAATTTCCAACTTTCCACCGCCGTTTATCTCCGTCGGAAAACCAGTGGGACACACAAGGTGGGTTCTCCCTTCTCAACCAATTTTTTTTCCATATGCAAGACTCGGGATTTATTACTTTTAACTATGCCCAGCAATAACTAATCAATCACAACACTTAAGCGCAATAGAAAAGAGGACACAAAAACACGCTAGTGAAATGCAAAAGAAAGCTCCATAAGCCAATAAAGTCATATTCCCTAGGGTTTCAGTTAATTCAATTCAATTGAAATCAAATCAAAACATATGCATTCCTATATCCATATTCTGAATCACACTAAAGAATACCGCATGAAATAATTCCTTAGGAAAAAAAAAAAATCGAAATCGAATTTGGGATATTATATTGCGAATGAAGAAGAACGAACCTTGGGATTGGTGATGTGGTCGTTTTTACGGATCTCAGCGGCGATGGTAGAACGAAGCTGAGAAATGGTAGCGACGTCGTATAGATTGTAAACTTCCATGACAGTAGGTAACGATCTACAAGCGCTTCTGAAGAATTCGAAGACTCGTTGACGCGCTTCTTCCAGATTCACTGAGTTCGGTGGCACTTTCGCGTTTCGAATCGCTTGCGCCATTTCCGATTCAACTCACTCAAACTCAACTCAACTCGTTGTTTTTTATTTTGATTCTTTGTTCCGTTTGCGTTGTTTTGTTCAAGGTAGAAATGAGAGAACTAGATAGAGCGTGTAACTGTGGAGAACACGAGCCATACGGTGTCGTTTTTAATGTGCGTTTCATCTTGTCGCCACGTGGACACCCCTGGGTGTAATTTTTCTTTTAATTAAATTTTGGTCCTCGGTTTCTATAATATTAAACATTGGTCCCCGATCTCTATTTTTTTTTATAAGCAAAATTGAATTATAAAAAGTATCAGGAGACTCAACTCTTACAATTTAAAGGGAAGCACTCTAAGTGTATTGGAAACAATTTAGAGGATTGTTACACACCAATCAGGAAAAATTAAAGAAATCTATTCCTACACGACTGATAAACCATAACCACGAAATATAAATAATGTTATGCACTAGAGAAGGAACATTCACAATTTCTCCTCTAAAAATAATGTTACGCACTCGCCATAAACATCACATCGTTGCTAACCAAATGATATGTTGGACTCTCTTGCATTGCTTGCCATTAATTACATGACCAAACAAGAGAAAATGTTGTTACACAGAACCAGCAATAACATCATGAATACTCAATCTCTATAATTTCGATTTCAGATAAGTTTTTGGCTAAGTTTTTTATGTCTCCAATATTTATTATTTTAATTTAGTTTCTCCATTGACCTGAAATTATAGAAATATATATTAGTTTGATACAAAGTTTGAGCTATGATTTCAACTCTTAGAAATATAATGTACAATGAAAAATCTATATCAATTTAAGTTGTATTGATGACAACTTGATTAATTCACATGATGATCTAAGTAACTCTCAATATGAGAAGATATGTATGATGTGCATAAATCATATGTTCTTGCCTTTTTAAGATTTCTGAAAGGAATCAAGAACATAACCTTTTTTTAATCAAGAGAATACTTAAGATTGACATTAATGCATTCATTCTTTTACTTCTGATACTTTTTCCAAGTGCTTTTGTTTATGCAGTCACCTGAAAAAGCATTGACGTATTCTTCACATCTAGAAAGCTCATATGCTCTTTGATGCGTTCTATTGCACATTTGATTCGTGATACTCACTTGCTGAGTAATCACGATAACACACTCTTTTGGTGCTTTTGAAGTTCTTGGTGCAGTGATTGAAAACACTTCTTCTCAATTGTCACATACAATAGAACAATGTGTCACCACTGGATCACATGCAAAATCATGTTACTCGCTCAAAGTTGAGTGAATGGCCTATTTATCGTAAGACAAATAGATTGATTGCAAAACTAGTTGTTGTGAGCTAACACCTTATTTGAATTTGCATACGAATCATACAGCTAGGTACAATATTGACAACTTGTACGACATGAGCTAGCACAATATGACCGTTGCTTGGAAATTTTGTATGTGACTGGTCATGTACTTAGCATATAAGTTAACTCTTCACCAAATGATGGTGGTCGAGAGTATAAAGTCTTTAATGTATGTCTAGATGATATAAAGTGGAGTGTTAATTTTTCTATGTTGTAAGGAGGATGAAGTCCTCAACAAATGTCCAGATGATGGAGTGCGAGTGTTGACTTAACTTTTCTTGATCACGTGATGTCTAGAGGATGACAACCTAAGACACTCACAATTGAAGTCTTTGGTTGTTGTCCAAATGATGGAATATCATTGACTTTGACTTTTTGTGATCTTATGCAAGGTGGACAATGGGTCAGACGAGTTCACAGTGTCCACCCAACCAAAACCATGATTTATATATGGAGAACCACTTCGACCTAATTCTATTATACGGGTTAGGCGAATCTGAGTTACGTGGGTTCGCGGATGAGTTCATGCGGGCAACAACCCAAACAATGAACATCACTGAGAAAAAAAGTAAAAAACTTAGATTCAAGAATACAAATTGAAATATCAGTATCAACTATCATCGATTTCAAATCTATAGACAAGGAACTACAAAAAACAATGTAGGGGGTGAACAACAGACAGACCAGATCGGACAAGTTCAAAATGTCCACCCAGCCCAAACCATGGTTTATATATGGAGATTCACTTTGATCCAATTCTATTATACGGGTTAGACGGATTTAGGTCATGTTCCCGTCTTAACTTCCTTCTTTACTCGCTGCTGCTTTCTTACGCGACTATTTCTCAACTTTGAAGAATGAATGAAGTTAATGCCAAAAGCATGTGATGAAGATGAAACTCACAAATAAGGCATGGAAATAGCAAAAATACATATTTAATTACATAAATAATATAAAAGAAATCATAAAAAGTCGGTTGCTTAAATTGAAACAGTTGATAACTCAATAAATTCAACAGTGGTCATTTTCTCATGCTACCTCAAAATTTGTAAAATTTTACAAATTGGGGGTCCAAAATTGCCGAGGAGAAAATGAAGGGACTAAAATTGTAAATTTAATAAAATAGAGATCAAAACTGCAACATTTGAGCCTTTTCTTTTACTCAACACGAGTCCTTAAAAAGCTTTCTTTCTAAGATTTTTTTAAAGAGATGAAATTTAAAAACAAAGCTGGGCAAAACGTATGCTAAAATTCTTATTTTCAGTTGTAGTTTTAAAGCATACAAAAATTTCAGCCAAATGAACCCTGCAGTAGCAGTAGCACCACCTATGGCCTACAGCTTCACAATTTTACATAATATCATTTAATTTAATTATAGTAAAATCTTATACAGTTTTGCTTTTAAAATGTTTTGTGGTTCTTAGTCTATAAACCTATGTCTTCTTACAACAGACCCACACAAAGTTCTTCGACTTACAAATTCCTCTCTCATCATAAATGGATGATTTTGGACAAAAAAAATATGCATAACAGTACGATTGTTCAATTAGCTGTGCTATTAAACTAATTCATGACAAAATTATCAGTCTTACAGACCAAATACATAGTTTCACTAACCAGAAAGAAATATCTTTTGTATAGAAAGCCCGTGTCCAAGGGATTCAATCAATTTTATAGTTTGTTAGCAAAGTTACTTTGAAATTTACATTTCACCACATTCAGCAATGATACAAGCTAATTTTGGCCGGTTATTGGGTCCAGTTGCAACATTCTCAATCTTCCTCACGACCAAAAGACCGTCTCCAAGTACTCTCTGCATAAAGGAAAGTCATGTAAATACACAACACATCAACAGTTTAGGAGAAGAAAGATGCTAGAAATATTCAAAATACGGCCACATTATTTAAGGATGTATATGAAAGGCATGCGAAATTCCTTTTTACACAATTAATCTACAATGAGCAGGGATTGTCAAAGAAATGAGCATAATTGAAGCTAGTCCTCCACTCTAAGGGAACATAATACTATTCCCATGCAATCAATTTTTATGGAATAACACAGAACCTGTGCATTCCACAAATGCATTATCCGGAGCTAGTATTTCATCTTTCTTTCCACCACAATTGCTCTCTTCAAGAGTCTTATATCTTCTTATTAGCAAGTTAAAATGAACAAAATTTAGAAAATGTTTTCACAAAGTAAATGGGGCCTTAAATTTGATAGTGGCTTTGGTTTGTTCAGCTCTCAAGTTTAAGGCACCAGTCTAAATGTACAGGTCTGGTGCATCTTAGACACTAACTGCCAAAATATCATCATTAAAAAAAATATGCAATTGAAGATATCGAAGCATACCCCAAAAACAACATGCTTGTTGTCCAGCCAGTCGCATTTTGCACAAGTTATAAAGAACTGCAAGCAAAGAGAGGAGATTCATCAGTAGAAGTAGAGCTTTTCCAATTTGAAGTTACAACCGAGAAAACAAAACAGGAAGGCTATGGCCATTGAAAAGTTACCTGACAGCCATTGGTATTTGGTCCGCTATTTGCCTGCAGATTCACAATCAGGGCCTCATATTTCTTTATATTGGATTAATAAAAAGCATAATTTAGCTGTAGAAGTTGAAGTAATTGATTGCAGAATTGGCTTTTAGCAAAATATAAATAATATGATTGCAACGCATTCAGGAAGTAAGACTGTTGTAGCCTTGTAGTTTAACATGTTTGTAAATAACTTGTAGATTTGCATATACATGTATGGTCAATAATTAGTCCTTAAATTAAGGAATCAAAATTCTATTACCGTGCTACATCAACATTCTCCTTATTTTTGTATAACCCAAAATAGCATAAGAATAAAACATGAAATACATACCATTGATAGAAGACCAGGTCCAGTGTGTTTGGCAGTGAAATTCTCGTCATCAAACTTAAGTCCATAGATTGAAGCACATCCACTACCATCACCCTACCAAGGAAGAATATATTTGTAAGAGTTCATACAAAACCAGGATTTAACTAATACTGTTATCACTGCCAACTTTTATATAAGTAGTAATGAATGATCAACAAAAGGTATATCAGGATTTAGAGTAGATTCACAAAATCCACATGAGCAGCTATTCAAACATTGTAGTTTATACAATATGTAAACAATTAAATTTGAAACTTGAGCATCAAGTCCTTCCGAAACTAAACCTTAACTTCTTTTGATATTATTTCCATTAAGATAGCAACAAAATTTGTGCAAATAAAATCAATGGCCCACTATCAACATAATAAAATCAAATAGAATGTGCTTCATCTAAAGAATTGATTACGATGATCTGACTGGAAACAACTTTGAGATATGTGACCACAGTCCACAACAGAAAGGTAAATTCTGTGGGATGAGAAAAGATGAATATCAAACAAGCTAAGCAACAAAAATGATAGGGAAGCATATGTTATGTAGGAGAAACCACATCTAAAAGACTGCCGGACTGTTAGACAGGAGAATAGCATCTGGTTTCAAGTTGTGTGTTTCAAACCAGCCAAAGTAGGTCCCAACCACATAAGAGTTAGATAAACTGAACATTGTTAACATGTGATATAGAGGAGAGGCAAGAGCCCACTTATAAAAGCCATGTTTCACACAATCACTACATTGCGATCAATAAATATTATATTCGGAAAAATTAATTACGGTATCTTTCAAATGCAAATTGACTCTACCCTCTAATATTGATACTTTGCTATTACTATGATTGATATTCTGCTGTTTAAAAGTTTTATATGAAGCTGCTACTGGCTATAATTCTTAAAAATCAGATTTAGTGTGCACATAAATAAAGCATTGGGTCTAAAGTCCAATTGATAAATCTACCCTACCATGAAAATAAATATATTAAGCATTAGAACAAACAAAAGGAATAATAGGCTTGGATATCTAAGTGAGACTGCGAGGTTAAATAAGATGGTTTCCCGAAAATATTAGGCAAGAAAAAGAATATTGACTCAAAACTAAGATACATAAGCCATGCATATAGACCATATGAGCAATGAGCTTATTTTATAAATAATGAATGTAAATTGTAAACACCAACACCCCCGTACTAAAATGTAAAATCAGAAAGTTAGAGATAACATTGACCAGAAAAGTACCTTTACATAATCACCAGCTTGAATCATAAAATCCTTAATCACTCTATGAAATTGACAACCCTTGTAACCAATAGGAAGTCCCGCTTTCCTGCCAAAAAAATCATATCATAAAACCAGACAATCTTTAGAGACAAATATGCTGGTACTGTAGACATTTTGCAAAATAGCGTTAAATAGGAAAATGAATCACAGTCAATTCTTTTATGACGAAGAAGGAAGTTAAATATATAAAGTTAAATATATTTTTGGTCCATAAATGAGACTTTTTTTATTAGTCCGTCCCTCTTTATCATCATTCTTTTTTTCATTTTTTAGTCCTTACATTTAACAAAATAATGTATTTTTCTAACCCTCACTAAAGTACTTAAAGTTTCAGGGACAAGCACATGATTTTTCATATTTGTAAGGGTTTTAAAACAACAAAAATTAAGAGGGACCTCTCCAATAAACATAATATTCTTAGGGACCATAAACCTCTTTAAGTCAAAAAACAATCCCCTCTTCTCCCCCTAAGCCACCTTATCTCTATTGGGTATTTAAAATAAAAGCACAGTGATAGAACAAAACTTATCATGACTCCAAATGAAAAACAAAATAAAAAGTAAAGAAAAACCACAATGGATTGTTGGCTACTTTGAAAAAGATTGTTACATTACCTGTACTCCCCCGTGCAGAACTGCCTGCAACAAAATACCAAAAGCAAGCCTGTTAATAAGGACAATAACTTCTCAAATAAACAGAATCTCAAAGTTTAATAACAAACACTCGGCAAGGAGGTGTAAACAAAAAATTCCTACTAGAAGTGATCAAAATATCTATGCCACTCAACAATCTCCAAACCATGTATCGCATTTTAAACATTTTTCATCGTCATTGCCACATAGCTGAAATGAACGAAAGCTGAAATATAAGTTTCATCAACTCTAAAGTAAAGCAGAACACATTGCATCACCTAAACAAACTAACACAACCTCTTCGTATTAGGCTTACCAATTTCAATCAACTTTTCAGCACAAACTGATAAATTCATATGAAACAATCTAAACTCCAAACTAAAGTTACATTGCATCAAGTAAAGTTTAGCTACTATTTTTTTCCTTTCATATAAATAATAGCTTAAATTGAAAAAACATATTCCATTATAAATAATTTCCCAACCAGTGTAAAGTCTAAACAAACACAAAGACTGTCCCATTACAGCCACCAAGTAGCTCCATATGCTAATACCTATGCAGCACCACCACCGACACTTCAGATTGAAAGTGTGTACATTGTCAGACACTTAAACGGTTTTCGAGACCAAAACAACACTCAATCATTTATAGTTTCTTAAATTATTACTGATATTACCAATGTCCTATGTGTTAGCGTCGTTTCGAGTGTCATGTCTATCTTAAACCCTTCTTTTTAGCTTGTAGTTATTAACATACTTCTACCTATTTGTTTATTTATTAAAAATATTTTGGATTTTCTCACACCAAGCTAAAAATGAATAAACAGCATAACATCTCTGGCTCCTCTGTGATTACCTACCTACCTACATATGCAATCTAAGCAATAAAATACAGTAATAATTTTACTTAAAAGTTTTATAATTGCAGAAAATAAACTAAGAAAACTAAAGTGTTAGAGAGAAGGGAATACCTGAAATTCTCAGCGGTTTTGGGGGTAATATCAGCGAAAAGTTCCATTTTGATTCTACCGGCAGGTATATTACCGATGGTGACATCGAAGAAGACGATTGGGTTTTTAGGGTTTGGAGGACGCACGTGCCACTCCACACCATTGCCTCCTACTGAAGAACCCATTCTCTCTGAGTTATTCTTTCTGACACACACTTGCAAAAATGCAATGCTTTCCGAGTTATTCTTTCCGACTTCACTATAGAATTTGAATGAATTTTGAATTATTTAGATTTTGGCATAGAAAAAAAAAGGAATACTGTATTTTATTTTTAAGCATAACTAAAGCAATTATGGGTCCTTTATTTTACATTTTTTAACACTTTGGTCTTTATTTTTTTTAACATTTTTATTATTTATCTTATTTATTTATTTATAATACTTTGATTTATATTTATTTTAACATTTTAATCATTTATCTTATTTATTTATAATACTTTGATCTTTATATATATGTCATTTATCTTTTATAATATTCACATATAAATCCTTTTCTTCTTATTTTTTATTAAAAAAATGTTAAATTTTATTTTTTAAAATATCTTTTTAAGTTTTTATTAAAATTAAATAATCAATTTCTTCATATTTCCATCTTATTCCTTAAACAAACAAATAAGATTTTTCTATCATCGATTCTTCTTCCAAAACGTCGGTGAAATAAAAATACATTCACAAAAACATACAGTCAGGTTCTTCTTTTTCCATTGATTCTTCTTCCTGAAGAGGGAGATTTTTTTTTTGAAAAAGTGATGAAAATATGAAAAAATTTATGATGATGAACATATTCAGTAAAATTGTGAGTTTTATTTAATTTTAATAAAAACTATTTAAAAAAAGTAAAATTTAGAATTATTTTAAATAAAAAAAAAATGGTGCACATGTGAATATTTAATAAGATAAACGACCTAAATGAAAAAAGAAGAAAATAAATTAACAAAGTGTACAAACACAATGAACTAGAAACCTCTTACGTATGGAGATGACTGCAAAAAATTCATTTGGATTGACTTATCTTTAAGTTTATGCAAAACAACATATACAAATAAATAAACTTTTATGTTAATTTTAAATTTTTTTTCTCACTAACTAAAATTGTATTTTTATAAGTTATTTTTTTTTATACATTATTTTGACAAAATTTTAATAATACATTAAAACTTATTTATTTGCGTAAGCTTATATAAGTCCAAGCCCAAAGTGTCATTGGTGTGCTTATAGAAAACAAATTGCATTAAATAAAGTTCAGGGGATAAATTCCACATGAATTTGTATTTTTAGAAATAATTGATCAATTTAGTAAAAAATAAAACTGATCCAAGTAAAGAAAAATGAATTGGAGCTTCATTATTTGAATTACAGTATTCACATAGAGGAAATTTTACAAATGAAGATCAACAACAATGTAATTAGACATTAGACATAAAAACCAGTTCTGACACCTAATTATACACCAAATGACCTATTTCCAAAATACAAAAAATAAAAGGAAAATTGGTAGCAATGAATATTCACAGAAAGATAGTCACAGTGAAAATTTTGCTGCTTTCCTTTTGTTGTCTACATTCCCTTATGCAGAAGACTTTGGTATCTTATATTGTTTCTTCAGAAACTGAGAAGCTTCTGAGTCACTCCTATGGCATAATATTCTTAATAGAGTTTTAGAATCAGCTCCTAGTTTCCCTTTGCCACCTTGCATTTCTAGACCACTAGCAGATTTCAAGTCTTCAATCAACTCCCTAGTCTGCAAAATCATACAAACTACTATGTAAGTAAATATATTCTGAGGAATGATTGTTACAAGATATTTTATACCACTAATTAATGTTTTAAAAACAGGAATGTACCGATCGAACTACAGTATGTTCAATGGGTTTTCACTTTTGGCATTTTTTTCTTCCTTTCTTAATACTTTTTCTATTTACTTAATTGTCATCTGGTTCAACCGTGGTTGAACCAATTGAACCACAACCCAGAGGTCTCGACAGTTCGATGTCCAGTTGGATTTTTAAAACATTGTCAGTAACAAATAACTACATACATCACATAGTGAAGAACTCATTTACTTTGTAAACTTAACCAAGAATTTGACAACAAAACTTGGCAAATCACAACACAATCATTAATCACAAGATGGACATTTCGTATGGAATCCATAGATAAAGTATTGGATTCCAAGCTGGTCCAGTGCCTTTTAAAAGGTGTTGTTATATTGATTGGAAAAACAGCATTTAAGATTTTAACAATTTCATAGTTTGTTATAATACATGTGCATGTATCACAATATCAACCATTGAGTTTCAAGGTAGAAGCTATTAACTCTTCCATTTTCCCTCTAAAGTGAATTCCTTGATTTGGAAGACTCGAATCCTTCGGCAAGTCATCTATATGCTGATTATAAAAAAATAATTTAACAGACAGTACAACAGACTGCAAATGGAGAAGTAAATGAACAAACCTCATAACCATGCAACTTTATCACAAGCCGAACACGTGCAACCTGGTTTTCGACAACACCTCGAGGAAGTCCATCACCTCCAGATATAAAGAATTCCTACAAGAAGCAACAAAGTAAATTTTAAATAAGGGGGTATTAGTTGCTGTCAAACGAAACCTCTATCAGAGCACAAAAATCTTCAAATCATGATCACTTTTTCATTGTGAGATTTATCAAGGCCTTCGATTTGTGAGATGTAAGGAGCCTATGTAAAAGTGAAATTTTGATTTGACATCCTATGTAATATGTAATGATGGTTGTGTACTTCAAGTCTTAATAAAGTTTCAATTTTTTATTATTTTGCAAAAGAAACACCTTCATTGGTATGCCAAGCTTAACCATTCACTAACTTTGAACCATTAACCTAATACTCAAAGTTTATTATTTTGCATAAGAAATAACTTCTTAATTGGTATGCCAACTCAGTATTATTATAATTATTAAAAAAGAAGAAATAAAGTCCAAATGTCTGATTAGCTTGTTGCAAATTGTAGACACGGTTTCCTTTTAACATTCAAATGATTGGAGTACGATACCTTTAGGGCTTCTAGATCTTCTTCTAACAATTTTGCATCACCGGGAAAGAAAACTCTTGAAGGACCACCGTCTAAGATAACACGGAGCAAGCCATCCTGCATGTCGTAAAATGTTAAAATAACTATCCAAGTCCGAATTTATCAAAAAGCAAGAGTAAGGTAGCAACCAATGATGCTTGAAGAAGACTTGTCACTATCCGATCCCTGAGAGGCTCCACAACAATATCGCAGAGTTGGCTAAGTTCCTATGGAAAGTCAAATGTGGAATGCACATGATCAGTTATATTAAGTGTCAGAGTTTCAAGTGAATCCAAATATAATGAATAATAAACTCCGCCACATCGTATTGGGCTTAAACTTAATCATGGTAGGAAAAACAATTGAACGAGTCACATATTTGCGGCATCATATTTCATATTAGTAAATTTAGACAAAAATATTTTCATTTATTTTTTACTTTTCTCATGACATGTGTTCCTTTTCAATGTAAATAGCAATAAGTATTAATACCCTATAACAACATCATTGAAATCGGATGTTCTTAACTACATTTAAGGGCATAGTTGGAAAGAAAAATTTAACCAACATCTTGGATTTCTAAGAAACAAAATTTCGAAACAAAACTTAAAAGCTAAATCCACCAAATATATGGAATGGAGGGAATAATAGGATTTAGTTTCGGAATTCAGTTTCCCTTTTTACCCTTCAAGTTTATCCTCGATATTTCATTATTATTATTATTATCTTCTTTTACATATGTTGCAGTATTTATAGGAAGTTATGTTAGGCATTATATATTCTCTACATATTCATACCAATTGAAAAATAATATATCAATGTGAATAATTTTTTTCTGTCGTCACAATAGTCAACAATATATTATGAAATTTGAATGAGATTAATATGCGATTTCACTTTTGGAAATATACAATTTATTTTTTCAGTGTCTGCAAATTAGAGCAATCTATCATGGTACATTAAAAAAATAATGATATTTTTCCAATGAGAAAAAAATTACCATATCAAGTGGTTCTATAAGTACATCGACCCTAGAGCCTGAAACACTAGGTTTATACAAGTTGTCAATGAAAGGCACTCTAAGATCGCAGAAGATGATTTTAGTTCCTGCAAATTTAAAATTAACCCAACACAGTAATTAGACAAGTTAGATTTGCAGCCAAAGCAGATGAGGTAGCAAATTCTTACCGGTGTACTCACAAATGCGCTCCATAGCAGCATTTATAACTTTTCTACTTCCATCAAAGGTATCCTTTTTGGACTTATCATCAATGGATTTCCCTATAGACAAAAAGTGTAAAAAATAAAACAGTTTTCAGTATTCTGATAAACTTTTTATTTTACATTTTTTCAGAAAGCATGATATAAAAGAGAGGAGACAAGGGAACATTGGTTGAAATGTTCACATGCACATGATAACAATAGCAGAGATCAAAATCGGTACTAATGATAAACTTGTTGTGCATAATCATGACGAGTATATAATTCAGAAATTCAATATTCCAATAATCTATTCAATCTACAATACACTTCCGAAAGATTATCTCCCCTGGTATCCCCCACTCCCCCACAAAAGATGTTGCCTTAAGTTCATCAATTCCGTTCTTACTCAGATGATAACAAAATTTTCACATTCGCTTATATAATTAAATATAAATGTCAGGAGAAAAGAGAAAAAAAAACTTGTGTAAGCGAAAGATAAGAAATCCTCTTAAACGGAAGACACAACAGAAAAACAAAAAGATTCAGTTATCCAGAGATGTTTATAAGTGGAACAAAGCTATCTCATAACAGTAATGTGAGTTCCCTTTAATTAATTAGGAGAAATACGAGAAAATAATCATAATGGATGAATGTGATCCTATACCATAACAATGTAATTAAATAGAGTAAATAGAGTAACCCTCTAAAATGTAGTCATCCATCTTGTACCAAATACACATAATTATGAATAAATAAAATTAGCTATATAAATATTTCAGCAATTTGCTAACTGAGTGCTTGGACATGATTGTGCAATGGTATAAAACATAAGTAACTGGACAAAACTGATATAGACATAACAGTTCACCACGTACTTATGAGTTTTTCCTGCGACCTTTTATTTGTCCATCGCTCCCAAATGGTATCTTCCAATTTATTCAGATGACTGGTCGCATACTGGAGATGGCAAAAATAAAAAAACTCATTAATTATATTATATAGCCTAATGAAAGAATATTTAGCATATTGTGCACAAGTATTAAAAGAGAATATGATAAACAAAACAGATTCTCATTAAAAATGTAGATAGAGATGGGAGAGAGAGAGGGGGAGAGAGAGAGAGAGAGAGAGAGAGACATCCTCATAACTCACATATAAAGTATTTAACTGAACACAGAGTATTGGAGTTGTTAGGACGCTAATATCACGGGGCCTTGTCTCCTCACGCTCGAGTACACGAGTGTCAAATAGTTCCTTTTTTACAAAAGCTTTTATTATTCCAGCTTCCCTACTGTATCGCGTGAGAATGGGCACAGGTGGAATTAAATCCTCCTTGCTTGCTGTTAATCAAAAGGAAACCTTAGTATTAATATGAATATAGGATCTAAACAATACGCATAAATCTTACCAAACAAGTAGATATAGTTAGAACCTATTTGAAATGATTTGAATAGAGATGCATTGTCAATGTAAAATAGTTTTACACCGACATCAATAAAAACTCACGATATTGCCACACAAGTCCACTTTGTATCTGCAATTTAAAAATAACCTTAAAATGTTTAATTCTCATTGGACATCAGTGTAAAACTAGTTTACACTGATAGTACATGTCCCCTTTTCTCATTTGAAATCTAAAATACTCAATCATCGAGTAACTCAGCAATTGTTACAAAGACAGAATAATAATTAGAAGGTAATTAAAATATTTATAATTGCAAAGACTAAAATGCAAACATTTAAAGATGCTAAGCTGTGGATTTGGATTTGTTGTGCTATAGCACAGCTTATGAATTGATTCAAATCTCTCAGTTGGAAAAATAATCAAATTTTTGTCGACAGTGAATCCCTGATCCGTCATTAAATTATGCACAATTAGATCTAAAACAAATATGTAGTATCTACTCACCCAAATCATTAACAACAAGATTTGCATACACTTGAAGAGCATTGTCAATGCCACGGAATAGGCTATTCAATTCTGTAAACCTCATTGGAACTTTAAGACCGAAAAATTGATCAACCGTCTGCAATCAATAAAATAGCAAATTAATTGAATGTGCAATATATAGCAGGACATGATAGAACAAAAGAAATAGAAATAAAATAGTTCATGTCAAGGACATAATGCAGAAACATTTAAAAATAAAAGCGTCCAGTCAACTGGGAAAGGTTGAACCAAGCTCTTTTCTACCTAAGTGGTTATTTGAGGAAGTACTCGCATTTAATTGAACATAAAGGAACAATGATGAAAATAGTAATGATTCAGTACTAACATCTCTAGAAAGAGATAATACCATTAAGTAATTCTACTCAATCAAATTCACAACTAATACTCAAAAAAAGAGATTTAAAATGAGAATTTAGATTTTATTTAGAATTAAATTATGCTCCTAATAGACACCTTTTTTATGGCATGATTTTCAGCATTTTTGTGTAGAGATATAGTGGATCATCGTTTTTTTTTTTTATTATGCAAGAGGGCAAAAAAATAAGTCATGCAGAAATGCCAAAATAAATGACTCGGATACAGGTCAATGGTTTGTCATCCTTCATTCAAAACAAAACTTGTAATGGAGTTTGATTTCATAGATCATGAAAAACTATTGTCATACAACCATATGACAAATCACAGAAATACTATCACATTCTTACCTCCTCGACAATTCTGTAAACTTCTACAATAGAACCGGCATGCCGCTGTTGAATAGATATTGGGTCCCAATGCTGCGAAAGTATATCAACTAAATATTAGAGTATATATGCAGTGACGAAGCTTAGTAGAAGCAGGACAGAAGACGAATAAATCCAGCTTAAGAAAATTAAAACACAATGTAGCTTGCAAATTAACCGTCAAATAGATCAATCTTACTTTCTTGTTAAAATTATTAGAATGTTGGTAAAGGTAATTTAATATTTAAATCTGAAAATTCAAGGTTTTGTTGAGTACTCATATTTCATTTGTATTTCCTTTTCCATCCCCAACATTAGACACGTTTTCCAAATGTGTTTAACTCCGTAGATATTCTAGTCAAGAAAAGAAACAATTAAAAATGTCTGTCATTTGACAGTAAAGCACCATTGATTGGGGTTTACCTCCTGTTGAGCAACTCGCTCCACCCAACCTAAAATTCTTCCGAGCTGTGAATTGACCCATCGTAACACCAAAGTTCCAGATTTTGTCTCAATCTATAGCAATAAAAGAAGCAGGACCAGGCTAAAAGCTTAGAATGAATAATGATAAGAGAGTAAATGAAAAAACACTAAAATAACAAACAAAAGAGTTCACAAATGTAAAACTATTGGAAACATGTGTAATCAACGACCTAAATGACAAGAAAAACCAAACTAATCCCTAGAACATCCACATTATGCCGACCACATTCTCATCCTCAATATAGTATTTCACCAATAAATCATGAGACAATAGAAAGCCTTTTATTTCTTTTTTGAATAGGAAAAGCCTTTTATTTCTGATGAAATATTTTTCTAATAAGGATCAAAAGGTTCCTCTGACCAAGTGATAGCAAGGATTTTTTAATCAAATATAAAAGTAGGAAATCACTTTACATATTTTTCATCACTTTACTCATGTTGATACTGATGACTGTTGTTATTCATATATATTATATAAAGACATAACACATAGAAAAGATTCAATTTTTCGAGTTAGAGCTAAGTCCACTAAACAAATGAACCACTTACCTGGTAGAGATTCAATTTCCTCAGCAAGATCTCGGCATTTTCTTCATGGCATGCAGATGTAATAAGTGCCATTATGAACTGCTCTAGACTTTCAGCTGCTGGAAATACTGATATCACATCCTCGCTTAAATGTTCTGCACTATCCAGAAACGGCTTCTGAAAATACAACCAAAAAACATATTCTGTCATTTTAAAGATATATTCCGCAATGTGATCAGGAAAAAACATAAACAATCATATGTACACTCACCAGTTTGTGGCCATAAAGTTTGTGAACTAATGATGCAGATACAATAGTTGCTTGAGGATGTCTCTGTTGTAAAACAGGCATGAAAGTTGCTAAATCTTTTTTAAGGAGCTTCTTGAGTTCTTCTGCAAGCAATGCCAAGGGATGCTCATTTGACATATCAACTCTTTCAACAACTTGATTTATCTGCAGAAAGTAATGAGATTCATTATATATGACCACATAAACGGATTGCAAAATAATATCTTCCTCTCTATCCAATAGTTTAACTATTTTGAGAAAACAAAAAACAAATGTTTCCGTGCACATACAAATCACGCAGCAGGACAAAGATTTATAAATCAATTTCAATCATAATTTTTGCTTCCAAATTATCAACAGTTCGTTGATATACACATACACTTAAAGCAAAAGCCAAATTCCTTCAAGGTGTGAACAGAATTTATAACTTAAAAAAGTTCGCTTATAACTCAAACATGTATAATCAATATTCAATATCATTGAATGAAAAGTTTTGAGTTGTCTGTTATTTAACAGTCAAGTGGAGGATAATATCTGAATAGCGAGTAAAAATTTCAATGCAGAAATAGAACATGCAAGAACTATCGAAATTCAAAGATTTTCAATTTTCAGAACAAAAACTACATTATCATATATAACCATCAACACCCAGAATACTCACCCTTGCAAATGCATGTTTAATTGATGATGTTACATACATCTCTATCTGATCTCGGTTGCTAACTGGCAAGGACTGGATATCGGTCTGCAGTAAAAACAGTAAAAGGAACTTTCAACAAAAGAAACTAACAACTTCTACTGTTACAATTTCAACAAATCTAGCCAAATGCAAAAGATGTCATCAAACTAAATTACACACAGTATCCGGTTCTTCCAGTAGAAGTCTCCTGGTAATCATTGCAACTGCTACAATCTTTTCCATAATTGCTGAACCCTATAACATATAAGAGGAGATTCTCAAAACAAAATTAAGGTGCAACTCAATATATTAGAATAAATAAGACAAAAAAAAATCAAAACAAGTTTTTAAGAGAATGATTTCGAAATAAGAAAATGATTTCGAAAGTATTTATTTAAAAGGTACAAAACAATATGGATAGGAACTGAAATTCAGTTTGTTTATCTAAGCAGAGGAGAATCCTCTGGAAACTACAACAGTACCATCCAACAAATTATGGTAAGTTACTGTTAGAAATAATATAAAACCATTGATGTGGCTCTATCCTAACAACTTAAGCTTTTGGGATAATCGGTTATTTGACATAGTATCAAAGCCTCTATGCCTAAGTGGTCTAGAGTTCGATCCCTACCCCCCTCACTTTCTAATTAAAAAGTGGAATTTAAGCATAAGGTAGGTGGGTCTATGCATTATCCACGCTTCAAGTCCAAGTGGGCTCTTGCATGAGGGGGCATGTTAGAAATAATATAAAACCATTGATGTGGCTCTATCCTAACAACTTAAGCTTTTGGGATAATCGGTTATTTGACAGTTACTATGTCCACAAATGCAAGCATAAATTCCAACTTTTAATATAGTAGTTGTGATTTGTGAGCATCTCAAGTTCCAATTAAATTCAAAGTACTAAAACATGTTCCAAAATAAAGACAGTGACTGGATGAGGAATCCTCCTAAAATAGCCACTGTGCTTTTTTTTTTTAAGAAGAATGTGCTTAAAAAGGATATTATAAAATATTAGTCCCTTCATTCCTTTTTAGTTGTAGCTTTAAGGTTATTTACACATAGCAAGAAAATCTATAAATTTTGTTACTCTTGATGGAATTATTTATTTATGTTTTTCCTATTATACCCTTAGCTATGTATCATCGTATTCCACCTATTTCTCTCTCTGCAATAAATAGTTAAGGGTATTATTGATAAAACAATAGTTAATGTTGCATTGATGTTTGAAAACAACAAAAATAGGAACAAAAATTTTCTATAAAAGAAAAAATTAAAAAAGGAACAGAGGGTGTGCTTCACAAAAGCTCTCCATACAACAATCAGAAAAATGACACACATAAACAACCACGTATCTGATCAAGTAGTACTTATTAAATTAAGCAGTTCAACAAACCTCACTAAAGTGCAGATGGTAATCTCCAAGCTGTTTGTCAGCCCATCTCTGAATTGGTGTTAAGAAAGCCTGTAAGAAAGACATATCTCGTTCACCTTCAACCTTGGAACGCAAGCTTTTTAAGTGCAACCTCTCCTGCTGGCCTCGCTGTTCCATTAGTGGTATTTTATTTAACTGTTCTAGTGCATGCAGCAAAATTCCATGCTCCCTTGTGATAACATACTGTAACCAACACAATAAAATAATTAAACATTAAATAATGATTACATAAAGAAAGTTGAGTCACCTTATTCAATAAATAATTAAACATTAAATAATGATTACTTAAAGAAAATTGAGTTACCTAATTAAATAAATATTATCAAATCAAATAGAGGATTTGGCTCCCTCTAAAGTGGAATTTCATTTTAGAGCGTAAAGACATCTCAACTGTTCATTACAAAATAAACTATTCCTATTTTAAGACATCCACAATCCGCCATGTACGTGCATTTAATGCCAAGGGTTACTTGTTTTCAACAATGGTTGTGATGAAATGTCTTACTTTACCATCCAAAGTGAATTGCTTATATTGGAGGAGCCAAATCCTCAAATACTACAATAATCACTTACGCAGAAAAAAAGGTAAAATAGACAAACCGCAAAGAAAATCAAGCTAAATGGCATCTCAACATATCCCTATTGGTGGAATTTTACCAATTGACATTAATCTCAGCATATCTCTTCTAGATTAAACCGTGTCATTTTAGAAGGAAACGGTCAAGCAAAATAAGTTATGCAAAATTTAAATATTAACTTAAAATCTCAATAGCCACACATTTTAATCTAATAGCTATTAATTATTCTTACCAATGTGTGTTCTTCTTAACACATTCTGGAGTTCAAAAAAAATTTCATCTATATTTTTTAAATCTGTATAGGGACACAATTACCATCTTTGAGAATAAGAATTTATATTCAATTTTCTAAAACAAGTGATCATCTACTAGGTTAGATTAGGGTCTAAAGAATACAGGTCCAATGGAATAGGTTTCCGCAACAAAACGGAGAAGAAAATGAAAAATCAGGTGAAGTGAAACATCAGGACTTAAATTGCTATAGTTATGGAGAGTAAAGCATGTGAGGTAAGAGAACAACACAGAAAAACATAAGTTGAAGCAATCAACAAAAATACAGTATAACAGTCAACAAGAATTGAAAATGGTTTTTAAAGATAAAATTGGAGAATATGCTACCTGACGAAATAAAACCCATGCATAGCAGGTGTGATGGATTGTCTCTGTGATTCCTAAAACTCGCCATGTAGACTTCAAAAGTTCAAGAATTTCTTCAACTTCCTGAAAATAAGGTAAGCCATGGACGACACAGTTCAGAGATACAAATCTCCGGTGTGTTTGATTTTCATAAAAGGAAGGGACTAGAAAAGACAAAAATGTGTTTGATTAGGATAATACTGAACAACACAGGGAAATAACTGGAAAAAAACTTAAAATACCTATTTTTATTTTCTACAAAAATAAATACTCTCTATAACTTAACCATTATCTGTTTATTATAATTATACATACATAAATATATAATGCCCCCTTCGGTCTCATATATAAGCAATTTTGCACTTTTTAGCATTATTATATATAATATATATAATAATGCTTGAGAAGTTACCCACTGATGAAAATTTGCGTGCTAGCGGCTGTCACTTACCTTCTATATGCAATCTTTGTCAAAGGTATGATGAAACTTCTTTTCATTTGTTTTTTGTTTGTGATTATGCTGTGCGTCTTTGGTCTTGGCTTGCAGGATGCTTGGACACTACCTTTCATTTTAACAACATGGAGGATATTTGGAAATTTTGCGATGTGGGGTGGTCACCTCAATGCAAAGTCACCATCACGGCTGCATTTATTCATTTGTTGAATACCATCTGGTTTGCTCGCAACCAAGCTCGTTTCAAAGACATTGCCATTCCTTGGAGAACGTCCATTGGTTTGATTCAAGCCTACACTTTCCTATCAGGCAACAATACTCGCAAGGCCTCTTCGATCTCTATTAAGGATTTCTCAATATTGAAGAAGTTTGATATTAATATTCACAATCCTCGGACACCTTTGGTTAAGGAAATTGCTTCGCAGGGCAACCCCGGTCCATCTTCTTGTGGGGGTGTTTTTCGTGATTCTCAAGCTAAGTTTATCCTTGCTTTTGCTGAACCTCTTAGTCATGCTACCTCATATTTTGCTGAGCTTTGTGGGGCAATGAGAGCCATTGAGATTGCTTATCAAAATAATTGGTTTCATCTTTGGTTGGAGTCGGATTCAATTCTTGTGGTTGGTGCTTTTAAAAGGAACGTCAAGTCTATCCCTTGGTCCTTACGTAACCGTTGGGAAAATGTCAAACACATGCTTTGTCAGTTCAATTTCTTAATTACTCATATTTGCAGAGAAGGGAATCAAGTTGCTGACGCGTTTGCTAACCATGGCCTTTCTTTGGATGCTCTTACTACTTGGTCTAATCCTCCTTCTTTTGTTGAGGAGATGTTGGTTAGAAATAAGAATGGGTTTCCTAATTTTCGTTACTGTTTTTCTTAGTGGAGTTTTGCTTGGTTGCCTCCACTTTTTCTCTTGCTTTTCTTTGTTGTTTATTTTGGAGCACTGCACTCTTTTTCCCTTCACCTGGTTTTTCCCTTCGGGTTTTACAGGTAAGGTTTTTAATGAGGCAGTTATTTTCTCAAGCTCCCACTTGGGTTTTGGTCTAGTCCCCCCAAGTTTGTTTGTAATTTATCCTTATTTTATTTTAATATATTTGGGAGTAGGCTTTTTGATTAGGCTATTAGAGGGGTGCCAACCTAGTTGGGATGTCTCTATGGCTTAGTCTTGCTTATTCCTCCTTTGCTTAAAAAAAAAAAAAAAAAAATAATATATATATTTTAGTATTTATTTTGTAAGCATATGTATTATATATTACAAAGGGTATTTAGGTAAATTTCATATTATTTCTCTTTTGTTGTCCGATGTGAACCAAACTCAGAAACTACAGACTATATCACAATTCACTAGCCAAAAATTGAACAAATGAAAAACCAGGAAATATAGTTTCACAACAATTTACAAATTTAAAAGCTCAAACTGTCATAATGGCTTTGGGATGCTAAAGACACCAACCTCTGTGAGCTTTCCCTCGTCTAGCATGTCAAACACGCTTAATAGTAATTTTTCATAAAGTCTGACATTAAATTGGTAACCATCTGCCCAATGGCATATTTCACCAGTTAAGTCACCCCGAGCTGGTCTCTCCGCAAGTGGAATGACAATCTCCCTTAGAGACCTCAAGCATTCTGTCCTTTGAAGTTCACCAGATGAAGATGGGAGAAACTGAAGAACAAATAAAAAGAGGGGAACGAGTTACAAGACAGGTGTAGTTAATAAGAATCATGTGAGCCAGTAATTAGACATAATACAAAAGTAAGCTCTAAAATTTACATTTTCTTACCAACAGGAAGTATAGTAATATATTATAGGGTCAAATCTATTTTCACTCTCTAAAATTTACATTTTGTTTTTAGCCCCTACAAATTGCAAAACCACATGCTTTTAGTCCCTAAAGAGCGACGAAAAGCATTCAATTTTGTAATTTGTAGGGACTGAAAAGTGGGTATAGCGACAAAAAATTAGTCGAGATAAATATATAATATATATCAAACATCCAAATGGAGAATCACATACCTCGGATTCCTCAATCTTTGCCAAAAGAATCCTCAACTCGTTTGTCTTGCGCCCAGATTCACCAAATCCAACCACAGGGTGATTAACCAGGCCCTCCTCCAAAACTTTTAACTGCAATGGCACAAATCTAGAAACGTTGAACGTAGACAAAAAATATAAGATAGAAGCATCAAGCATCCTCATCTTTCCATCAACAGAATTACACACTAATAGAGTATATGAAGGAGACTAAAATATTCTAGAACATATTTTACTACCTGTCTCTTTTGCCATCGTATAAAAGCCTTCTTATCAGAAAATTCTGTGCGTGCAACACAGCAAAGTAACTCCAAAGGAACCAAAAGAGTATCCATCCTTTTGCCTGCCTTTCCCACTAGAGCATTTAGCAACCCTTGTTTTGTTCTAATATCCATCGCCTCAGATATCTGCATCCAGACATCCATATATACAGATACATAAACATAAGCAAATACAGATTTAATATTTCATCAGTTTTAAGAGATATATCCGTACACAAAATAAGGTCATATTTATGAATCCAAAGGAAATTTAAAGGAATCAAATTGTATCCCACTTATCAATTTTGTTAAAATTTGAGTTGGACCTAACTCAACTCTACGAACCCGGCTTGTCATGTGAGGGATGCATCTCACTTATAAACACATTTTCATGTCATATCTCATCCAATGAGTCTCTCACACTCAAGGTCAGGACTAGGCATCTGCAGCATGAACTAATAGTGGGTGGCCCAATGGATCTTGGATAAACTCTGATACAATCTTAAAATTTTTGTTTGGCCTAATTCAACCTTACAGTACATCAGAACCGGCTTGTAAAGTGAGGGATACCTTCCACTAATAAACATGTTTTTAGGCCATACATCATCCAATATGGGACTCTCAAGCAATGTAGTCAGGATCGAGATCCGGGGCGTAGGGTTGTACGACTTTACGTGCTAACGCAGGCCAAACGAGCTTTGACTTTGTCCCGGTTCATTTCTTCGCATTTGGTGCGTAGGGTCATAAGGAAAAAAACAATCTGGGCCAAAATTGATCCTTCAAAACGGGTTGGGCCTTGCAAAACAGGTCGGGTTTTAATCAAAACCCAGAATTGATCTTCACTTTAACACAAAAGCCCGCGAACTGAAGCTTGTTCTTACCTTCATCGAACATAAACCCTAAGCGTTTTCACCTTCAATGCAGGCACCGTCTCCGTCGTATACCTCCTCCGGCCATTTGAACCCTATTTTTCATTCAGTCTGACCCTGTTTTTTCCGCTCACCTCTCCTCCTTCACTTTCCTTCACTCTGTTTTTTCACCACACTCTGTTTTTCATTCTTTTTTCAACTTTGTGACTGTAATGGCTTTTTTTGAGTTATTTTATGAACTTAGTACTTGGTTGTTATGAACTTTTGTAATGATGATTATAAAATATTAATTAACTAAGTTTAATGTTGTGCTTTGTAAGTTATTTTGTTCATGTATTACTCCCTCCGTCCCAAATCTTTGGTCTTTTTAGCTTTTTAGTTTTGTCCTAAAACTTTGGTCCTTTTAAGAAACCGAGGTACAATTAATGACGTTTCACCATTTGTACGCTTACAAAAGCTAAAGCATTTATTAAATGGATATTTAAAAATTACTTAACTTATAAATCTTTATTGTTTTTTAATCAATGTGCAAAACTCTAAAAGGACCAAAGTTTTGGGACGGAGTATTAATTTTATGTGTTTGTGTGTATGTGTATATGTATATATGTGAAGTTACAATTTTTCCCTCGAGTAGGATCTTACGAATCGTGATACGACCCTCATGCTTACGATCCTTACCTATCCTATTTAGAATCTCAATCCTGACTACATTGCTCTCAACAAATTCAAAACCTATAAATTTTGAACCACCATTAGCTCAGGCAGTGCCTAAGTTCCCCTCTCAGACCAAATCCCAAGGTGTTCACTTTATCTCCACTTCAGCCTACTAAGTCTTAGACCTCCTTTAGACAACAACGACAAACACTTCCCACCACCCCAGAAAAAAATGTCCTTTTGAAGAAGGGTGCTTCGTAGAAATAAACTATAATTGAACTCAATTGTACTCATTTTTCAGAAACAGTTGACAAGTAGTATTAGCTTAAACATCTACACTAGAACATTAAGTGGATACTTAATTTTATAAAAAATGATAAACAAGCTTCCAAAATCCATCTTAATACATACC
The DNA here is from genome assembly GCA_954870985.1 of Trifolium fragiferum. Taxonomy (NCBI): domain Eukaryota; kingdom Viridiplantae; phylum Streptophyta; class Magnoliopsida; order Fabales; family Fabaceae; genus Trifolium; species Trifolium fragiferum. Next base: position 15,148,575 of record OX940792.1, read on the forward strand.
AACCAAGTTCCTGAATCATCTGTATAAAGTTCTTACTGAAGTATGGTAATCATCATAGAAAAAAGGATCCTTGCTTGTTAGAAGAGTACACGAAGCTACTTGGCAAAAATCAAATATAAAAAGACTGAAAAATCAAATGAAGAATCAAAGAATCAAAGTATACCTCCAATTGAACACGCATGGTTTCCAACAAACCAACTAATCCAGGAGCATTTTGAGACTGGGATACAACACTTCCAGTTTTGCTGCGCCCAAGTTTCCTAATCAAGCTGCTGGATCTTTTATTATCTTTCTTTTTTTCTTTTGATGGGACAATCAAACCCCTATTATAAAAGAAACCAATCAAAGATTTCAGATATGGAAAAGAGAATCTACTAAAAACCTTTCACCTTGAGAGAGAAAGAGAGAGAGAGAGAGAGAGAGAGAGAGAGAGAGAGAGCATACCCTGTGGCTCCAGCACAAGCCAAGAGGATCTCGTATGCAGTTTCACGGAGATCATCATCTGTGATACCTAGAAGCAGTAACACCGCATATTAGGAAAGTTTGTGATGGCTTAGGTTTAATACCTAAATTATCCAAAACTAATATTTTAGTAATTCTATGGAAAAAATAATAACCATTGAAATAAACTGTGGAATGTACAAAGAATGGGGATAAGAAACCCTATTAGATCTATAAAAACAACAAAATCTTAGGCTTTTTTCCACTGTTGTGATGTCGACTAAATGGATCCAACAACAATATAATGCCCTATCATATGACTTCATAAGATCAATGACTTAAGAGTAATACACAGTTTCCTGTAGTAGATGTTTTACTGCTTTATAAATGTAACAGAAGCTGCTACAAAATCATTCAGTTATGTTAACAGAACAGAAAATTTCTGCTGCTTCTATCTAAGCTTTTCTTTCACTCTCTTGATTTCTATAAGTAGGAATGTAACTAAAGAACTTATCCAACAGTAAGTTTCCTAAAACAATCACCTGTGGAAAAAGAAGGCAATTTTACAGCAAGATCAGAAGCATCATTTAATGTCCTTTTAGCCCTGAGGCCTTCAACCATGGAAGTATCGTCGTCATCCTCAAAGTCTTCAATGTCATCCACAGTTAGCTCCCTATCATGTGCTGAGTCTAAAGACTCCGATCTTGATAGATTAGAAGCCATTGAAGATGGAGGAAAAACAGGAGGTGGAGTGGAAACAGCGATAGGAGGCACTGCAGAAATAGGAACAGGTGGGGGTGCCCTTTTGGGAGGTGAACCTGAAGACTCTGGATCAGTGACCAAATAAAATTCACCAACTGAACCTGAGTCACTCTGTTAAAGCCAGAAGCATTTAACATTCAAATATAATCCTCACAAATAATTGAACAAAAGCATTGAAATGGAGAGAGAGAGAGAGAGAGAGAGAGAGAGAGAGAGAGAAAGCTTTTAATTAGCACCTATGTAGCACTGACACTTCAGATTGAAGGTGTGTCCAGTCCAACACCAACACATGTGATCACATTCAAATTTCATTTTCTCAAACTATTATCGGTGTCGATGTGTCGATGTCGTATCAATCATCTGTGTCGGTGCTTCATAGATTAACACAAATGTTTTGAAGATGCTTTATATTTACTAGCATGTATTACAAGGAAGACCAATTGTTATATGTTTAAAAAAACAATGCACTGCAGTAATGATTTCTAGGCATAGTAAAAAACTAAAAATCATGTTTGAAAACAACTATCATCAGAAAGTGCACAAGGAAAATCAGCACATCATTTATAATACTTAATGGCTCAAAATATTAAAAATACCAATCATAACTGTTTAATGAGAAAAAATTAGAAAGGCATATGGTAAAACCATGTGTTTAAACTACATCGCGGAGGCTCTGAAATAATACAATATACAATCAACAACATTAAAGACAGTGGAATATACTAATCCTATATCATATACAAAATATCTATTTATTTAAATATCAAGAATAACATACCATTTGGGGTAATCCAGTATGATCATGATAATCTCTAATAGCTTCTGAAAGCTCGAGCATTTCACCTGTATTATAGAATAATATATAATTGAGACAAGGAAATCAAAAGAAAAAGCACAAAAAACAACACAAAGTACCAAACTAAACTCACTCTTTTTAGCACAGTTAAGAACATAATCAACACTGACTTGATCTAGATCCACATCATCAAGCGTAACTGCGCCAGGTGGCATCACAACTTTCTTGATTAAACTCCCCGAAAGTATAAAATCGAGAAGTACTCGTCTATCTCTTCTATATCTTTGAAGAAGATCTATGGCATTCTCTCTGAAAGGTAACATTACATGATAACATCATCACTCGACAAAATTTCGGTGCATTAACCTAACAACTAGCGAAGGAACAAAGTGATACTTACTCTTCCATGGTTAGTAAAGTAAAGCTTCAAGATTACAGAACTGTAACCAACTTCAGCAACTATACTATTTCTGCAACATGAAGAATTTCATACATTATACAGTCAATTAAAACTTTGAAAACAAAAACATGTTATCATCATGCATTGCAGAAACAGAAACTGCAATCATTTCATCAAACAGTTGTTGGACAAAAACATAATCAGTTCAGATCAGATAACCCAGTTCGAAAATTTCACTCATTTCATCAAAAAAACAACTGAAAAAAAATATCATATAAAAAATAAAACCCAAATTTTATTTATTTCTTGGGGTGATGAAACAAAAGACGAAAACCCATTTTTTGGTTTCGAAGCAGTTACCGTTTTTTGCTTCAAACAGAAACAAAAGCTAAAAAATCAAATAAAAAATGAGATATTTATTTAGCTGAACGGATCTTGAAAATGCAGAGAATGGAAGTAGAGTCAAATGGGTATGCGAATTTGAAGCAAAAATTGAACCTTTTTTTTCAGTTGCGTTGAGCTGTGAAGACTTGGTGAATGTGAACTGAAAGCAATGTTGAAATCTGAGAAATTTTGAGTTCAAGTCTCAAATTTCGGATCCAATCCAAAGTTTTTATTTTTTGTTATTATATTATTTTTTAGTAAAAAAATACTATTTAGATTAACTTTTTGGATTAAGAAAATGGGTTTGTACTAATTGTAAATTAACAAACATTAATCTAATTATATAATCTACTGCGAAAAGTGACAGTGGCGTTCTAATTTGGGAGTTAAGTGGCAACTTGTGAGAGGTGAAATAAATAGAAAATAATGAGGTCAAAAATTTTAAAGAAAAAACAGCAAGAAAGGTCAAATAAGGGTTCAAATTTTCAACATTTCAATTTTAGAAAAATTGTGGCAAGGGTACTTTCACTTAATTTTTTTTTATTTTTTGAAAAATTAGCTTAATCTTCTACTTTCATTTATTTAATTTAATATACAAATTTTAATTACTTATATAATTATTTTTATATCATTCCTTCAAATAAATGAATTTGATTTCTTTTAAGGATAATGTTGTCTTCATAAAAAAAAAAGGCTAATGTTGTCATTTTAATATTTTACTTTTTTATTTTTTATTATTTTTCTTATTCTCTTTCTTACATTTTAAATTTTATTATTTTTTCTCTCTCTTAATTTTTCATTATTTATTATTTTTTCTTTCTCTCTTACTTTTCAATTTTTTCATTACTTTATTTTCTATTTAGATTTAGACTTTTTTATTTCTTTTCTTTCAATTTCATATTTAAAATTATGAATTATCTCTATTCTAACATAATACAATATTTCATTTTCTCTTTTTTCATAAATAAACATATTTTACACCTCAATATTTATTATCTACTTCATATTTTTATTCTCATAAAAGAATATTCAACATTTTATCAAGGTTTACTTTAATAACATGTATCATTGTAGTGTACGGTGATTGGTGTTGATTCAGAGAGCCTACTTTAAATTTATATAGTTGTACATTGGTAGATATTAAAAATAAAAAATATGAGACAAGTATTTACCATCGATTCAAATATTTACTTTAAATTTAAATATTTATAATTATGAAACATTAATTCAATTCAAATGTGTCATTTCTCTATTATTTTTTATATCCAATAATTATCCATTTTTTAACTTTTAAATGTTATCCAATCAATTATAGTACGTCATCGATATTTCATAAGTTCAATATGGATGACAAAAATATGTGTACGCATAAATATAAACATATAAAATTTGCAGCAAGCACGAGAAAATATTTAAATGGCTTTCCACCTAAAAAATAAATACTTTATGGAAATATTGTATTAATACTTTAAAGTATCACTTAATGATTTTTCTTCATATTATAATAGCACTTAACATCAAGTATAATTTAATAAATATAGTTAACACACACACTTAAAAATTTCATTAAAAAAATCTAAATATTTGTAAAAATGTTAAATAAAATAAACGACACAGGACAATTATATTTGTGGATGAGAGAGTATGTATACATTTCTTTTGATTTATTAACTTTCACTAATTCATCCAAATATTTAGTTTGTTGAGATATTTAGTTCATAGAATAAAAATAATATATGTAGTTTTTTTAGATAAATTAAGAGAAAAATCGATATCAAAGAATCTTTAGACATACCTACCAACTAGGTTGTCACCTCCCAAATAGGGGTGAACAAAACAAAAAAAAAAAAAAAAAAAACCAAAATAAAATAAACTTGAAGCAAGAAAACTGAATCGGGCGAGTTGGTTCGAGTGAACCGAGTTTTAGATCATAAAATCCAAATGGGTGTCGATGGGCGGGCCTAATTTTGGTTAAAGTAAAGCTAGCATGACTGACCGTAACTCAATAGTATACATATACGTACATAAATTTTTTGGTCCCACCTCTACGTACATTTATACATACACCCCTACATACAAAAATACTTTCCTAATTTATCCTTTTTATCATTTGATAACCACCTCAAAAAATATTCTTGTATCCAAAAGTGTTTTGAAAAACATTTTTTTTTTCGAAACACAATTTTTTCAAAAACCGTGTTTTACATTATAATGTTTTCCATTTTTATATTGAAAAACTTAAAAAATGAGACCTGGTTTGTTATTTGTATTGGAAATACAATAAAAATTGTTCCAGTTTGATGAGTATATATTATATGTGTGTGTCGTAAGGAAAAAAAATAAAAACTAATTAGATTGGTTTAGTTGATGAATTAATCATTATCAAACACCCTTGCTTTCACTCCGTGAAGGCCCATCACTTTGCTGCTAGCCGCCGCCACTATTGCTTTGTTCTTTGTCATTTTACTCTAGTATCAAATAAAAAATCCCTCTATTAATTTATTTTACTTATAAATGGTGTAGATGAATTGCAGAACATGGAAAAAAAAATTACAATTTTCCTCAAACCCATAATTTCAAAAGGACCTAAAAAAGAACAAATTTTCGATATGTGAATTGAAAATAATCAAAAGTCGGTAAATTTATAATAAAGAACTTGTCCTTTTCAATTTGTTCCTCTTGAAAGAAAGAAAGAAGAGGTATGTTGAACAAAGACACAATTGTTGCGGCGCTGCAGTGAACAATCATGGCGGTGCGGCGACAGAGAGGTTCAACAAAGTGTGGCGGCGGAGTGGCGGTTGGCGTGACACTTTTTCAAAACTAATATTATGTGAACAAATTTGATCTACCTAATAAGTTAGATAAAGTGTTCCGATAGATGATATGTTGGGGTGAATCTAGGATGAAAAGTTATAAAAAGGATAAAATTAGAATATTTAATGTTTGTAGGAGTAAAGGTATATAAAAGTGTTGGGATGTAAGGGGAAATTTTCACATATACAAGAAGATTTCTCTTCCCACCCCCATGTTTCTTTTTCACCCCCCAGGTTTCTGTTTATACTCTTGGAAAAAAAATTCGGTAAACACGAACGGAAGTTATAAACGGTTGAAAACACATATTTTTCTATATCTGAAAACTTCAGTAAGTGAAAACCGAAGTTTATGGGGGTAAAATTGGATTTTTGGAATGAAAAAGAGATGTGTGGGGTGGGAAGAGAAATCTTCCATATACAATAGTATATTTGTTTCAGCCCAACTTGCAACTGCAACTTAGGCCCAATCTAAAAATCATTCAATATAAAACTCTTCGTATATAAACTCACTCACTCACAATTCACTCAAACTAACCCTAATTTCATGCAAGCAGCGGCGCTCTCTCTCTCTAAACTAGAGAGCATGAACTCACTCACACTTCTCTCTAAATCAATCTCACGTTCGTCATTTCTCTACATTCGCCTCATCAGATCGCTTCAACTTCGTTCCATGTGAGTTCTATTTACTGTTCTTCATCACTTGTGTGTTTTTGTTATTTTTTCGTTAACTTTTGTTAGATTTTGATACATCGTTGGATGTTCAGTGTTCACTCTTTTTTTTTTCTTGTTTAAACTTTACTCTTGTTTCTTTTTTTTTTCCTCTTTTTTTTTGTTCACTCTAGATTATTTTGTAAAACCAAGTTTTCGAAGTTGATTGTTTGTTTCGGTTCTTAATTGATTGTTCACTATTGTTTATAAATTTCATTTTTAAATAACCATTGTTCATTTTTATTATCTATGTTGTGTTTAGTTTTATATAAGGCCAAAATATTGTAAGTTTTTTTTTTTGCCTATCAATAAGTTTAGTATATATAAATTTGAAAAATATATTTTTATCTTAACTTTAAATTTTTGTTCTCATAAATATTATGCATATATTTTAAAATTTTGATTTTTTTTATTAAAATCTAGATAATTCACTTAATTGACTCAATCAAGTAATTTGTTCATTTTAGAAGAGACTGATATATAAAATTACAAACCTTCTTCTTATTAATAATAATAATAATATACATTTTTTTAGCAAAGTCTCATTCTAGTCAGTGACAAAAAAAATAAATATGAAATCTCAATTAGATCTTGAGTGAAAAAAAAAGCCCTGTCAAAATATGATACTTGATAAACTTATAGAAGAGAACAATCTAGGAAGAAATATAAATTGTGAAAATGCAAAAAATTGAATAAATAATGAAGTTGCAACAAAATAAATATGAAAATCTTTTATTATCTAAACTTATTTAGATAAAAACTATTTTTTATGATTAGATTTTCTGATATGCTAACATATTTGATAAACAACTATTTTTAAAATAATGTTATAAGGTATTAATTAATATTCCTTTGAAATAATTAAATTAATAAATAATAAGATCATTTCGTTTTTTTAAGTTTATTGATTACTTTTGTGAGCTAAATGTAACACCCGTATTTATTTAATTGCATTTAATTAAAGTATTTTGTGTGATTAGGTATTAATTAGCATTAGTAGAATTAAGTGGGTTAGTGTTAAGTGATTTAATTAGAATTGGCTAAATAAGGAAAGGTTAGAGGATAAGGAAAATAGGATTTTAAGAGTAGACCTTTTTAGGTAATAAGAGGAGTTAATTGAATTAACTTAAGATAAGAAAGGGTAATTTGGACTTTGGTTAGTCTAGGTTTGTTTAGAGTGAGTAAGAGTGAAAGAGAGAGCTCATATCACAAAACTTGAGAAAGAGGTAGAAAGAGAGAAAGAAGGACTTGAAGAGAGTAGAAGGGAAAATTGAAGGTAGAGCTGAAGATTAGAGCTGCAATCAAAGGTTAGAGAGTAGTTTTAATTCATGTGAGATGATCAAAGAGGGGGGAGATGTCTACTCTCCATACCCAAACCCTCTCATCTCTTTCTTGGTGGGGATTGGGAATTTGGGAAGGTGTTTAATGCTTTAATATGCTATGTTATGATGTTAACATGTTATTAAATGTTTCCAATTCGTATTTCCATGAACAATTTCGTGTTAAATGAATGATTATGTGATTTATGTTTGAAAATGGGTTTTGGGTGAAAATTGGGGAAAATCATTCCTTTTATCATGAAATGATGTTTGATGATGCTAGAGTTTGTACTTCTAAGCTTATACATGTTAGATAGACCTAAAGTTGATAACTTTTACGATTTGCATGATGAAAAACGGGATTTTGATGGATTAAAGTTCAAAACCGAAAACAGGGGTTTTGGGTCTGCTTGAACTCGCTGGGGCGAGTAACTTACTCGCTATGGCGAGTATTCATGATTTCTGGGTTTTCCAGAAACGCATGAGCTCGCCATGGCGAGTCATAGCGAGCAGGTTGGCGAGTGGCAGCTCGCCATGGCGAGTTGGAGGCGAGTAAAATGAGAAGCTTCTGACTTGAGCTCGCCACGAGCTCGCCATCCACCTCGCTAGGCGAGTTAGTGCAGTATGAATAGTATTTTTCTGAGTTTGAGATGAATCCTATGCTTGCTATATGATAGGGATATGATCTTATAACATGTTGTAAGTTTAATTAATGGAATCTATAGCTTAAAGGTGTATGTCATGTGCTTATGATTCTTATGGATTAATTTATGTGTTGATGACTTATGAAATGTGATACAATTAATTGATACCATGTTGCTTGAATGAATGCCTTGTATGATGATATGGTGATAATATTGAATGTGAAGTGAGATGGAATATGAGGAGAGTGTCCTATATTCATGAGTAGTTGAGTAGGGTTATCATCATGGTTGGTATGTGTTCATTCATGCATGCATGTGTCAAACTTGAGCGTTGGTCCACCATGACTTGAAACTAGAATTGAGCGTTGGTCCACCATGACTTAAAACTAGACTTGAGCGTTAGTCCACCATGACTTAAAACTAGACTTGAGCGGGTACCACATGCATTAGATGTGTCTAGGTTGAGACATATGAATTGATGGCATTAGTTGCATTAGGAGTAAATGTGCATCTTACTTGATAATTGGTAAATGTCGATGAGATTGGTTGTAGTTGTGTTATGGGATCTTATTTGATATCTTGTGAGTTTTTACAATTATGCTATTGTATGTTATGAGTGTAGTATTTATCACATGAGACGATCATGCGTCAATTATGATATGATTATTATTATGCATGATATGAGTATATGTTATACTTATTATTATGAACTTGGATTATAACTAACTCTCTATTTGTGTATTTGAATGGTTTGGGTCCAGATACTTCTCTTGAGGGGTGATCCGTTGCTTGGAGGTTTAGCTTTGAGACTAGCATAGCTTGGTAAGGAGGAAGAGTAGAAATTCTAGGAGCCTTAGAGGTCTAGGATTTGCTCTGATGCTTGTAACCTTGCTAGACTAGTGTTTAGTTCGTTTGTTTGAGAATTGTATGATCTTGCTAATTTTATTTGAATTATGCTATACTTTGAATCTTATGGATAACATGTTGGATTTTAAGGAATAGGCCTTGTGGTAAGAGGACTTATTCTAATATGTATCGTGGTTTAAGCTTGATGCTTGGTTAGTATTAAGTACCTTAAGTAAGAACTTATATTTTGATTATGATGCTTCCGTTGCTAGTTTAAATGAATATATGCATGTTCATTAAGTTTTATAAAAGTGTATAACATGTAATGCCTTGATTGATGTATGATATGTTTGTTATTAATTATAATGGATTATATATCGATTAGGGTGTTACAATTTGGTATCAGAGCAAGGTCGGTCCATGTGGATCAATTAGGTTAGAATACCCTTAGGTGCATAAGTGTAGTAAAACACTTTTTAGCATCCTTAAGTTTAATGTGAGATTGGGTTTTGGTTAATTGTTTAGGTAATGGCGCAAAGAGCGATGGCGGATGCTATAGCCTTGATGGCTAATGCTTTGACTCAAGATGCGGCGGCAAGAGCGGCCGAAAGGGTTGCACATGAGAATCGCATGGGCAATGAAGATGAGCTAAGATTGGAGAGATTCCTTAGGAACAACCCTCAATCATTCAAGGGAGGGCATGATCCCGAGGGAGCTCAAAAGTGGTTGGAAAGCATTGAAAGGATCTTTGGTGCTATGAGGTGTTCGGAGACACAAAAGGTGACTCTTGGGAGTTACATGTTGCATGAAGACGCCGGGTATTGGTGGAAGAATGTGAGCCAAATATTGGGCCAAGGTGGAGCTCTCATTACTTGGGAAAGTTTCAAGAGGGAGTTCTTAGCTAAGTACTTTCCGGCGGATATGAGGAACCGGAAGATAGTGGAATTTATGGAACTTAAGCAAGGGAACTTGACCGTTGCGGAGTATGCAACCAAGTTTGAAGATTTGTGTCGCTTTTGTCCACACTATAACACAGTGGAGGCGGAAGCGGACAAATGTGTGAAGTTTGAAAGTGGATTGCGTCCCGATCTTAAGCAATTGGTTGGTATCTTGGAGATTATGAACTTTGCCAACTTGGGGAACAAGAGTAACATATGTGACTTGGATGGGAAGGCAAGGTCTAGCTATTTCAAGGAGATACATGATAGGAAAGGGAAGAGTCAAGACCGTGGGAAGCCTTATGACAAGAAGAACAAAGGCAAGTTTGAGTCTAGTGGAGGAAAGAAGAAGGCTACCGATGTCAAGTGCTACAAGTGTGGCGAATTGGGTCATTATTCTTATGAATGCCCAAAGGGGGATAGGTGCTTTAAGTGCGGAGATTTTGGTCACAAGGGTGATGCTTGCAAAGGGAAGATGGTTTGCTTTAATTGCAAGGAAGAAGGTCACAAGAGCTTTGAGTGCAAGAAGCCAAAGAAGGCGATGGGTAAGGTGTTTGCCTTGAGCGGGAATGAAGTGGATCAAGGAGACAATTTGATTAGAGGTACGTGCTTCATTCATGACACCCCTTTAATTGCAATTGTCGATACGGGAGCAACACATTCTTTTATATCTTTTGAATGCATGAAGCGTCTTAATATTCCTGTGTCAAGCATGATTGGTTGTATGGAAATAGAGACTCCTGCTAGTGGTTCTGTAACTACTCAACTTGTTTGTCTTAATTGTCCTGTGTCTATTTTTGGTAGATCTTTTGGTATGGACCTTGTGTGTATTCCACTTAGTGGTATAGATGTGATTTTTGGCATGAACTGGTTAATTGTTAATCGAGTTCACATTAACTGTTGTGATAAGACGGTGATATTTCCGAAGTTAGAAGGAGATCCGAACTTGATGAGTGGGAAGGAAGTAAAGGAGTCGTTAAGCGATCATGGAGAGTTGTTTGTCATGATTGCATCTTTGAAGCTTGAGGGTGAGGTTGGAATTGAAGGACTTCCTGTTGTACAAGAATTTCCTAATGTGTTTCAAGAGGATGTGTCTGATGTACCACCGGAGCGAGAAGTAGAGTTTGCTATTGACTTGGTACCTGGTACAAGTCCAATATCTATGGCACCGTATCGGATGTCAGCATCTGAGTTGAGTAAGTTGAAGGAGCAATTAGAAGAGTTACTTGAGAAGAAGTTTATCCGACCGAGTGTGTCACCATGGGGGGCGCCAGTGCTTTTGGTAAAGAAGAAGGACGGAAGTATGAGATTGTGCATTGACTATCGTCGTTTGAATCAAGTCACGATCAAGAATAAGTATCCGTTGCCGAGGATAGATGATTTGATGGATCAGTTGGTGGGTGCTTGTGTGTTTAGCAAGATTGATTTGAGATCAGGATATCATCAGATTCGAGTTAAGGCGGAGGATATTCCGAAGACTGCTTTTAGAACAAGATATGGTCATTACGAGTATTCGGTTATGCCTTTTGGTGTAACCAACGCATCGGGAGTGTTTATGGAGTACATGAACCGGATTTTCCATTCTTACTTGGATAAATTTGTGGTAGTTTTCATTGATGACATTCTTGTGTATTCCAAGACCGAAGAAGAACACGCGGATCATTTGAGAATTGTGTTGAGGACCTTGCAAGAAAAGAAACTTTATGCTAAGTTGTCCAAGTGCGAATTTTGGTTGAAGGAAGTGAGTTTCTTAGGTCACGTGATATCTAGTGGAGGTATTGCGGTGGATCCTTCTAAAGTGGATGCGGTATTGAAGTGGGGAACTCCCGAATCGGTGTTTGAGATAAGAAGTTTTCTTGGTTTGGCCGGTTATTATCGGAAGTTTATTGAAGGCTTTTCAAAGTTAGCTTTACCGTTGACTCGATTGACTAGAAAGGATCAAGCGTTTGTGTGGGATGATCAATGTGAGAGAAGTTTCCAAGAGTTGAAGAAGAGGTTGACGTCGGCTCCAATTTTGATTTTGCCGATACCTAATGAGCCTTTTTCCGTGTATTGTGATGCATCTTTGATGGGATTGGGTGGTGTTCTTATGCAAAATGGACAAGTGGTAGCTTATGCTTCTAGGCAATTGAAAGTGCATGAAAAGAACTATCCAACACATGATCTTGAGTTGGCGGCCGTTGTGTTTACCTTGAAGATTTGGAGGCATTATTTGTATGGTTCAAGATTTGAGGTTTTTAGTGATCACAAGAGCTTGAGGTATTTGTTTGACCAAAAAGAATTGAATATGAGGCAAAGGAGGTGGTTAGAGTTCTTAAAGGATTATGATTTTGAGTTAAGTTACCATCCCGGAAAGGCGAATGTGGTTGCGGATGCCTTGAGTAGGAAGTCGTTGCACATGTCTTTGCTTATGAGTAAGGAGTTGGACTTAATTGAAAAATTTAGAGATTTGAGTTTGATTTGTGAAGTGACTCCTAAAAGTGTTAAATTGGGAATGTTGAAGTTAACTAGTGATTTTCTTGAAGAAGTAAAAAGAAGCCAAAAGAGGATTTGAGTTTGGTTGATCGTTTAACGTCAATGAATCAAGAAGGCCAAGTAGACTTTAAGATTGATGATTTTGGGGTGATAAGATTCCACAATAGGGTTTGTGTACCCGATGTCCCGGAGTTAAAGAAAAGAATCTTAGAGGAAGGTCATAGAAGTAGTTTGAGTATTCATCCTGGAGCCACTAAAATGTATCAAGACTTGAAGAAATTGTTTTGGTGGCCGAGTATGAAGAAGGAAGTGGCGGAGTTTGTATATGCTTGTTTGGTTTGTCAAAAATCCAAAGTTGAACATCAAAGACCATCGGGGTTGTTACAACCTATGTTTGTACCCGAATGGAAGTGGGATAGTATTGCAATGGACTTTGTAAGTGGATTACCAAAGACTAGGAAAGGAAATGATTCGATTTGGGTGATTGTGGATAGGTTGACAAAGTCGGCACACTTTATTGCGTTCAAAACGGGAACCTTGGTACCTAAGTTAGCCGAGATTTATGTTGAACAAGTGGTGAGACTTCATGGTATTCCTTCAAGTATTGTATCGGATCGAGATCCGAGGTTCACTTCAAGATTTTGGGAGAGCTTGCAAGAAGCAGTTGGTACTAAATTGAGAATGAGTTCCGCTTACCATCCTCAAACGGACGGTCAATCGGAAAGGACTATTCAATCTTTGGAAGACTTGTTGAGAGCATGTGTGTTAGAGAAAGGAGGTAATTGGGATGAATGGTTATCTTTGATTGAGTTCACATACAACAATAGTTTTCATTCAAGTATTGGTATGGCACCATTTGAAGCTTTGTATGGAAGAAGGTGTCGCACTCCTTTGTGTTGGTACGAAGATGGTGAAAGTGTTGTGTTAGGGCCGGAATTGGTTCAACAAACCACGGAAAAGATTAAGATGATACAAGAGAAGATGAAAGTGACTCAAAGTAGGCAAAAGAGTTATCATGATAAGAAGAGGAAATATGTGGAATTTCAAGAAGGCGATCACGTATTTTTGAGAGTTACCTCAACTACCGGTGTTGGTCGTGCTTTGAAATCAAGGAAGTTAACATCTAAGTTTATTGGGCCGTATCAAATTTTGAAGAGGATAGGAAATGTGGCATATAAGATTGCCTTGCCACCATCATTGTCGAACCTTCATGATGTGTTCCATGTGTCCCAATTGAGGAAGTATGTATCGGATCCAACACATGTGATTGTATCGGATGATGTGCAAGTGAGGGACAACTTGACGGTTGAGGCAATACCTTTGAGGATTGAAGGTAGGGAGGTCAAGAAATTGAGGAACAAAGAAATAGCATCGGTGAAAGTTGTTTGGGGAGGACCCGCGGGAGAGAATGCTACTTGGGAGCTAGAGAGCAAGATGAGGGATTCTTATCCGGAGTTATTTTCAGGTAAATTTTCGAGGACGAAAATTCTTTTAAGGGGGGTAGAGTTGTAACACCCGTATTTATTTAATTGCATTTAATTAAAGTATTTTGTGTGATTAGGTATTAATTAGCATTAGTAGAATTAAGTGGGTTAGTGTTAAGTGATTTAATTAGAATTGGCTAAATAAGGAAAGGTTAGAGGATAAGGAAAATAGGATTTTAAGAGTAGACCTTTTTAGGTAATAAGAGGAGTTAATTGAATTAACTTAAGATAAGAAAGGGTAATTTGGACTTTGGTTAGTCTAGGTTTGTTTAGAGTGAGTAAGAGTGAAAGAGAGAGCTCATATCACAAAACTTGAGAAAGAGGTAGAAAGAGAGAAAGAAGGACTTGAAGAGAGTAGAAGGGAAAATTGAAGGTAGAGCTGAAGATTAGAGCTGCAATCAAAGGTTAGAGAGTAGTTTTAATTCATGTGAGATGATCAAAGAGGGGGGAGATGTCTACTCTCCATACCCAAACCCTCTCATCTCTTTCTTGGTGGGGATTGGGAATTTGGGAAGGTGTTTAATGCTTTAATATGCTATGTTATGATGTTAACATGTTATTAAATGTTTCCAATTCGTATTTCCATGAACAATTTCGTGTTAAATGAATGATTATGTGATTTATGTTTGAAAATGGGTTTTGGGTGAAAATTGGGGAAAATCATTCCTTTTATCATGAAATGATGTTTGATGATGCTAGAGTTTGTACTTCTAAGCTTATACATGTTAGATAGACCTAAAGTTGATAACTTTTACGATTTGCATGATGAAAAACGGGATTTTGATGGATTAAAGTTCAAAACCGAAAACAGGGGTTTTGGGTCTGCTTGAACTCGCTGGGGCGAGTAACTTACTCGCTATGGCGAGTATTCATGATTTCTGGGTTTTCCAGAAACGCATGAGCTCGCCATGGCGAGTCATAGCGAGCAGGTTGGCGAGTGGCAGCTCGCCATGGCGAGTTGGAGGCGAGTTGGAGGCGAGTAAAATGAGAAGCTTCTGACTTGAGCTCGCCACGAGCTCGCCATCCACCTCGCTAGGCGAGTTAGTGCAGTATGAACAGTATTTTTCTGAGTTTGAGATGAATCCTATGCTTGCTATATGATAGGGATATGATCTTATAACATGTTGTAAGTTTAATTAATGGAATCTATAGCTTAAAGGTGTATGTCATGTGCTTATGATTCTTATGGATTAATTTATGTGTTGATGACTTATGAAATGTGATACAATTAATTGATACCATGTTGCTTGAATGAATGCCTTGTATGATGATATGGTGATAATATTGAATGTGAAGTGAGATGGAATATGAGGAGAGTGTCCTATATTCATGAGTAGTTGAGTAGGGTTATCATCATAGTTGGTATGTGTTCATTCATGCATGCATGTGTCAAACTTGAGCGTTGGTCCACCATGACTTGAAACTAGACTTGAGCGTTGGTCCACCATGACTTAAAACTAGACTTGAGCGTTAGTCCACCATGACTTAAAACTAGACTTGAGCGGGTACCACATGCATTAGATGTGTCTAGGTTGAGACATATGAATTGATGGCATTAGTTGCATTAGGAGTAAATGTGCATCTTACTTGATAATTGGTAAATGTCGATGAGATTGGTTGTAGTTGTGTTATGGGATCTTATTTGATATCTTGTGAGTTTTTACAATTATGCTATTGTATGTTATGAGTGTAGTATTTATCACATGAGACGATCATGCGTCAATTATGATATGATTATTATTATGCATGATATGAGTATATGTTATACTTATTATTATGAACTTGGATTATAACTAACTCTCTATTTGTGTATTTGAATGGTTTGGGTCCAGATACTTCTCTTGAGGGGTGATCCGTTGCTTGGAGGTTTAGCTTTGAGACTAGCATAGCTTGGTAAGGAGGAAGAGTAGAAATTCTAGGAGCCTTAGAGGTCTAGGATTTGCTCTGATGCTTGTAACCTTGCTAGACTAGTGTTTAGTTCGTTTGTTTGAGAATTGTATGATCTTGCTAATTTTATTTGAATTATGCTATACTTTGAATCTTATGGATAACATGTTGGATTTTAAGGAATAGGCCTTGTGGTAAGAGGACTTATTCTAATATGTATCGTAGTTTAAGCTTGATGCTTGGTTAGTATTAAGTACCTTAAGTAAGAACTTATATTTTGATTATGATGCTTCCGTTGCTAGTTTAAATGAATATATGTATGTTCATTAAGTTTTATAAAAGTGTATAACATGTAATGCCTTGATTGATGTATGATATGTTTGTTATTAATTATAATGGATTATATATCGATTAGGGTGTTACACTAAACTCTAAAGTCTATGGAAATGGAAAATTTTGTTATTGCGAGAAATAAAAAGCTTTTTTTTTTTTTTTTTTGATAAATTAAGCTTAGTAATGATATACTCGATTATCATGCCTTTTACATTACATTTTGTTAAAATTTTTTGTGATATCTTTGAATCGATTTTGATCCGTATATAAATCATGGACCATCTTATTTAGAAATCCTTATTTCATGAGCATGTTTTTTTATTTAAAAATTCTTACATCATTGTCATTATGTTTCCTCCTACTTCAAACCATGACTATCAAGTTATAGATAAATTTGTGTTGCATGTATTCTCTTTCTAGTGAGAGTTTTGATAATAAGACTAAATTAAATTGGCTAAACCTATTTCAAGAGAATGATCCTAACTTTGATATTGTGGCATCTGGTAGTATAAATGATATTTTTTATTAATTAGTGAATCCCAACGAAATAATAGAGAGTTGTATCGAGGAACCAAACTATCAAAGAATTCAAGGTTATTTCTACCAACATTTGTTAGTTTGTACCCTATACGCATGTTGAAATACTCGACATGATTTTGGTTAAAATTATATTATAGATAACTATAAGGTGATTCGACAGTTGATGTGTATCCAATAGTCCATCATTATTTAGATTATATATTTACTGTCTAATCGCTTTATAGTCATCTCTAATAGAATCATAATCAAAACCATGCTTAGTAATTTAAACATCCATATACGGTACAAACTCATAGAGGTTGGTAGGAATAACCTTGAATTCCTCTGTAGTTTGATTCTTCAATATACAACTCAATTATTTGGTTGAGAATGATCACTAATTACACAAAAAGTCCCATTAATACTACCATATCCCACAACATCAAATTACGGGTCATACTCTCAAAATGAATTTGACCAATTTAATTTGGTCTTATTCTCAAATCTCTCACTAGAAAGAGAATGCAAGAACAATTTATTTATGAAATTGACGGTATTTGTTTTAAGTAGGAGGACATACTAAGAATGATTAACATTTTTACAAAATAATTAAGTTCTTGAAATAATGATTTTCAAACAATAGGGTCCATAATTTGTGTACGCATCCAAAATGATTGAAAGATTTATCAGACAATTTTGATGAAGTGAAAAGGCAAGATCGTCGGATATACCATTGTTAGCCTTATAATTTCTCGCCGCCACAAAATTTCCCCTTCTCATAGACTTTAGGGCTTGGTTTGCAATTGTAACCTGTACAATGAAAATAAGTTCGAGAAAGCGTACTTGAGTTTGTTTTTCACTTTTCAAAATTAAAAAACTTCTTTAGCCATTAAATTTGTAATAAAAACAAAAGACTAAAGGAATATTCTTATTTATTAATTTATTTATTTAAAAGGTATATTAGTTAAGACCGTATAAAATTATATTCTAACATTTTTTTTTATGGAATATATTAACCTATTAGAGAATCTGACTCTAAAAAATGTTTTCATCTAAAAAAGTTAAGCTGATAAGATTTTATTAACTTATGCTGTAGCAACTTTATTAAGTCAAATATTATTTATTTATTTATTTTTTCTATTTTTTTTCACTATTTATGTTTCCTCTTAAATGCTTTTCTTTTAGTATAACTTCATCAAGTCTCAATTTTTTAATGAACTAAAAATTTATTTATTTTATATACTTTTTCTCCAAAAAAATTTCTTCTGGGGTGACTATCTTTTTTTTATCCAAAAGATGCTAGCAAAGAGTTAAATCACCATAAAATATATTAAGGTAGAAATATATTAAGGAATCAAACCAAAACTAATTCAAGAAGTGGGTGAAGGGCAAAATTTTAGACATTGAAGAGCTCATCATTATCATCACCATAAATAAATTGCAAATTAAGTAATTAAGCGACTCCATTTGGGTCTTAACCGTTGATTAAGATATACTTGAATTTGCTATGTTTCATTTCATCCTTCCAAATTCTACTTTAAAGCATCTTCAATAAGGGTATCAAAGAGAGTATCATAGATTAATGATTCATACATTAATTTTTTTTTATTATTGGAGTTCCATGACGTGACATAGATGTATCAAAATTGATGATACTGGTACCTTATTTAAGTTACCGTATCATCAATTTAATATTACCCTTTTTTTGTATATCAAATTAAATAGAATTAATGACTTTTTAATAATGTATGATACCCATAATGGTATCACAATTGGAGCAAAACAAGTATGAGTTGCATAAATATTATATGGCATTGTAAATACCACTTTTTAGTAATGTATAATATCCAAAGTGATATCACCATTGGAAATGCTATGAGAATATCAATTGAGAAAGAAAGACCAATAAACATCACTTGTCAGCATACCACCACTAACCTACCAAGTTTGGATACCGTTTGACCCAATTATTTTTGCTAAAAAAGCTACTTTAGACTTAAAGTAAAAAAACTTTAAAATAAAGCTAAAGTTGTTTGATGATTTCATTTTCTTTTTGTGTTAGAAGTTGTTTTTCTACAAAAAAATGTTTGTCGAAAAGAGATCAAATTACATCGCTGTAAATTTTTAGTATAATGTTGTCTAGAAATCCTAGTTCAATTGGTAAATGCCGAAATTGCTAGGCCGGACGTTATGACCCGAGTCCGAACCCTTCTCACAGTTGTTTGTGAGTTTAATTTCAGTAGATTACCACTTCATTTAAGACAAAAAAATTTTAGTAATGATACACAGTTTAATAATATTTTAACAAATACAAATTTTATAAAATTCATTGTTAAATTAAACTTTATATCTTATAGATCATTTACATAAATTTTTTAAAAAATCTAAAATAATATGAAAACACCATATATGATCATATTTTGAGACAGGAAAAACGATAAAATAAGAATGTATAAAAATTAAAATAAACAATAAAATAAGAATGTAGAAAAAGTAAAATAAACAATAAAATAGGAAAATTGATATTAAGATGAGTGTTTTTTTATTTGTATTAAACAAGTAGATAAATCACAAAACAAATTACTAGGATATCAATATTTTTTTTGGCACAAGATATACATAGTATATCATTACAATGGAAAAACAATAAATATAACACTAAAAAAAAACAATAAATATGTAAAATACGATTATAATATAGTAATATTTTTTCTCCAGTGGGATTCGATATGTGGGCTTTAGCGAAAAGTTAATTTTTCGAAAAAAAGTTTCATATTACAACTTTTTTGAAAATTCCTTATTGGTATATTTTACGCATAAAATAAGTTGCTCTTTTCATCAGTGCTTTTAAAAAATTGTTTGGTCCAACCTTTTTATTAAGGAGTAAAAAAGTTCAAAATAAATTAGGTCAAATATAACCGTTCTTTTTTTACTACGATAATTTATGGTTCTAGATATAGAGATAAATTAGAATTTATTTTGGCTATGCAACAAACAAATAAATTTTCACATATACATGAAGATTTCTCTTCTCATCCCCCATGTCTCCTTTTTACCCCCCAAGTTTCCGTTTATACCCTTGGAAAAAATTTCGGTAAACACGAACCGAAGTTATAAACGGTTAAAAACACATGTTTTTCTATATTCAAAAACTTCAGTAAATGAA
Source organism: Trifolium fragiferum (assembly GCA_954870985.1). Taxonomy (NCBI): domain Eukaryota; kingdom Viridiplantae; phylum Streptophyta; class Magnoliopsida; order Fabales; family Fabaceae; genus Trifolium; species Trifolium fragiferum. The sequence continues at coordinate 15,168,490 of OX940792.1, forward strand.
AATCAAAGTTTTGGGGGTAAAATTGGATCTTTGGGGGTGAAAAAGAGATGTGGGGGGTGGGAAGATAAATCTTCCATATACAATAGTATCTTTGTTTCGGCCCAACTTGCAACTGCAACTTAGGCCCATTCTAAAAATCATTCAATATAAAACCCTTCGTATGTAAACTCACTCACTCACAATTCACTCAAACTAACCCTAATTTCATGCAAGCAGCGGCGCTCTCTCTCTCTCTCTCTCTAAACTAAAGACCATGAACTCACTCACACTTCTCTCTAAATCAATCTCATGTTCGTCATTTCTCTACCTTTGCCTCATCAGATCGCTTCAATTTCATTCCATGTGAGTTCTATTTACCGTTCTTCATCACTTGTGTGTTTTTGTTATTTTTTCGTTAACTTTTGTTAGATTTTGATACGTCGTTGGGTGTTCAGTGTTCACTCTTGTTTAAACTTTACTCTTGTTTCTTTCTTTTTTTTTTGTTCAATCTAGTTTATTTTGTAAAAACAAGTTTTCAAAGTTGATTGTTTGTTTCGGTTCTTAGTTGATTGTTCACCATTGTTTATAAAGTTCATTTTTATTATCTATGTTGTGTTTGGTTTTATATAAGGCCAAAATATTGTAATTTTTTTTTTTTTGCTTATCAATAAGTTTAGTATATATAACTTTGAAAAATATATTTTTATTTTATCTTTAAATTTTTGTTCTCATAAATATTATGCATATATTTTTAACTTTTGATTTTTTTATTAAAATCTGAATAATTCACTTAATTGACTCTATCAAGTAATTTGTTCATTTTAGAAGAGACTGATATATAAAATTACAAACCTTCTTATTAATAATAATAATATACATTTTTTTTAGCAAAGTCTCGTTCTAGTCGGTGACAAAAAAATAAATATGAAATCTCAATTAGATCTCGAGTAAAAAAAAAAAAAAAATAGCGCTGTCAAAATATGGGACTTGATAAACTTATAGAAAAAAACAATTTAGGAAGAAATATAAATTGTGAAAATGCAAAATGTTGAATAAATAATGAAGTTGCAACAAAATAAATATGAAAATCTTTTATTATCTAAACTTATTTAGATAAAAACTATTTTTTATGATTAGATTTTCTGATATGCTAACATATTTGATAAACAACTATTTTTAAAATAATGTTATAAGGTGTTAATTAATATTCCTTTAAAATAATTAAATTAATAAATAATAAGATTATTTAGTTTTTTTAAGTTTATTGACTGAAGTGGTTTTCTCACTCTAAAAAGTGAAAAATAATATTGAGTGAACTTTTTTATTGTTATTTTAACTGTCTTGATTACTTTTGTGAGCTAAACTCTAAAGTCTATGGAAATGGAAAATTTTGTTACTGCGAGAAATAAAAAGATTAGCAATGATATACTCGATTATCATGCCTTTTACATTTTGTTAAAATTGTCTGTGATATCTTTGAATCGATTTTGATGCGTATATAAATCATGGACCATCTTGTTTAGAAATCCTTATTTCATGAGCATGTTTTTTTAAAAAATTCTTACATCATTGTCATTATGTTTCCTCCTACTTCAAACCATGACTATCAAGTTATAGATAAATTTGTGTTGCATGTATTCTCTTTCTAGCGAGAGTTTTCATAATAAGACTAAATTAAACTGGCTAAACCTATTTCAAGAGAATGACCTTAACTTTGATATTGTGGCATCTGGTAGTATAAATGAGATTTTTTTTATTAATTAGTGACTCCCAACCAAATAATAGAGAGTTGTATCGAGGAACCAAACTATCGAAGAATTCAAGGTTATTTCTACCAGCATTTGTTAGTCTGTACCCTATATGCATGTTAAAATACTCGACATGATTTTGGTTAAAATTATATTATAGACAGTTGATGTTTAATCCAATAGTCCATCACTATTTAGGTTATATATTTACTGTCTTATTACTTTATAGTCATCTCTAATAGAATCATAATCAAAACCATGCTGAGTAATTTAAACATCCATATAAGGTACAAACTCACAGAGGTTTGTAGGAGTAACCTTGAATTCCTCTGTAGTTTGATTCTTCAATACAATTCAATTATTTGGTTGGGAATGATTACTAATTACACAAAAAAGTCCCATTAATACTACCATATCCCACAACGTCAAGTTACGGGTCATACTCTTAAAATGGATTTGACCAATTTAATTTGGTCTTATTCTCAAACCTCTCACCCGAAAGAGAATGCAACAAAAATTTATTTATGAAATTGACAGTATTTGTTTTAAGTAGGAGGATATACTAAGAATGATTGACATTTTTACAAAATAATTAAGTTCTTGAAATAATGATTTTCAAACAATAGAGTTCATAATTTGTGTACGCATCCAAAATGATTGAAAGATTTAACAGACAATTTTGAAGAAGTGAAAATGCAAGATCGTCGGGTATACCATTGCTAGCCTTATAATTTCTCGCCGCCACAAAATTCCCCCTTCTCATAGACTTTAGAGCTTGGTTTGCAATTGTAACCTGTACAATGAAAATAAGTTCGAGAAAGCACACTTGAGTTTGTTTTTCACTTTTTAAAGTTAGAAAACTTCTTTAGCCATTAAGACTAAAGGAATATTCTTATTTATTAATTAATTCATGTAAAAGGTATATTAGTTTTTTTTGGTTACAAAAAGGTATATTAGTTAAGATTGTATAAAATTATATTCTAACATGTTTTTTTATGAAATATATTAACCTATTAGAGAATCTGACTCTAAAAAATGTTTTCATCTAAAAAAGTTAAGCTGATAAAAGATTTTATTAATTTATGCTGTAGCAACTTCATTAAGTCAAATATTATTTATTTATTTATTTTTTTCTATCTTTTTTCACTATTTATGTTTCCTCTTAAATGCTTTTCTTTTAATATAACTTCATCAAGTCTCAACTTTTTAATGAACTAAAAGTTTATTTATTTTTTATTCTTTTTCTCCAATTTTTTTTCTTCTGGAGTGACTATTTTCTTTTTTATCCAAAAGAGCTAAATCACCACAACATATATTAAGGTAAAGATATATTATATAAGATGGAAGGAACCAAACCAAAACTAATTCAAGAAGTGGGTGAAGGGGCTAAATTTAAGGCATTGAAGAGCTCATCATTATCATCAACATAAATAAATTGCAAATTCAGTAATTAAACGACTCCATTTGGGTCTTAAACTTATGGGCAACTAACCGTTGATTAAGAGATACTTGAATTTGCTATTGTTTCATTTCATCCTTCCAAATTCTACTTTAAGAGCATTAGTTAACAACAGTCATCAATTGAGAAAGAAAGACCAATAAACATCACTTGTCAGCGTACGACAATTGACCTACCAAGTTTGGATACCGTTTGACCCAATTTTTTTTGCTAAAACAATTACTTTAGACTTAAAAGTTTTTTTTTTAAAAAAGCTACTTTAAAATAAAGTTAAAGTTGTTTGATGATTTCATTTTTTTTTTGTGTGTTAGAAGTTGTCTTTCTATCTTTCTAAAAAAAATATTTGATCGAAAAGAGATCAAATTACATCACTGTAAATTTTTAGTAATATTACACATTTTAATAATATTTTAACAAATACAAATTTTATAAAATTCATCGTCAAATTAAACTTTATATCTTATAGATTATTTACATAAATTTTTTAAAAATCTTCATTAAGTCCCTTATCAGAGTTCCTCCTCCAAACTTCTTCTTGAAGTTAGCATACAAATGTCTCAGGCACAGTCTGTGCTCAACTCTATCAAACATCTCTTCATAAACTTGCATTAATCCCTGCACATTCAAACATAATTAACAATAACAAATCATAAATTCATAAACATAACAAATCAAAAAAATATAGTTATATACCTTTTGCTGATCTGAAATAAAAACCCATCTTCTCTCAGTTCCAATATCTTCTAACAGCAATGTCAAAAACCACCTCCAGGAATCCTTAAATTCATTTTCAACCACCCCAAAAGCAAGAGGAAAATATTGATCATTTGCATCTCTCCCAACTGCAATTAACAAAATCCCTCCATGTTTTGTCTTCAAGTGACATTCATCTACTCCAATAAAAGGCCTACAGCCTGATAAAAATCCTTGTTTAGTCCCCTCAAAACAAAAATAGAAGCTGCTGAATCTTGGTTGGGGAGTTAACAATGTCCTTTCCACATTTATCTTTACAAGTGTTGCCCTTAGAAACCCTCCTAACCTCTTCTGCATACCTCCATAACAAACTATATTGTTTTGCTGCCTCACCCTCCACAATATCCTTAGCCCTCATCTTAGCCTTCCAGGCTCTGTTAAAGGATATTGCAACTGAGTAAGAACTCCTCATCTCTTGCATGATATCTTTGACATTAACCTTATCTGTAACCATCAACTTCTTAACAACACTCTTGGATACCCACTTGGAAGTTGCAGATCTATTGTTTAAAGTCCTTGCACAGTGGTGGGTCCTATGCCATGTCTTTATTTTATAAGTATGTTTTTGACCTACTCTACTGCAATGAGCAATAAAGCCACAGTCATTCACACAGCCAATTCTACACCTAATTTTGTCATTTTTAAGTACTTTATCTCTCTCCCATTTAACACTGACCACTCTCTAATTGCCTCTTTAAACTCATGTAGTGACTTAAAGTCCATACCATAGTTAAAATAAGTGTCCTTATTCAAATGGTCCATATTAAATGTTACAGCTTTGGACCCACCTTCTTTGTCAGAATCATCAGGATCATCTGAATTTAACTCTTCATTCATGTAGTCTTTCTCCCACTCAGGGTCACAAACAGATGACTTTTTCTTGGGTGTTTCAGTTTTTTTAGTTGGGGTTGGGTTTTTGTTAGCTCTGTGCTTAACTCTAAATGACTTCCCTTCAACTATGACTCTATTTGTGCCATTCATAGGTTCAGCATATGGAACTTCAAATCCATCTTCAAGTCCCAACCCTCTTTCATCTTCACTGTCATCAAAACTCACACCCTTAGCCTCATCTTCACTGCTACTAAAACCATCATCATCTTCAGCAATGTCATCATCTTTTTCATTATCAGAGGCAACAACAACATTTTTTCTCTTCTCTGTATCTATAACCTGAGAACTATCACACCCTTGAGTAGTATTGATATAGTTTGGAACATTTACTAACCCACTAGTTTCACCCACATCATGCTCAACATATATGTTAGCAACACAGCTATTACTAAGAGCATAGTCCTTAACTGCATATGCATCTTCATCTAACCTTACTAGCCTAAAATTGATATCTTCTTCAATCATCCACCACAACCTATACCCCTTACTAATTTTCAAGTCATCTTCAACTAAACCACACATCTCACCATAACCCCAGTCATCATCATCCTTAACTTTGAATATTGCTCTATCCCCCCCTTTGTAACATATAATCCAATCTCTAACAAAATGACCACCATGATGAAAAGCAACAGAGAATCTCATGACTGTACAAAAAACATAAACAAAATTATAAAAAATTTTAAATTATTTTTTGTGGTCCCCAAAAAAAAAAGTACTAATCTAATACTAATTTAATAACATCACATGGGTATGGTCCCTACCAAGTAAACAACAAGGCTTAAATTACTTGAAGGCATCGTTATCACTAAATTATTCCAGTAAACAACAAAACACAACACAATAAAACAAAACATTGCAGTCAAACATTTGTATAAAACGATAAGATCCATGAAATTTTTCAAACATACATTTTCGTCCCATAATCGTTTTCTTGAAGCAATCGATTTTGTGTTCCTCTTTCAATTCGAACTCGTTTTCTTCTTCTACGAATTGGAACGTCTCACAATCGCATTAACCCTAACACCATTAAACCCTAACACGATAAAATCCCTTTTCTTACTATTTCAGATAATTAACATTGAGAAGGGCATTTTCGTCCTTTCATCAAGCCCAATAGTCAGTGAGGGTATTTTTGTCCTTTCCTGTAACATTTGCGTGACTCAGCTTCCACTTAAGCACAGTCATCAGTGACAAATGGCAAAAATTGTGACACATAAGAAAAAAAAGTCAGCCCAGGGACCTTTTTAAAAGTTGACTAAAAGTGTGGGGCAAATTTGAAAGGTTTTTGAATTGTAGAGACTAAAACTCAAACGACCCCTAAGTGCAGGGACCTTTTGCATATTTAAGCCAAATTTATTAAATTAAGTATTTTTTTTATTAAAGCAATTGTCTCGTGTGAGATTTTTGTGTAATAAATTATAATTAATTAATAATAACAAATATTTATTATTCAATTCATTTTTTTATTAAAGCAATTGTCCCGTGTATGATTTTCATGTAATAAATTAGAATTAATAATAACAAATATTTATTATTTAATTTTTTTTATTAAAGCAAATGTCCCGTGTATGATTTTTGTGTAATAAATTATAATTAATAATAACAAATATTTATTATTCAATTCCTTTTTTTATTAAACCAATTGTCTCGTGTATAATTAATTTTTTTTGATTAAAACAATTTTCCCGTGTATTATTATAATATATATTCATCAACAATTGTTTCGTGTATTATTATAATATATTATTCAATTCCTTTTTTTATTAAAGCAATTGTCTCGTGTTCATTAATTTTTTTATTAAAATAATTGTCCCGGGTGTTATTATAATATATATTTACCTCATAATGATAATATATATATATATATATATATATATATATATATATATATATATATATATATATATATTCATCAATACACTTCTCCTGTACTTTTTATATAAGAGTACACAAAAATAGAGTAGATTTTTTTATAATAAATAATTTAACTATTATATAGAAAAATAGTAAATTGAAAAATATAATTTATTTTTTTACGAAATAGAAGATTTGAAATATTTTAAAAAAGGAAAATGCTATTTAGTACGAAGATCTATGGAGAAGAATTGCAAGAATAAATCTCTACCCTTGTTTACATCAACTACCCCTCATGATTTCCACTAAAAGAGGAGATTAAAATTACATCATCCTATAAGATAATGCCATGTGTTATTCTTGCATTTCTTCTCTAAAATAATTCTTACTAAATAGCAATGCTCTTTAAAAAATTAATGAGGACAAATTAAAATTTTTAGTAGTAATACCTTTAATATATTGGGCCCGTTTGAATTTGACTTATTTTTAAGCTTATGAAAATATTTTATTATTATAATTTATAAATAAACTTTTATATTATTTCATAAGTTTTTTTTACGCATGTTAATCGATAAGTTTTCACTGACCAAAATTATATTTTATAAACTGTTATACTTGCATAAATTATTAAAAAACTTATAATAAATTAATAATACATAAAAGCTTATATATTTGCATAAGTTATTTCACATAAGATCATAAGTAAGTCAATCCAAACGGGCCCATTGTGTTTTTGTTTTTATGTTCTTTTATTTTTAAGCTCATAAATAAGTATCTTCTTTTATTATGTTCTTCTATTTTTATTTTTTATATATAAGTTTTTATGTTAGATTGCGTTACTAATTTTTTATTAAAAAAAGTTACTATTGTTAGCGCGTATCTTTTATCGGTATTTTTGTTTCTATTTTCATGCGTAAATTTATTTTAATTAATTTCTTTATTCCTATTTTTGAAGTTAAAATAGATTGGATTATTATCTTTTTTTTTAGAGGTGATTTGCGTTGCTATTTTATGGGAAAATTTATTTTATGATTATCTTTTTTTTTTTTTTCTTTTTTGTTTGTTTGTTTAGAGATGTGATTTTTAATGCTATTTTTATGTGAAGATTTCTTTTATGCTTATCTTTTTTTTCTTTTTTGTATTTTTTTAATTATTTTAGAATTAAAATTACATTTAAGGGCGCAAAACTTGAAACACCGTTAAAAGTGATGATGACATATTTGGATTTTTAATAATAGTTTCTTTTAATATATTGTAAGTAGATTTATGGTTCTAGTTATAGAGGTAAATTAGAATTTGTTTTGGCTATGCAACAAACAAATAAAGAAAGAACCAACCGTAGAGAAAAAATAGATAAGTTTATGTATCTTCAATTCAATGTTCGCTTTGTATTCTTCGTGTGTGTGTGTGTAACAAGAAAGTAAACTGATACTAAATCAAAACTAGAAAACTCCATTGATGGAGGAAGAAGAAAGTTTGAATGTAAAAGAAATGAAATGGGGAAAAGTGAAATTGTTATTGAATCAATGAATTGAGTGTTACAAGTGTAGTTTAGAGCTTATATAGATGATTAGTGTACTAACTAACTGCTATAAGAAACTCTAACGGCTTCTAACGATATTGCAAACTAACTAATTAACAGACTAACTTGTGCTATAAGGCAACTAACTAGCTAACTCATTGCAACTGGCTAATTATCCTATACAATTTAGTCTATATTTTGTCACAGTGTGTGTACAATTTAGTCTATATTTTGTAAGTGTGTGTGCGCGCGCACGTGTGTGTACACGCCAAAAAATACACATACATAGCTTCAAATGAGAGAAAATAGAAGAAAGTTAGATTTCCGCATAAACTTTGCATTAGCTTCTCAACACCTAAAAGCATTAATTTAGTATGATAATGGCACAAGCAAGGTGGAAATTGATGGTATTTGAAGATTGCGGTGTTTTGAGATGTCATTCGGCCATGGCTGAAGGAGAAGAGAATAAATTCACCATAGGTTCTATTGATGTGGTATTAGAAGGAAAAGCCATACATTCATTTACTTTTAACCTAAGCTCCATTACTAATTATACCCAAAAACTACTTCTAAATGACTAGCATATCTTTACTATTTAACTTGTAATCAAACCCTTAGGGCCCGTTTGATGCACATGATATGATAGGAGTAGGATAGGATAAAAAGCAGGATAATGATAGGATAGGATAGTGACAGGATAACACATATCATGTCATGTGTTTGGTGTGCATATGAGTCTTAACATGATAGCATTAATTTATCATGAAGAAATAAATGCATTTTATATTGACATGATAATAAGACACATGTTATATTTAAATACAAAAATTATTCTTGTAAAATAAATGCATTTTTTTATAATAAAAATAGTTATAATTTTCTTAATTAGTATTAAATAAAATATGTAATGAAAGTATTAGACAATTTCCAACAAAAATCAAACTAGGAAAAAGACTATTTTTTCAAAAAAAAAAAAAAAAATACTAGTGCAAAAAACACCTTTTAAATCGGTTCTGGAGGACTTTTTAAATCGGTTCAGCATCCGATTTAATAACGGCCGATTTAGTAATTTCAAACATAGCTTTAAATAACAGTAATTTCAAACAAAAAGGAAAATAACAAATTCACAACAATCAAACAATTTGATTCAATAAATCCTAATTACAATTCTTAAGCCAACAATCGCCACATAAAATAAAAATAAAATCATTACCAGAAATCCAAGTCTCTCAACTATTCACATTCAAAACCCTAAAACCCAAAAACCCAAAATCTAAAAGGTACAACAAAAAAACACCAACCAATTCAAATCCCAAATCATCACCAATCAACTAAAAACACAAGCTTTAAACTGATGACCCAAACAACAACATCAAAAATTTCATTTAACAAAAAAGTTTAAGAAAAACGAACCATAACTTTGAGAAGATAAGAAGCGGCATCTTTGAGACGATAATAACCATAGATCCTATGACGATTTGCGTTTCTAGAGGAAGGAGAACAATGAGGGATTTGTGATTAGGGTTCGGGTGAGAGGGAGATTGAGGGTTTGAGTACGGTGGGTTTGAGAACAGTGTGCGACTAAGGCTTTCTGAGCGACTGGCGTTGTTGACCGTGGGTCTCATTACTTCTATTTTTATTTTTATTTAATTTAATTATTTAAATCAGGTTTTCATTCACTTTAAAAACTTCGTTCCGTGTCCTATCTTTTGGGCTTTTTAAATCAAGTGGATGGCATGTGATTTAAAATCTATGATTTAAAAAGTGTTTTTTACACTAGTGAGTGTAAAATAACATACAGAAGGTTGAAGTTCGAAAAAAAAAATATCAACAAAAAAAATTACAAGAAAAGTGTAAAATAACTTACATCGATAATGTGTATAGCATAAAAATGTTTTAAAATGAGTGTAAAATAACTTACAGGAATATTAAAAAAAAAGGTTTTAAAATGTTACGAAAATAATGTGTATAGCATAAAAGACAAATTTCACAAATAAATGTATAAAGTTGCTGGCAGTGGGAATCGAAGAAGGTGCCTCACTATCCTGTTGCTAACCCACCAAAAATTAAGGATTAAAATAACAAAGGAGCAATAGGATAGGATAGGAGAAGGTTTAATTTATCCTTTCCTATTAGTGCACCAAACAATGGATTGAAGTAGGATATGATAATTTCATCATATCCTATCTCACTATCATGCACATCAAACGGGCCCTTAAAACATTATCATTTCCTAAATTTTCAAACTCCAATTAAATTCTCTAATTAATAATTCTTCTATTAATTAAAGTCGAAATGTTATAAAATATTTAAAAAATATTTAAAACATTATCATTTCCTATATTTTTATTATTTTTTATTATCTTTTATATATTTTTATTATCTTTTTCTTATTTTATATATTTTATTATTATATCGTATCTTTCAATATCTTTTAAGATTAAATTTTCAATGATTATTTTTACTATAATTTGTTCTTGATTTATAATTGAGTTATTTTTTTTTAAAGAATCCAAAAAAAGATATGCTTGATTATATATATAGAGAGAGAGATTTAGATTTAATTAATAATTACATTCTATTAGAACCCTAAACTCCTTTTGTTTCTTTTTTCTTCTCTCTTTTTCAATTCTCTTGGAATTTCATATTGTCAACGACATTTATAACCATGGTATGTATGCTACCTCCTCTCTTTTACATTTGTGTTTGTAATCAAAAGAAGTATAGTTGGACAATGACAAATATAAGTTTCTAAAAGTTTCTATATGCATGTGAATTTTTAGGTGAATATTCAACTTATATTATTGGGTATCAGTCTTTCATAAGTAAAATTCAACATGTTATTAATTTATATTTGAAATTAATTTATATTTTTGTAGCATATTTGTAATTTAAAACAATTCAAATTGCGGTAATAATGCATCAGAACGCTAGAATTTGATGTTAATGTTATTTGCTTTTGCAGATCCAAATTATGTTCCTAATGTCTGGTTCATTGGTGAAGCTAGCAAAGGAGCTAGTGTTTGAGCCTATTACCACTCTCACAACCATTCTCTATTATGGCAATATTCTTCCTAGAAATCTTAACTTGGAGAGATTGGTGAATATTGAATTTCTTCACCAAGAAAATTATTTCTTCCATTTTCTCATTACAATGTTGAGGTGTGTCTTGTAATTAGTAGGACATGCATGATGTATTAAATTATGTTAAAATTGAAGAACAACGTTGAAGCGTGTCTCTTCTAATTATTTCTTATATTTTGTCATTGCAATGTTGAGGCTTTTGCTTTTTATGTCGTATTAAATTGAAGAGAACTTATATATATAAAAATAATAATTGAAGAGAACTTTTTTAGACGAACACCATGTAGAAGCCTCATGACAAAAATTTATTTAGTATTTTTAGTTGTTAATTAGTAGTAGTTGGAGATTTTGAAGACCAATTACACGCAAAAATTCTGAAGAAATGAAGTTACTTGTAGAAGAAGACAAAAAATACAAGAAAATACTAAAAAAAGAGAGAGAAAATAGGGTTTGTTCAGCGCGTTATCGTGCCACGATGGGATACTGTACGATAGGTTTGTTTTATTTTTGAAGCAAATCTACGCGCTTTACACACAAATCGCCTCCCATCGTGCCACGATGGGATACCATCGTGGTACAATATGTTTGTTTTATTTTTGAAGCAAATCTACGCGCTTTACACACAAACCGCCTACCATCGTGCCACGATGAGATGCATCGTGGTACGATAGTTATAGTAAGCCCGGTCCAAAGCTCTATAAATAGAGCTGTCTTTCTTCACAATTATTCATTCAGAAAAATACAGTTCAGTATTCTGAAAGTTATTCAAATCTCTTAGGAGCAAGGAGGACAAAAAAAACTCTCTATGTGAAGAACTTTCCCCCACAACGGGAAAGATAATTAACTTCCTCATCAGGGCATCTACGTCATTGGTATGCATAATTCTTTTCTTGTAATTTAATTATGTAAATTAGTAGATAGGATTAGGTGGAGAAGATGAACTCCCCTATGAATGCTTGGGATTGGTAGATAAATTTATAATATTTATTATTAAGAATATGTGTTTTCTATTATTTATGCTTTATCGACGTAATTTCGACTTTTGGCCGTTGATCGAAGAACGCATTTAGGGGTAGTACTTCGTCACGAATCTGAATGCTATCTCGAAACTAATGAATAATAGTGCTAGCCGCATTGATACGGTAACTCAAAAATTCAAGGCTAGTGTCTTATAGAGGATTACTTGCACGCACATTAATGACTACATATTTGAAGCATGATCACTTGGTTAGGGTACTGACAACATGGATTAGGCCCCCGTGGGTATGCCTAATTGACATGGTCCATGGTGCTTATACTTGTAACTAGGATAATATTTGTATGAGCAATCATATATTACTAAATAAGATGTTAATCCGCCGAACAATAATATGAATAGTTATATTATGCGCCAATTATCAAGCAGGAGTAGGGGAGGGATTTCATCTACTTAACCGACCCCATCTTCCCGAATAAACTATCTTTACTTTTTTCGCACTTAGCTATTCGCTATTTTAAACAAAACATTTTCAAAAACCAAAGCGAATGCAAACTATCAAACTTAAATAAAACCAGTCGTACTTGCACGATCACTGTTGATACAAACTCATTATAAACATCTAGAGTGTGAATTATTACTCGACGACTGACTGGTTCACTTGTCAGACCGTAATCAAAGCGTAAACTCTATTTGACAAAAATATTGCATAGCTAATTAGTTATTTTATAGCGGAAGAACTTATAGCTAATAATTTATAACTAGTTTATAATAGATAAAGTCATTTATTAAATTTACAGTGTTTGATTAAATTAGCAGTTGAATTAACTTATAAATATGAAATGATACAAATAAAAATATGTATATTAATATTTAAAAAAAATTCAAGTAAAATGACATGAGTAAAATTGAGAGAAAAATAATATGGTATAAGCTTTAAGCAAATCAATTACCTAGTAAAAATAAACTACAAGCTCGTGAAAAAATGCCAGTTACCAATGGAGGTCACGAGTTCAAATCCAAACAATTATATTTGTGGAAGAGAGATTACGGTATTGTTTGGTCTATCTTATTTCAAATTTTTTTACTCAATAAAAGGAGAATATATGCCAAACAGATTTTCAACAAGTTCTTAATAGAAAAAATACGCTTAATTTTTACGAATAAAATATATAGATAAAAAAAATTTGAAACTAAAAAAATACAACAATTACCAAACAATTATATTTGTGGATAAGAGAGTATGATACTGTTTGACCCAGCTTATTTCAAAACTTTTTAAAAGTAATAATTATAACCTAAATGACTAGCATATCTTTACTTTTTAACTTGTAATCAAACCCTTAAAACATTATCATTTTCTAAATTTTAAAACTCCAATTAAATTCTCTAATTAATAATTCTTCTATTAATTAAAATATAAATGTTGCCAAATCTTCATTGTTATAATTCTTCTACATACAAAAATAATTTCATATTTTATCCTTTTTATCATTTGATTTAACCACCACAAAAGTGTTTCGGAAAAAAACATTTTTTTTCTTTTTTGGAACATAAATTTTTTCAGAAAACATGTTTTAAATTAAGGTAAATAGACTTTTACCCCTGTAAATTAGACGAATTTTGCTTTACTTCTTGTAATATATTTTATTTGATTTACCCCCAGTAATATTTTTTTTTATTACCCCATTGTAATATATTTTTTTATTTGATTTACCACCCCATAATTGATGGCGTGACATGGTCAATGAGTTGTGTAAATCAAAATTCGTTAACATTACAAAGACTACATGACGAATTCTTAAGTCAAAATATTTCATCAGGAGGGTAAATAAAATATAAAAAATATTATAGGGAAGGAGGGTGAAACAAAACTCGCCTACTTTGCAGCAGGTAAAGAACTATTTATCCTTTAAATTATCATGTTTTCATTTTTATAAGGAAAAACTTAAAAAATGAGACCCAATTTGTTATTTGTATTGGAAATACAATAACAGTTGTTCCGGTTTGATGAGTATATATTATATGTGTGTGTCGTAAACAAAGAAAATCAATTAGAATGGATTAGTTGATGGATTAATCATAATCCAACACCTTGCTTCCACCGCCGCACTATTGTTGTGAAGGCTCATCACTCAGCTGCTAGCCGCCGCCACTATTGCTTTATTCATTGTCATTTGCCTCCGGTAGCAAATAGAAAATTCTTCTTTTCTTTTTGTTAAGATTTATGAATGGTGTAGATGAATTGCAGAACATTAAAAAAAATACAATTTTCTTTCAAATCCATAATTTCAAAAGGACCTGAAAAAGAACCAGTTTTCGATATGTGAATTCAGAAGAACCAAAAGTAGGTAAATTTATAAAAAAGAACTTGTCCTTTTCAATTTGTTCCTTTTGAAAGAAAGAAGAGGTCCATTGAAGAAAGACACAGTTGTCGCGGTGGACAGTCATGGTGGTGCAGTGGCAGAGAGGTCCAACAAAGTGTGGCGGCGGAGTGGTGTGACACTTTTTCAAAACTTATATTATTTGATGAACAAATTTGATTTACCTAATAATTTAGATAAAGTTTTCCGGTAAATGATATATGTGGGTGGATCTAGGATGAAAAGTTCAATGATAAAAAGGATAAAACTGAAATATTTAATTGTTTGTAGGGGTTAGGGTATAAGTGTTGGGGTGTAAAGGAAAATTTTCACATATACGATAGTATCTTTGTTTCAACCCACCTTGCGACTGCAATTTAGGCCCAATCTAAAAATTATCCAATATAAAACTCTTAGTATATAAACTCACTCACTCAATCACAATTCACTCAAACTAACCCTAATTTTTTGCAAGCAACAACGATCTCTCTCTCTCTGAATTGAAGAATATGAACTTACCCACTCTCACTTTCTCTATAAATTAGTCTCACATTTATCCTATCTCTACCTTCGTCTCATTAGATCACTTCAACTTCGTTCAATGTGAGTTTTGTTTACTATTCTTCATCACTTGTTTGTTTTTTCTTTATTTATTTTCGTTAACTTTTGCTAGGTTTTGATGCGTTGTTGGGTGTTCCATGTTCACTCTTCTTTTTGTTTTTTCTAGCTTGTTGTTTAAACTTATCTCTTGTTTCTTGTTCTTTTTTATGTTCACTCTAGTTAATTAATTCTGTAAACTCAAGTTTTCAAAGATGATTTTTGGTTTTAGTTCTTGGTGGATTGTTCACTATTATTTATAAAGCTCAACATTTTTAAATAACTATATATTGTTTATTTTTACTTTCTTTGTTGTGTTTTATATAAGTCAAAAATATTGTAAGTGTTTTTTTTTGGTTAATCATGAAGTTTAACAAACTTGTTTTAAAAATATATTCATTTTTAAAATAAATATTGTGTATATATTTTTAACCTTTGACTCTATCAAGGTAATTTATTCATTCTAGAGAAGACTAATTTATCAAATTACAAATCTTTTTATTAATATACAATTTTTTTTAGTAAAGTATCATTCTAGTCACTTACAGAAAAATATGAAATCTCAATTAAATCTTGAGTAAAAAAATAAATTAGTCCCAACAAAATATGGTACTTGTAAAAATTATAGAAAAAAATCATTTAGGAAGAAACATAAATTGTGAAAAAAGAGAAAAAAATATAATTAATTAAATTGCAACAAAATAAATTTGAAAATCCTTTACTATCTTAACTTATTTAGATAAGGCTATTTTTTATATTTAGATTCTCTAATAAGCAAACATATTCCATAAAATATATGTTACAATTAATGTCATAAAATATTATAAAACAATATGTTATAAGGAATTAATTAATATTCCTTTAAAATAATTAAATTAAATAAGAAACAACTTATCCCTTACTTTTTATATATTATCTTGCCTTTTACATTTTATTAAAATTATTTGTGACATATTTGAATCATGCATACATAAATCATGGATTATCTTGTTTAGAAATTAACCCTTTTTCATACTCTTGTTTTGAAGAAAAAAAATGTAATGCATGATATTATAATAAATTAAAAAAAAAAGGTTTTTATGATGGAGTTGCAATCAAAACACATATATTATAATTAAATAATATTAACAAATTAAAAAATCGCAGCAAGTAATTAAACAACAAAAAAATCTAATAATAAAAAAAAAGGTGTATACTTTAACCTAAGTTATTACCGCCTACCATAAAACATAATAACAAAAAATCTCAAAGGACATAAAAATACGATGTATTATAGAAATACGAGTGTAAGAATACATCGTGTTAGTGTTTGTGTGTTGGCTGCTTTTTGGTAAAACAATGTTTTGATACAATGTTTGACACAATGTTTCAACATCCGGATACTAATCCAGGATATGCTGAAAACGCGCCTCTTTAATGCGCTGTTGTTTATTTATGGAATCCACGCCTTTATTCCAGGCTCCTATCTCGTGTGCATGGTCAAAGTATCTCATGCCTTTATTACACTATCGTATCTTCTTGTTACACTTAAGGATACTGGTGATACCTTGTGTTTATGTGAGCTGGAATTGCTGCTGAAGACTTGAAGCCCAACATGTGATAAGGCCCATTTTAGACTTTGTATTTAAGCTACATTGTAAACCTAGTTAGGGTTACGTGTGTGTATCACATTTCTAAGAACAGTGTGTCTAGGGTTTTCAAGCATTTTGTATTGTGAGCCTATCTTGTTATCCATATACATGACTAGGACTTAGTTTGAACTGTAATTGTTTTGTACTTCTCCTAAGCTTTTAAACCTTAATAGTTGTCTTAGTTTGAACAGTGTGTCTAGTGTGTTTCTGAAAGTGATTTCAAACCTTAATAGTTGTCTTAGTTACAATCACTAGGTACGTGGTTGAGTAGGAGGTGAGAAGAGTTCTCAAACTTAGGAGTTCCTAAGTTGAAGTTTCATAAGATAATGTCTAAGTCATAAGTGTAAACATGGGTGTTTGCTGAGAGCTTAGGATTAGAACTATCATAGTGGATTTCTCTCCTGGATTGGTATCCCCCAGATTAGGTTGCTGTTGTGCACCGAACTGGGTTAACAAAGATCCTGTGTCTTTTACTTGCGCATTGTTTTATTTTTATTTATATCTGTCTGTCTGTGAATGTTCCAACATTGCATTCAACATCTCTAACATTGGAACATTGCATCAAACATCCTACTTCTGAATAGTGGAATTTCAATTGGCATCAGAGCAGGCACCCTGCCTGTTTCTAGGGTGAGATCTAGGGAAGCTAATTCCTGATACAATGGAGAAGGATGGAGGATTTGTTAACAGACCACCATTACTTGAAGGTGGAAACTATGACAATTGGAAGTCAAGAATGGCTGCTTTTCTAAAGTCCATTGACTTTCAAGTCTGGAGAGCTGTCTTGTCTGGGTGGGAACATCCAGTAGTCACTGACAAAGATGGCAATAAAACAGGAGTACTGAAGCCAGAACTTGATTGGAGCAAGGAGGAACAAGACCTGTCTACCTACAACTCCAAGGCTATAAATGCCCTATTCAATGGAGTAGATAGGAGTATGTTCAGACTTATTAAGAAATGTGTTGTGGCAAAGGAAGCTTGGGATATCCTGGAGACAGTGCATGAAGGGACTTCAAAGGTAAAAATGTCTAGACTCCAGTTACTTACCACAAAATTTGAAAGTCTGAAAATGAAGGAGGAAGAAACTGTCCATGACTTCTACATGAATATTCTTGACATGGCAAATTCATTTGATGTGCTGGGTGAGAAGATGACAGATGCAAAGCTGGTAAGAAAGATTCTCAGATCTCTACCAAGAAGATTTGACATGAAAGTAACTGCTATAGAGGAAGCTCAGGACATCAACAATATGAAAGTTGATGAGCTAATTGGATCCTTGGAAACTTTTGAGTTGGCTATAAGTGAAAGGGGTGAGAAGAAGAGTAAGAGCATTGCCTTTGTGTCTAACACAGATGATAGTGAATCTCTAGAAGATGATGATGGATTTGCCTAAGCATTGGCCATGATTGGTAGGAAGTTTAAGCAAGCTTGGAAGTAAGCAGATGGGAGACAAAGACCAAATGGGCAAAACATCCGATTCAACATCAACACTCAGTCAGATAAATTTAAGAGAAACAAAGGAGATGAGAAGCCATCCCAATCTAAAGGTGTTCAGTGTCATGAATGTGAGGGGTTTGGACACATCAGGACTGAATGTGCCACTTATCTCCAGAAGCAAAAGAAAAGTCTGGTGGTGTCATGGTCTGATGAAAGTGACTCTGAAGGAGAAAATGAATCAGCTAGGCATGTGACTGCACTAACTGGTGTCTGCACTTCATATGCTGAATCTGAGGATGGAGATTTATCCTATGAAGATCTCCTTGCCACTTACAAAGAGCTGTATGAGAAGGATGTGGAAATCTGCAAGACTCTACACAAGCAGAAGAAGACCATCAATCAACTCATGGGAGAAAGAGATGAAGGACTCAAGAAGATCACTGAGCTGACAGATGAGGTTACTCTCCTAAACTCTCAACTGGAGAATACCCTTAAACAAGTAAGAATGTTAAATACATGGACAGAAGTTCTTGATGAAATCTTGGACTCTCAAGAACAAAGAAAGGGGAAAGGTATTGGCTTTGACCACAGAAACATGAACAACAATCAAGCCAGAAAGGTAGAAAAGTTTGTTCCTGCTGAAAGTGAATACAATCCCACAACTGGTACTCAAATGTTGAAGCGTCCTATTCAACATCATGGCTCATCATCTAGAAGAAGACCCAGAAGATGGGTTTGTCATCACTGTGGTAAGATAGGCCACATTAGACCCTATTGTTTCCAACTATATGGTTATCCAAAATGGTATCATCAGGAGAAAGAAGAAGGAGATCATCAAAATACTAAGACATGGAAGCCAAAGAACAAGGAAGTTGCTGCCTTGATAGCTCACATTGCTTTGAGAGCATCATCCAAAGATAGCTGGTATTTTGACAGTGGATGCTCCAGGCATATGACTGGTGCTAATGAATATCTTGAAGAGATCAAACCATATGCAACCAGTTATGTCACATTTGGAGATGATGCTAAAGGACAAATTGTTGGAATAGGGAAGCTTAAAATAGAGGGCCTACATAGACTTGACAATGTCCTATTGGTGAAAGGGCTAACTGCTAATCTGATCAGCATTAGCCAGTTGTGTGACCAAGGCTTGAAAGTGAACTTTACTCAATCTGAATGTGAGGTAATTGATGATCATAACAAAGTTCTGATGAAAGGCAGAAGATCCAAAGATAATTGTTATCTGTGGACATCTCCAGATGAACAAGTGAACCTTTCTTCCTGTCTAATGAGTAAGGAAGATGAAGTCAAGCTATGGCACCAAAAACTAGGACACTTGAACCTGAGAGGTATGAAGAAAGCTATCAATGCTGGAGCCATAAGAGGACTGGCAAACTTGAGTATTGAAGAAGGTAAGATCTGTGGTGACTGTCAAATAGGAAAGCAGACTAGGATGTCCCATACAAAGTTGGAACATCAGGTAACATCCAAGGTACTTGAACTCTTACACATTGACCTCATGGGACCTATGCAAGTTGAAAGCATAGGGGGTAGAAGGTATGCCTTGGTGGTTGTTGATGATTATTCAAGATTCACCTGGATAAATTTTATAAGAGAAAAGTCAGATAGTTATGATGCTCTAAAGAATCTCTGCCTACAACTTCAAAGGGAAAAGGACTCAGGAATAGTAAGAATCAGAAGTGACCATGGTAGGGAGTTTGAAAATGCTAAGGTTGCTGAATTTTGTGAATCTGAAGGAATCAAACAGGAGTTCTCTTCACCAATTACTCCTCAACAGAATGGGGTGGTTGAAAGGAAAAATAGGACAATACAAGAGTCAGCTAGAGCCATGCTTCATGCCAAGAAACTTCCATATCATTTTTGGGCTGAAGCAATGAACACTGCATGTTATGTTCATAACAGAGTAACCCTGAGGAAAGGAACATCATGCACTCTCTATGAGCCGTGGAAAGATAGAAAGCCAACTGTGAAACACTTTCATGTGTTTGGGAGCAAATGTTACATTCTGACTGACAGAGAACAAAGGAGAAAAATGGATCCTAAAAGTGATGAAGGAATTTTTCTTGGGTACTCAACAAATAGCAGGGCCTACAGAGTCTACAACTCTAAAACTCAAGTCATGATGGAGTCAATCAATGTAGTGATAGATGACCTGCATGAAGAAAAGGGTGCAGATGTTGAACAGGATGTTGAAGCATCACCAGAAACTGAAGCTGACACTGAAGTTAAAATTGATGTTGGTGAAGAAACTGTTGATAGAAGCACCTCAGTCAACAACAAAGGACCTTCTGTCAGGGTTCAGAAGAATCATCCTCAAGACCTTATCATAGGTGATCCTCAAAATGGCATCACTACCAGAAGATCAAATGAGGTAATTAGCAAATCTTGTTTTGTATCCTTACTTGAACCAAAAAATGTCAAAGAGGCTCTCACTGATGAATGCTGGATAGAAGCAATGCAAGAAGAACTTAATCAGTTTAAAAGGAGTGATGTGTGGGATCTAGTCCTCAGATCTGCAGGGGTAAATGTAATTGGTACAAAATGGGTATATAAGAACAATTCAGATGAAAAGGGAGTGGTAACCAGAAACAAAGCCAGACTAGTGGCTCAAGGTTACACTCAAGTGGAAGGACTTGACTTTGAAGAAACCTTTGCACCTGTGGCCAGGTTGGAGGCAGTAAGACTACTACTGGGAGTTGCTTGTATTCTTAAATTCAAGTTATTTCAAATGGATGTAAAAAGTGCCTTCTTAAATGGGTATCTGCAGGAAGAAGTGTATGTGGAACAGCCCAAGGGCTTTGTAGAAGCAGGTTTTCCTGATCATGTGTACAAACTCAAAAAGGCTTTATATGGGTTAAAACAAGCACCTAGGGCATGGTATGAGAGGTTGACTCAATTTCTAGTAACTCATGGATACAGAAAGGGTGGTTCTGATAAAACCCTATTTGTGAAGGAAGAGGAAGGCAAGCTTATGATAGCTCAAATATATGTGGATGATATAGTCTTTGGTGGGATGTCGAATCAGATGGTCCAACATTTCATCTCCCAGATGCAGTCAGAATTTGAAATGAGCTTAGTAGGTGAGCTAACATATTTTCTTAGCCTACAAGTCAAACAAATGGAAGATACCATATTCATTTCACAGAGTAAATATGCTAAGAATATAGTAAGAAAGTTTGGGATGGACAGTGCCACACATGAAAGAACACCTGCACCTACACATCTGAAGCTGAGCAAGGATGAGAATGGAATATCTGTTGATCAAAGTCAGTACAGGAGTATGATTGGAAGCCTACTGTATCTAACAGCTAGTAGACCTGACATCACATTTGCTGTTGGGGTTTGTGCTAGGTATCAGGCTGATCCCAAAGTTAGCCATCTAGCTCAGGTCAAGAGAATTCTGAAATATGTGAATGGAACAAGTGACTATGGGATACTGTAAACACATGGTGAAGATTCCAAGCTGATTGGGTATTGTGATGCAGATTGGGCTGGGAGTGCTGATGATAGAAAAAGCACCTCTGGTGGTTGCTTCTTCCTTGGTAACAACCTGATCTCATGGTTTAGCAAGAAGCAGAATAGTGTTGCTCTATCCACTGCAGAAGCTGAATATATAGCAGCAGGAAGCTCAAGTTCTCAACTCTTATGGATGAAACAAATGCTTCAGGAATACAATGTTGAACAGGATGCTCTAACATTGTTCTGTGATAATCTCAGTGCCATAAACATATCCAAAAACCCTATCCAGCACAGTAGAACTAAACACATTGACATCCGTCATCATTTCATTAGAGATGTAGTTGAAGATAAAATTATAGTGTTGGATCATGTGAATACAGAAGAGCAAATTGCTGATATTTTCACCAAGGCTTTGGATGCAAAACAGTTTGAGAATTTAAGGGGTAAGTTGGGAATTTGTCTGCATGAGGAGTTATAGCAATTAAAGAAAGTGCAGCGTGCAACCGCTATTTGTCTCTCCCACATTTTATTGCACGATTCCTTAGGTAAATCAAATCAAATAACTTCTTTCCTTTTAAAAACCATTTATCACACGCTACATAACCCTTTCCTACAATCCCACACTCTCTCAACTTCTTATACTACTAATCCTACTTTTGCCATCTCAATTTCTCTTCATTCTCATTCTCTCATCAAACACAAACCTCATCTCCTAACCACCATGTCTTCTTCCACCAAAAACACCGCTTCCATTAACGAACAAGATGAAACCTCTGTTCCCCCACCTTCCCACACCAACGCTCCCTTGGATGTCAAGCCCATTACCACAATCTTGCCCGAAAAATCTGCACATGCAACACCTTCCAAGTCAGCTTCAAAGAAAACGAAGAAGGACGACTTTTCCAATCCTGGATCAAAGTTCTTCTCCAAACCGAAAAAGGGTCAATGCAAAATCAACTTGAACATGGACGATCTGCTTCTGAAGGATGATCCCTTCAATCTCAAAGCAAAGATGAATGTTGAAACATCCAGTCAAGTGCAGGAAGCTGTCAATGTTGAAGCATCTCTCAAACCTTCTGACAAGGTTGTCTCTTCTGATCCTGAAAAAGGTATTTTTGTTGAATCTCTGAAACCTCATGAATCTGATGAAAATATAGGGTTAGATGCCTTAAATTCTGCAATAGACAAGATGATTGTTGATTCTGCTGGTAAAAATACTGCTGAGAAAGGGGTTGACACTGTTCATGAAACCCTTGAGATTCCTGCTGGTGTAGAGGATGTTGGACCGGATGTTGGATCATCCTTGGGCCAACCTAGTGCACAGCCAACTGTGGCTCCTGCTGTAACTGAGAATGACTCTGGCTTCCACACAGCCAATGAGAATGACAACATGTCAACTCACTCTGTAAGCAATACTGTTAAGCAAGCTACCCCTCAGAGGACTGTTGAAGTTGAATCTGACCCAGAAGAAACCTCTGTTCACCAAGAGGGTGAGACTCCTGTTATTGAAGTTGATGAGTTGGAAGATGAAATCCCCATCTCTCAAGCGTTTGGTATTGCCAAGAGACTAAGAAGTAGCAAAGGGAAATTTGTGCCTAATGTGTCTGAAACACCCAAAACTGTCAATAAAAGTG
The DNA here is from genome assembly GCA_954870985.1 of Trifolium fragiferum. NCBI lineage: Eukaryota > Viridiplantae > Streptophyta > Magnoliopsida > Fabales > Fabaceae > Trifolium > Trifolium fragiferum. The sequence goes on from OX940792.1 coordinate 15,191,901, forward strand.
CAGGGAAAGGCCTCATGATTGGTCCCAAGAAGGGTTGGAGTAAGGTTACTCCCAAGATGTCTGCTGCTAAGGGTAAGAAAAGAAAAGCTGCTGCCTCTAGTGACTATGAAGAGGATGTTTCAGAGGATGTGTCAAACATCCAAGTTACCTACTCTAGTGTGAAAAAGTCTGCTACAAAGAGGATGCCCACCATTGTCAAGGATGTGCCTACTGATAAGATCTCCTTTCACAATTGTAACACCCTAATCGATATATATACTATAATCAATTAATATCAAACAATCATACATCAATCAAGGCGTTACATGTGAAACTTTTTCAAAATATTATGAACATACATACATTCATTTTAAGTAGCAACGGAAGCATAATATTCACTTAATAAACTCATTACTCAAAGTACTTAATAAAATCCAAACTCAAGATTCATAAATCATATTACAACTTAGATTAGGTCCTTCTACCACAAGGCCTATCCACATAATCCAAAACACGATTCAAGACATATAAGTCATAGATAAATAAGATAATAGCAAGGTCTTACAAGTCTCAAACAAACGAACTAACATACTAGTTCTAGCAAGGTTACAAGTATCAGAGCAAATCCTAGACCTCTAAGGTTCCTAGAATTTCTACTCTTCATCCTTACCAAGCTAAGCTAGTCTCACAAGCTAAATCTCCAAGCAACGGGATCACTCCTCAAGAGAAGAATCTGGACCCAAACCATTCAAATACACAAAATAGAGAGTTAGTTATAATTCAAGTTCATAATAACAAGTATAGCATATACTCATATCATGCACAATAATAATCATATCATAATTGACGTATAAACGTCTCATATCTTGAACACAATACTCATGATAAAGGCAATGGCATAATCACATCAACTCACAAGATTTTAAAGTAAAGTCACGTTATCGCAATCATAATGAACACCATTGGCACTTATCAATTACCAAGTAAAATGCACATTTACTCCTAATGCAACTAATGCCATCAATTAATATGTCTCAACCTAGACACATCTAAATGCATGTGGTACCCGCATCGAGTTTCGAATACATTAAGCATTCTCGCATCAAGTCTAGTTTTAAGTCATGGTGGACCAACGCTCAAGTCTAGTTTTAAGTCATGGTGGACCATCGCTCAAGTTGACACATGCATGCATGAATGAACACATACCAATAATGATGATAACCCTACTCAACTACATATGAATAAAATGACACTCTTCCTCATATTCCTTCTCAATTCGTATCAAATCTCATCATCATATCATCATACAAGGTATTCATTCAAGCAAGGCATAATATTACTTAACTATATCACATAACATAAATCATCATCACCTAATTCAATCCATACGAACACATGAACGTAGCACCCTCATTTAAGCTCTAGATTCCATTAATCTAACTTATATCATGTTATAAGATCATATCTCAATCATATAGCAAACATAGGATTCATTTTAAATATAGAAATTACTGTTCATACTGCATCAACTCGCCTAGACGGGTGAATGGCGAGCTCGAGGCGAGCTCAAGTCAGAAGCTACTGGAACCACTCGCCCCCAACTCGCCTCCAACACGCCATGGCGAGCTCCAACTCGCCAAGCAGCTCGCTACGACTCGCCATGGCGAGTTCATTCATTTCTGGAAAACCCAGAAACATGAATACTCGCCATAGCGAGTAATATACTCGCCCCAGCGAGTTCAAGCAGAAAGGAAAACTCTGCTTTCGGTTTTGAACTCAAATCCATCAAAAATCCCATTTTTCAACATACAAATCTTAAAAGCTATCAACTTTAGGTCTATCTAACATGTATAAGCTTAGAAGTACAAACTTTAGCATCATCAAACATCATTTCATGATAAAAGCAATGATCTTCCTAAGTTTCACTAAAAACTCATTTTCAAACATCAATAACACAAATCATTCAATTAACACGAATTGGTTCATGAGAATTCGAAATAGAAACACATAGCAACATGTTAACATCATACAACAACATAAAAAGCTATAAACACATTCCCTTGATTCCCATTCCCCACCAAAAGAGATGAGAGGGTTTGGGTGTGGAGAGTAGACTTCTCCCCCCTCTTTGTTCATCTCACAAGAATTAATAACTACTCTCTAACCTTAAATTTGCAGCTTTAATCTTCAGCTCTACCTTGAATCCCTTCTACCCTCTTCAAGCTTGGTTTCTCTCTTTCTACCTCCTTCTCAAAAATGAGTTATGAGAACTCTCACTCTCTATTCCTCACTCTATTCAAACCTAAAATGACAAAAGTCTATAATACCCTCCCACTAACTTAAGTTAATTTAATTAAACTCCACTTATTTCCTTAAAAGCCTCTACTCATAATTCTATTCTCCTCATCCTCTACCCTTTCCTCTTTTAGCCAAATTCTAATTAATCACTAACACTAACCCACTTAGTTCTAATAATGCTAATTAACATCTAATCAAACAAATAATCTAATTAAATGCAATTAAATAATTACGGGTGTTACAACAATCCTGCTTATGGACATAGATGGAAGTTCACATTTCACAGAAGATTGGCCTTGGAAAGGGAATTAGGTGATGATGCTTTAAAAATGAATGAGGTCATTGACCTTATCAAGACAGCTGGTCTTTTGAAAACTGTGACCAAGATGGGTGAGTGCTATGAACAGCTTGTCAAAGAGTTCCTGGTGAACAATCCTGAAGATTGTGATGATCCAGCTAGTTCAGAATTTCAAACTGTATGGGTGATAGGAGAAAGGATGAAGTTCTCTCCTGAGGTGATCAACAAGTATCTGGGTATTGATGCAAGTACATGCACTAATCCTACTGTGTCTGAAGATGAGATTTGCAAAGTGATAATTGCAAATCAAGTGAAAGCTTGGCCTAAAAAGGGGAAGATTTCTGCTGGAAAGCTTTCTGTTAAGTATGCTATTCTTAACAGGATTGGTGCTTACAACTGGGTTCCTACAACCCACTCCTCTGATGTGGCCAGTGTGCTTGGTAGAATGATTTATCTCATTGGAACAAATCACAAAACCAGACTTTGGGGAATACATTTTTGAACAAACTGTGAAACATGCTAAGAGCTATGCAGTGAAGCTCCCTATTGCTTTTCCCACACTCATGTGTGATATCATACTGGACCAAGTGCCTCAGGTCAAGAATGACTCTGATATTCCTAAGAAGAGAGAATCTCCTCTATCTCTGCATTACAAATTGTTTGGGAAACATCATGTGCCAGACATTGTTGGAGCATCTGGTTCTGCAGCACCTGCAGTGGTTATGACTAGGCAGGAAATTATAGCTGCACTCAGAGATACTATTACAGTGCTGGATGAGAAAAAGGCTCAATTTGAACTCATGATTCTGGCTCTAGAGCAGGGTCAGCAGAATACTGGAGCTGGTACTGAAGAAGGTGCTGACAATGCACATGCTGCTAGAGACAAAGATGCAGGAACTGATGTGGTTGGTGAGACTGATGATGAAAATGCTGATGAAGCTTCTGATGCTGAGGCAGAAGATGAGACTGCTAGAGAGTCAGATGCAAGCAGCTCTGAAGACTAGACTGTTGCTCCTTGAGCTTTTTATGATCTTGTTTTATCATTGTTTTTATTCCTGACTTTGGTTTGTTATTATGGGCTCAGCCCTGGATATTTGCTTGTGCTTTTGGTCAGCTATGTTATCTGGTACTTTTGGATATTTAATCTATGCCTATCTATGGCAAATTTTGTGACTAAAAAGGGGGAGTGATATTATTTGTGCTGTGCTTATTTTCTGTGTGTATGAGCAAATGTTGGATGAGATGTTGAAACATCTGCTACACAGGTTGTGTTGAGGGGGAGTAGAGTTATCTCCATGTGAATTCAGGTTGATGATATGATAAGATTGAGGGGGAGTACTCTCTATGCTCTTCACGATGTTGAAACATTTCTTGTTGTTGCTATGTATGAATGGATCTAGGTCAAGAATTTGTTGTTTAGCTTCTGCTGTTATTTTTGCCTCTGATAAATCTATGGAATACTATCTGCTGCATGACTGCCTTATGATTTGTGTGCTTGTGTTGATCTAAGGACTTATGTACTAAGTATTCTACTGGCTTGTCTGTATGATCTTAATTTGTTTTAGCCAAAAATTTCGCCAAAGGGGGAGATTGTTAGTGTTTGTGTGTTGGCTGCTTTTTGGTAAAACAATGTTTTGATACAATGTTTGACACAATGTTTCAACATCCGGATACTAATCCAGGATATGCTGAAAGCGCGCCTCTTTAATGCGCTGTTGTTTATTTATGGAATCCACGCCTTTATTCCAGGCTCCTATCTCGTGTGCATGGTCAAAGTATCTCAAGTCTTTATTACACTATCGTATCTTCTTGTTACACTTAAGGATACTTATGATATCTTGTGTTTATGTGAGCTGGAATTGCTGCTGAAGACTTGAAGCCCAACATGTGATAAGGCCCATTTTAGACTTTGTATTTAAGCTACATTGTAAACCTAGTTAGGGTTACGTGTGTGTATTACATTTCTAAGAACAGTGTGTCTAGGGTTTTCAAGCATTTTGTATTGTGAGCCTATCTTGTTATCCATATACAAGACTAGGACTTAGTTTGAACTGTAATTGTTTTGTACTTCTCCTAAGCTTTTAAGTATGGAGATAGTGTGTTTCTGAAAGTGATTTTAAACCTTAATAGTTGTCTTAGTTACAATCACTAGGTACGTGGTTGAGTAGGAGGTGAGAAGAGTTCTCAAACTTAGGAGTTCCTAAGTTGAAGTTTCATAAGATAGTGTCTAAGTCATAAGTGTAAACATGAGTGTTTGCTGAGAGCTTAGGATTAGAACTATCATAGTGGATTTCTCTCCTGGATTGGTATCCCCCAGATTAGGTTGCTGTTGTGCACCGAACTGGGTTAACAAAGATCCTGTGTCTTTTACTTGTGCATTGTTTTATTTTTATTTATATTTGTCTGTCTGTGAATGTTCCAACATTGCATTCAACATCTCTAACGTTGGAACATTGCATCAAATATCCTACTTCTGAATAGTGGAATTTCACATCGTAAAAATTAATTGATATTTCACCAAAAGAAACAATTCAAGTTATTGCTTAGATAAACACACTCAAATGTAATGCAAAGTTGATGCTTAATTAATTTAGAAAAAAGATATTACATACGAAATCACGGTTTATTGATGTGGAAAGGTAAAAATTGAAAAATTAAACCATAAACCCAAAGATATGCATGAGTAGAATAGATTTTTGAAAATAATAAAAAAATAATTAAATTGTGATATTTACTTTTCTGCTTTAATTTATGCGTCAAATTTTGGATTTGTTGCCATGATTGTGAAATCTTGTTGCATGGCAAAGGGATCTAGAAACACTGTAGTCGGTTAATGAGAAATATATATTTTCATTTATTCCAATAGTTTTTGAATTATAATACCAATAATTTTTGTGTCTTAAACTTTCAACAAATAATAAACTAAAAGGATTTACCAATTGTTGATGCATGGAGTGGTGATCGGTAATGTGACCAAATGAGGTAAAGGAAACTGTGTGTGATCTTTTAGATTATGTCACTCTAAAATCTGTCGATAAATTCAATATCACAAAATCGACTGTCTTATTACCCATTTTTTTACTTCTCTCTTCTTTTTGTCTGTCAATTTCTCTCGCATATCTCATTCTCTCTAACTTTTGGCACCATCACGACACCAATTCCTTGTCCCATCGGCCTCTGTTGGTCACATTTCCGATAAGGCGATAACACTCTATGCATGAGCGAATAGTAAATCCTTTTAATTTATTATTTGTTGAAAATTTAAGACACAAAAATCATTGGTATTATTATATTTCAAAAAACTATTGGGATAAATAAAAAAATATATTTCATTAATTGACTAATAGTGTTTCTGGTTTCCTTTGCTGTCCAACATCTCACAACCATGACAACAAATCCAAAATATATATATCGCAAAGATTAAAGCATAAAAGGTAAATATCACAATTTAATTTCGCTTATTCTTTTCGACAATCTATTCTACTCACACATAAGGTTTTTCATTTAATTTTTCAGTTTTGACATAATTTCCCCTTCAATAAATCGTGATTTGGTGTGTAATATTTTTATATAAAGGTTTAATAGACTTTTACTTCTATAAAGTAGGCGAATTTTGTTTTATTCCTTGTAATTTATTTTTGAGATTATCTTCTTTAATGTGTTTTTCTTTCGTAGTGTATTTTACCCTTCTATGTTAAAAAAAGGCAAGGGATAAATACAAAAATAATCTCAAAAAAATAAATAAAAATTACAGGGGATAAAACAAAATTTGCTTACTTTGCAAATAATAAAAGCCTATTAACCCTTTTATAAATTAAACATCAATTTTCCAGTGCATTCAAGTGAGTTTATCCAAACACTAGCTTAATTTGTTTCTTTCTGATGGAATATAATATTATATAATTTTTACGAAGTATTCTTACATTCACACATTTCTTTATCCTTTGAGATTGTTGTTTTTATGTGTTCTATGGTAGGCGGTGCTAACTTTTGTTCATATGTGTAAATGTTAAAATATGCACCTTTTGTATTGCAAAATTTTAATAGGTTTCTTTTGTTGTTTAATTACTCGCTGCAATTTTTTAATATTTTTTATATTATAACATATAAATTGCAACTTCATCTATTTGAGCATCACAAAAAAAGTCCCATCAGAAATTAGGACGACCGACCGACAATATTCGAAAGTAATGAAGTGACTATGGAAAAACGAATTGAAAATTATATTTAGAACATTATAAAAACTTCTGTAAAAAAAACTTAACATTTGATTTTCAAATTGTTATTTTTATTTTTCAAAATTTAATAAATTCTAAAGTTTTTCTAAAGAAACATTTTATAGTATTTTAAACATTTTTTTTTTTAGTGTAAAAGAACAATTTTATAAAGAAACATTTAGTCTCCATCATAAATATCTCATATTAAATTGTTTCGAATAATAATAGGGAAATACATAATCAGATCCAAATATATTAAAATGACATCAAAATAAAATATTAGGTTGCTCCAACTCGAATTACTACATAGGCTTCTTACCATGTTCAACTTGTTTACCAGAAAAATGAAGGGTGTGGATTGAAACTCTAAGCCTGGATGAGTTCCTTCAAAAAAAAAAAAAAAGAGAAAGGGGTTCCTAACTAATCAGTTGGTGATTATAATAATTGATTAACATGATTATAGAAAGTGAAGATGTATCACACATAGTTATTATATATCTTGTCGATCATTTTAAACACAATGACACTTCGAGACGAGCCGGTCTTCGAGGTCTGTTACATGTGACTGATAATAGTATAGATTAGTCTTCACCTGATTCACATACATAACTGTTTATAACTCTGATGGCGTAATCCCAACCATCTTGCGTGTACACTAGAAGGCGAAGCTTCATCATCGTGTTGCTCTATAGGACGACCACCTCTTTTTCGTGCCGGAGAAGCATCAGCGGTAAGTTCTCTTATCGCTAAACCATGAACAGAATTGTACCTACCTAGTCTTGATCTACCAACACGATCTGACCTATCTAAAATAATCAACCCAATAAAAAAAATACATACTCCCTCCGTCCCAAAATATAAGCAGAAATGGGTCAAAAAAAATTAATGTATCTGGACTAAATTTTGCACCAGATATATTAACTTTTGTTGACCCACTTTTGCTTATATTTTGGAAAGAAGGGAGTATGTTGGTTCAAACATTTCATCAAACACTTAGAACATAATCACATAATTATACAACATAATCATTGACTAATTCATCTCATTATTTACTAATCACTAACTAATTCAACAACTGATCATTAGAAAACTAATCAATTTAAACCAATCATCATAACCTATCACTAATATTCCCTAACCAAACCTAACGTAATAAAAAATACACTAACAATCACAAAATCATTAAAAAATTGAGTAACACTTGTTCGTGGGTCAAAAATTAAGTTTATATTTGATGTTAGATTGATGCAAGAAGTAAAAATTAACATTTTTATTTTTTATAAAAAACTTCACTTCACTATATATTATATAAGATAATTACATATGAAAAATAATAGATGAACAATAAGATATGCCATTAAATTTTTATGTAGAGCAAAACACATTTTTTAGTTTAGACGACACAACGTTATTATACATAACCCTTTTAACTCTTTTCAGAAGTCTACAGTGCTGCTATTTATATATAACAAAAATAGATTTATGAATTACAAGTGAGAGTTTTATTCTTCAAAACATGAAAAATATGTAATTGATCATCTTAGTTTCTACCCTGTTATTACGGTGGCATTTAGCATGCACAAATTGCTGCACAAGTTTATCCCATCCAATATGGACCATTGATTTAATAATATATATATTCCAATGGTCAAGATTAGTTTAGATTGATGACTTATTAACTTTTGATGACTTATTGTTTATATCAAAAAAAAAATGGGACCCCACCAAATCATTAGTGTTTAGCGTTTGGACTTAGTGTTTAGCTTTGGACTTAGTTTTTTTAATGACTTATTAAATTTTAAAATGATATAAATTTCTATTTATTTTTTTTAATCTTAGTGTTTAGCGTTTGGACTTTAATATATTGTGAAGCACAAATTCTGACAGGGATACCGTGACACGATACGGATATTTTGATACTGTTAACGTAAAAAATAGACGACACCAACACCGCTATATATTTATAAAAAAATCTAAATTGAAAATCAAAATATATAGATATGCTTCTAAGTTGAACAAATTTTTCATTAAATTTTTTTTTAAGAGAATATATGATAGTACATTTGATATTTATTAATCCATCTACTATTGAAAAATTAAAAATAATGTAATCAAAATGTATAAGATAAAAAAAAAGTAATCAAAATATAATATCTTTAATCTTTCATTGATCAACATTATTGTTTCGACAAAACTTTAATCCTTGTACAGTGTAAACATGTCTAAGGAGAGTAGAAGCAAAGAAAAAACAAATTGGGGCACTTATCCGACAAGTTGTACAAGTGTCTTATAAATGCCAGACACCGATTTAAGAGTGTCAGAGTAAAGGAAAAATGATTTATTTTTGGCTTAATAGATCTTTTGGTCCCTGTATGTTCGTGAATTTTTGGTTTAAGTCCCTGTATTTTGTTTTGTTGCAAAGTCCCTGAATGTACAAATTTTTTTGATTTTAGTCCCTAAAGTCAAAATCCGCAGGAAAATCTGAAGGAAAAACTGCAAATTTTCCTGCATATTTTGATTTTAGGGACTAAAACCAAAAAAATTTGTAAATTCAGGGACTTATTTGCAACAAAACAAAATACAGGGACTTAAACCAAAAATATGCGAACATACAGGGACCAAAAGATCTATGGGTGATCGTATCCGAACCAATCCAAAAGTAAAACCGCAAACCGAACCAATCCAAACCAAAAACCGCAAAAAACCGCATATTGCAAAAACCGCACGGTTTGGTTTGCGGTTTTTATTTTAGAAAACTGAACCAAACAGCAAAAGTTAAATGAGACTTGTTTTTATAACAAATGTATAACCGATTGTAATTTTGATCGGACTCTTATGAGACTTGTTTTTTATGAAAGAGCCATGAAGTTTGACTAAAACTACAAACTTTGATTGGAGATATTGAATTTTATCAATCCGACAGTTCAATATCACCTAATTAGACTAACAAACGAATGACAATGAGAATTCCGATGATCAGACTCTGAATATATAAATCAATTATAATATTAGTCTCATCGAAAATCTAGTTTTCGAAAAGAGTCATGAAATTTGACTAAAACTATCAATTTTGAATGGAGATTTTAAATTTTGATGCGGTGAGAATTTTGATGACCTGACTCCGAACGTACAAACAACTGTAATAACTATCTCATAGAAGATCTACTTTTTATAAAAGATATATGAAGTTTGACTAAAACTAAACTATAGACTTTGACACAAGATTTTGAATTTTATCAATCCAATTGTTCAATATCACTTAATTAGACTAACAAATAAATGAAAAATGAAAATTTTGATGATCGAACTCCGAATTGTATAGACCAATTGTCAAAAAATACAACATTCAATATTTTTTTGAACCGATTCCTCATAAAAGTCAATATTATTTTTTTTTATGAAAGAATGTTAAAAAACTAGTATAATTCTTATAAAAATTAAATTGTATTTTAAAATTGTTTCTGATGTACCGGATTCAATTATGTAGATCCTCCCATTTCATCTTGAATAATCAAAACAAATTAAATTGCTTATAAAAAAAAAAAGCAAATTTCTTCAAAAAAAAAAAAAAAAGCAAATTAAATTTAAAAATTAAAACCCAAAAGTAAGTCAATCCAAGCTGTTGGATTTCTCCCTCAATTTGCTTTAAAATCTTGCATACAATTCCCATGAACTCAGGCTACGTGGTGTTTCCAGGGAATCATATTGAATTTGAATGTCATTACCAATATTTTTAATAGAAGCAGGAGTGTGAGATTTCTTCAAGTGGCTGCATACCCATTTACATAGTAAAACGATACTTTAACCAATTTTTTTTTAGCAGATCTGGAACCATCACAAAATTTTCACTGTTCATAAAAAAAAATCACAGTTCTCAGAAATATTTCTAATACGATGTTGATCTCAGCCTCCCAACCTCCAAATCGGTGATGATTTGCTCGGTGGTGATGATGTTCTCATGAGTGAGCGTTTTCGCAAGGAGAATCATGACGTGGATCTTACTGTAAAGGTCGAAGATGGTGTTATTGTCGCCTTCGAGTTCGATGAAATAGCCGTAGTTGAAGGTGTATTGAACCAGAACCAGTTGTTAGAGGTATAGGGAGAGAGGTGGAATTAAAATAGATTATAATTTTTCTTTATTTTTTCCACTATAACCGATAAAAATAGGTGTCAACCCACACCTGTCCATTTTTAAAAACTTGTGCATGGTGCACAAATTTTCCAATTTGTGCACCCTAAATGCCACCGTTACTAAAAGGTGTATTTCATAATCTATTTTCCAAAACCTTACAAATGGAGTGGAGATTCCGAAATTTTTTCCCATTTCGACAAATAAATTCCAAAATAAACTTAGGAGAAAAATGAGGTTTTTATTTTCTTGAAAAAAAACCCGATGAAAAGAGGAACACTGTGTATCCGGTTTTGTAACCAAAAAAACCGTGTATCCGGTTTGAACCGGAAGAATTCCGAAGACCCATGGAACATAAATCGTGTCATGAGAACCGCCCGGTCCATAAATAAATAATAAAATCAGTATTTTACGTTTTCCCCCAAAAAAAACATATATCAAATTCAAATTTGAGAACCCTCCGCCACGTCGTTAACGTCCGGCTAAGCCACTCCACCGTTTGCCACCGCTCAGTTTCTCTGTTTCGCGATTCCGTTTTCGTACGTCATTTCAGGTTTGTACATTGATCCTTCTGTTTCGCTATTCCGTTTCTCATTTTTTTCTTTGCTTCGAACAGATTTGTCAAATGGTTCCATCGATCTTTCATCTTCTACTTTTGTCTTTCATTTGTATCTTTATTTCTGGATAATTTGTTTCTTTTGTTTCTCACTTTGATTTTCATTAATTATTATTACTGATGAATCTCAATTGCAATAATTAATTGGATAAGTTGCTGTTGAATAGTTTTGTTTTATTAGTTCAAGTTCATTTTGTTCAAATTGCTCTTGAATGGAGTTTGTGATCTTTGTGGTATTTGTTCTTCTCATATCAATTTTTTTATTTAATTAATATCTAGTTTAAAGTTTAAACGATATGCATTGTCAGTAGTTACTCTGATAACTAATAAGAATGATTCAATCTTCCATGGAGGACAATACGGTTGTTAATGGTTTATAGTGTAAAATTATTTTATACCGTCGGTGCATATTTCTTTTTTCTCATACAATTTGTGTTGTGCTTTTATATTATCTATCATCTGATTCAACCGTAGTGGTTTAGCTTAGCCTATTCAACTAATTGAACCATGATTTGGAGGTCTTGCTGGTTTGACCACTGGTTTGGTTTTTAATACATTGATTCTAACAAATTCTCATATAACAATCCGGTTTTCAAAATATCTTTGTCTTCAAATTAAGGTAAAACAACTGAACTTTCTACCGGAAAATGGATCAAAATGTAAAACGGGAATGGTCCATGAATGACTTTGAGATTGGAAAGCCACTTGGGAGAGGGAAATTCGGCAGAGTCTATGTCGCCAGAGAAGTCAAGGTACCCAATTTTCCCCCTTTTTGCTGTTTGTTTGTGTTGTTTATTATTTGGTTGGAGGGTATTTCATGATGGATCAAAATCAAATAGTCTATTCAGAATTTGACCTTAAAATATGGTTTTTGTGATGAATTGATTTAATTTTTGAAAGTTTTCAATAGATGTACAAATTATGAATCATTGACTCAAACACCGGAGGACGATCCTGACACTTTGACACCAATAGTCATTTATAAAATAACGTAACAAAATGTGTTCATGTCATATTGGTGTCAGATACCAACACGTGTTGGAGACCAAACATGTCTTCAAACTAAGGTGTCAGTGTTCGTTAGATAGCTATAAAATTGGTCTTGAAGGGAAGTAGTTTTGAATTCAATGGGGAATGGGATTGTATATTTAGGGAGTGCTCAGTGAATAGCTTAATGAAGCGGTATACAAGAGCTTATCATATAAAAGTCTATAAAAATGCTGTTTCTACCCTGGCAAAGAGAATGAGGCTAAATTAAGTGTATGTTCTGAATAAGTTGATTTATTAAGTTGAAAACAAGTAATAAATATATCATAAGCTATTTTAAAGATTATTTTGAATACTTAGGGATAAGGATCCAGTAGAGTTTTTACTAATTTTGAACTTCTTTTTTGCAGAGTAAATTTGTGGTTGCATTGAAGGTTATCTTTAAGGAACAACTTGAAAAGTATAGAATTCACCATCAACTGAGGAGGGAAATGGAGATACAGATAAGTCTTAAACATCCAAACATCCTGAGTCTCTATGGTTGGTTTCATGATTCCGAGCGTGTTGTCTTGATTCTTGAATATGCTCATAATGGTGAGCTATACAAAGAGCTTAGCAAAAGAGGTCGTTTCTCAGAGAAGCAAGCTGCAACGGTAATCCTTTATTAGTTTGTTGAGTGTATGGCTATTTTGAAGAATTACCATAATGAGGCTGGTTTTTTAACTTGGTTTTAACTAGAATCATGACTCATGGCATAAGAATATGAAGTTTGTCTTTCCTGCATAACCTTTTCCTTGATATTGGATCCCTTCCCGGACCAACTTTTTATGCCATTTTAACAAACTATTATCATTGTTTTGACCTGGCATTCTGTTAGAGGATTCCTTAACTGTGTCAGAATCATGGAGAAACATTTTTATTGGTTCAAGACATTGTGTCAGGTAGTTTGCTTTTGACTTTAAAGAAAAGTTGAGTCGGGGGAGAAGAAGCCATAGTTTGTTTTGAGAGAAAATTAGTTAACCAGCTGAAGAGATTGATCGAGGATCTGAAAAATTAGATATCCAATATGAAGCTCTGATACCCTAGAATTTAGAAATGGAAAAGGATATATCCGATATCAATACACATCTGATATGAATCCAAAAGGCGTTTGATAATTGTTTTTATTCTTTTTAACAAATTACAATATTTTCCTCATAACTTCTTAGCTATAACTTTGATACATCTTTCTGGCTAAAGACATGATTGTCATCTAGATGCAATGCATCTTTGATACACATCTCTCTAACTATGAAATGTCTGTTTGTGTGTGTGTGTATTCCCATATAGGTGTTGTATAGTATTCGTATCGTACTATTTATCGGAACTTCTTAGAAACTATGATATATTTATGGTAGTTTTACATTTTTAGCAGTTAAGCTAATTGTAATGACACTCGGTGAAATATGAACTGCAGAGAAAGTAGGTAAAACTTGGATTTGAAGCTAACAATTTTACAAAGAATGTACAATTAGGGATCATTTAAATTCTATCATTCTATTCTATGCTTATAATCATACTCCTTCCTTTTGCAGCAATTTTTTGTACTATATTGACCCTTACTTTTGTTTATTTCAAATTTGAAAATTTTAGTACATTTTCAGCCTCACAGAGGCATTGGCATATTGTCACGAGAAGCATGTCATTCACAGGGATATCAAGCCTGAAAATTTGTTGCTTGATCATGAGGTATCTTTTTATTCTTTTTTTAGCTATTTATATTACCCTTTTTCCCGTTGCTAACAATATATATTTTCCTGTGTCAATTTTAATGGCAACACAATCTGAAGAATTCAGTTACCTTCATAATATTATTAAGCATACAATATTTTCCAGTTGATATCAATCTTTTTTATAATCTCTATTTTAGATATATAATGAACACTGTTGGGAATTAATATATGATTATGATAAAATTATATTCAAATTTTGAGGGAACTTATAGTTATAGCACCTAATTTGATAATGGCTTGGTTACAGGGTCGTCTTAAGATTGCAGACTTTGGTTGGTCAGTACAATCTAAAAGCAAAAGACAAACCATGTGTGGTACATTGGATTATTTAGCTCCTGAAATGGTAGAAAACAAAGATCATGATTATGCTGTTGATAACTGGACTCTTGGCATCCTTTGTTATGAGTTCCTCTATGGTGTTCCTCCATTTGAGGCTGAGAGTCAAGCTGATACCTTTGAAAGGTATCCAAGAGCATGGAACTTGCACATATATAGTAAATTTGCATAGTCTCAGAAACATTTGAAGCCTTTTTGCATATATATGTTATAATGTATTTCAATTTGTGCAGGATAAAAAAGGTCGATTTAAGCTTCCCTACTAGCCCTCTTGTTTCATCGGATGCCAAAAATCTGATAAGTCGGGTATGATTATATTATGGGTCATGCTAAACAGTGCACCCGGTGCACTTGTTAAGCATACCAGAAATAGAAATAATTATAAAGTTAATGTTTATAAAAACAACTTTTTACACTTTCAATGTATTGAATGCACAAGTTTTAAGACAAAATTTCCTTATTTATATGCTTAAATAGTGCACCTGGTGCACTATTTAGCATTTTCCTTATATTATTATAGAGTTAAATATATTTTTAATACCTAAAAAAATTTAAAATTTTGTTTTTGGTCCTTATAAATTTTTTCTCTTTGATTTTTAGTATCTAATTTTCGTCTTTGCTATTAAGTATTAACTCAACTAATGTACTCTTTGCATTTTTTAAGGAATGTTTAGAACATTTTAAATATTTAATTTTTTAAGCACCAAAAGCTAAAAAAGCAAAATAACGTGAATTGAACATAAAATTCACATTTAAGCTCATATTTTGTAAAGACTTCTAACATAATATTCGGTGTATATACAAAGTTTGGTAGCATTTTGATAAGGTATCAATTTTCTTTGTTTTTTATAGAGACTAATTGTAACGAAAGAATATTGTGAGGACTAAAAATTGAAGAATTTTTTTATAGAATTTAAAAGCTGATTTAACCCTATTATAATATCTAAATTTTCATATCCATGATTAGACTGTTGTTCTCACTGCTACCCTTAAATTCATGCAGCTCCTGGTAAAAGATTCCTCAAGAAGGCTCTCACTCCAGAAGATAATGGAGCATCCTTGGATAATCAAGAATGCAAATCGTAAGGGTGTCTGCTAGTTACTTTTTTTCGATTAAAATAAAAGATATGATAATAGTACATTTATGTGTTTCTTCGGAATTCTAATCTTGATTAAAATTACAAGAGATTTGTTGAGCAACTGGTAATTCTTTTAGTTTTTCACTTTTGTCCTAAAACTTCTATTCTTTTAAGAAACTAATGAATAGTTAATGTTGTTTTTTGCCATATGTACCTTTACAAAAACTAAAAGCATTGGTTCGCTTTAATGAGGGTGATTTTTATTTATGGTGACGATGGTTTTCTAGGTTTGTAGCAGTTTTTGTCTGAAATAGTTTTGACCATGGCTATAGGGCTAAAGCTACCGTAGGCAATCAATATTGGCCTCGCATGGTACGCAATAGAAAAAAAAAAAAGACCTTTTTTGGTAATGCTTTTAACACATATTTTGAAAATTTAATTAATATTATTGGTAGGTTAATTATTTCATGATCAAGATTGGAGTTTGATATATATATATATATATATATATATAGGGATCAAATTACACCGGTGTAACATTTGACGTTCAATAACGCTTTAACGAATTTAAATTTTACGAAATCCACCCTTGGATTGAAAGTTTATATCATATAGATCATTCGTGTTAAGTTTTATAAAAATCTAAAATTGTTTGGTATGTTATTGAAAGCAATCAAAATTAACGTTTTTTGCATTTTTATTGAATACCGTTAATTTTGATTTGTCCCGGTAACATATCAAACGATTTTAGATTTTCGTAAAACTTAACACGAATGATCTATATGATATAAATTTTCAATCCAACGATGGATTTCGTAAAATTTAAATTCGTTAAAGCGTTATTGAGCGGTGTAACATTAGTCAAATGTTACACCGGTGTAATTTGATCCCTCCCCATATATATATATATATATGATACGACACAGACACTGATGCATCAATATCGATAATAATTTAAAAATATGACACAATTCAAGAATTTGGATTCCCTGCAGTCACTATTTGACTGCAGGTGATCTCAGCCGTCCGATCTGTTTTATATGTTTTTATTTTTTGAGCTATTAATCTTTACCATTTGATCTCAATCAAACAGTCCAGATTTGACCGACTGCAGTGTAGTCATCTCTCTCTGACTGCAGTGAATCCAGGTCCCACAATTCAATGTAATTATAAGTGTTGTGTCGGTATTTGATACTGACACGTGTTCGATACCAGAACACGCCTAATCCGAGAAATGTTCGTGTTTCATATTGTATTTATGATTCTTCCTTATGTCACTCGTCGCAATAGTAAATTCTCTTCACTATTAATCTCTAATATATCACTCGGACAATGGTGAAACCAGAAAAAATAGTTTTGGAAGCCACAATTTTTTTAGTATATAAATTAAATACAAAAATTATATTGCACATAAAAATATAAGTTGTAAAAAGCACAAAAATACTATATATTTGGCACCTTCAAATTTTTAAACTTGTAGCTTAAAAATTCACATTGAGAAAAGAAAAAACTTATTTGGTAAATTCTTTTCATGAGCTTCTAGTTTATTTATTCTAGCCTATACGAGTAATTTATTTTGATAAGTTAATTCAGTTAACTGATAAGTTATTATTTTTATTCTAATTTTTGCCTATTATCGCACTTAAAAAATTAAAAATTAACAAACACATTTCCTTATGTCATTATGTTAGTTAAATTTCTAATTTTATCTAATCCTATAAATTCAATTTATTCTAAATTGCACACAAATTACTATAATGATTATTCCACGAATTATTCGTTTGCAAAAGGAGAAAACTTGAGTGTAGTACCATATGTGCTTTTGGTGCTGTTCACCAATTATAATATGACACGTGAATAACTAAAATAAGAAAACAATTTTTAATTTAAAAAAAATTTAAAAAAATACACATGTATCATATTATAATTGGTGAATAGCACCAAAAGGCCATATGGTATTGCACCTAAGTTTTTTCCTTTATAAAATTGGGTGATCAGATGGTTTCTTAATATGAAAATGAAAAGATTTAAATAAGGAAAATGATAAATAATACCCCGGACATTTGTTAAGCATATTAAAATAGAAATTTTATTTTAAAATGCGTGCATTTAACACATCAAAAACATAAAAAGTTGTCTTTTTTATATTAATTTCTATTTTTTATTTCTTTAAATAAATAGGAAACAAAAATGAATTTAGTGGTAATTTAAAGACAATAATCGAAATCTTGTTTGAATATTAACTGTATTTTAATTATATATATCAAATTTCAAAATTGACGTTGAAAAGTGAACCTATCCATAATATTATTTAAATTTTCAAGATATATGTGTTAAAGCATATTCCTTAAAGATCTTGTTTTTTTAGTGCGAAACCTGAGTAGCTCGCCTATGGTAGATGGCACCTCGCTATAGTGGCTCTATTGGTACGCATATTAAGAAATTGATATAAATGAATCAGAGATACTATTCATTTTACCAAATTATCTTTGTGTACTCCATATGCATTTTTTAAGTGCAATAATGATTACTCTAAAAAGTAAATTATGTATGGATAGAAGTGGAAATACAAGTAGAAAATTGTAAATGACTCAAATGTTTTGGGACAATTTTTTTTATAAATGGCTCAAATAAATTGGAACGGAGGGAGTAATTATTTGTCTTTATGTGTTATCGCTAAAATTAAAACAATTTGTGAGATTGTGTCTGCGCCTTAGTTTAAGATTTGAAAAATTTGGTACAAACATTTTATATCTTCAAATATTTATAGAACTGTTCATGTCGCGTGGTAATTTCATAAATATTTTTCTTCTTATTTTTAAAAAACTCGACAAGATATACGTGCTGTTTAAAAAATTTCAACTATGTATTCTGTTAGAATTTAAATGGAAACTTTATATATCCATTGTGATGAAAATTTGATCTCATTATCTTTATTTAATCTAAGGATGAAAGTCTTATCTTGATAAAAGGTTTACGATAAAAAGTTTAATTTATTTCCGTAAATTATGTCGGTGAGCGAGTTACAATTCATTTAAGACCGAAGTTTAATTTACAGGGACAAAAATCATAACTGACCATATTTGCAGATATATATCATGCATGATTAATTGATGAAGGTGTAGCCCCCTAGTTAGAATAGCTTTATTTTATGGGTCATGTTAACTTGTGTCCTAAGGGCACACGATAAGCTATCTAAAAATAGAAATATAACATTTAATGATATAAAAAATTTAATGCTTAGATAATTAAATAGTATACATGCTTTAATAAATGCTTTCCATATTTATTTTCTTATCATGTGCCTTAAGGGCACAAGTTAACATTCTCCTTATTTTATCGAATATGTATATCTTGGGAGTAGGGTGTTACAGGGAGCAAATTTCTCCACACTCCAGAAAGGTTATTTTATACGTGTAATTTCTTAATTCTTTTGTTATGTTAATTATGCTTATGGGTAATTAATTACTTTAAGTTAGGTTGAGTGGATGAAACTCTATAGGAATATTTGATCTATGTAATTGGTTTGAAATAGTTTATATTACTTGCAATTATATTTATTATTTTTAATTATCTTTTGTGCTTTATTCTATATTCACAATAGATGTATTTATGAATTGTTGCTAAGAATTAGATGTTTCGTAACAGAGCTTTAAATCTCGACCTGGGGATAATTAGTCTAGCCTGCAGTTGGGAGAGTAACATCAATTTACTCGAGGCTAGAGGCAATAGAAATAACACGCTCATAAAAATTAATGCTTGCATGATTTCGAACTGGTGTTACTGGCTGGTATTTTTAATTGATTGCATAGGGTGATTTTAGTATACAATAACACATTTCACTATCTTAGGGTTAATTTGCCGTGATAATAAAAATAATTGCTAGGAAATATAACGTCATATTACCAAATAGAAATAAGGGAGAGATTCGAAAGTACCTAACCATTTTTTTTCCAAATTGATCTATCTTATCTTTTATTTTTAGTTTATCAAATTTACCTTAAATGGGAATGCAAATTTACTTTTATGTTTAATTTGTAAGTAAAACTAATTACTTTGGCACAATCCTTGTAACGACGAATCTTTTATAAATATTATGATTCGACGACGAAATTAGTACACTTGTTAGGGGAATCAGTCATAATGTTGTTAAGTGTCAAACTTGTACCACACAAGTTGGTGCTTTGCAAGGTGTTCTGAACTTGTTGCTGCATTTTTATTAGCCCCTGTGAATCGATCTCTTTTTATTTTCAAAGATAAAATCAAGAATTTTAATCAAATAAGATGTTTATAATTTTTTGCTGGGTTTAGAAAATAAAATAAAATAAAAAAATTGCTGGTTTTATTTAGTTAATTCGTAGGAATAAAGTTGAAAACAAGAAAATAAAAAAGAAAAAATGTTTGTCATGTCTTTATTTTAAAATTGGTTTAAGTTTAACTATTGAACATTATGGCGTCTCATTGAGAAAATATTAATAATAGTTTCCGAATATTAAATTTTTAGGTCTTATACCGTAACTACGTGTTATCTAATTATTTATATGAAGTGTGGGTAGCTTATAATCCGATATTCTAGTTCATTTTTTCAGATATAATTTCAGATATAATCTAACAAGTTAATTGTTTTTTAGTATGTGCATGAAATGATGTTGTATATATTAATATTCATAAGAAAAATATTTACTAATGCAAATAAATAACACGCTTACACATTGAGCACAAACTTTCAATAGCAAATAAATTAATGACAGCAGTTGTCTTGTTTTTTATATTTAAAATAGAAATATAATGTTTGAAACAGTTTACTCAATGTTCAAACTGGTACACGCTCTACGAGTAAAGCTTTAATGAATGATTTCATTTCTCCTTTAGGATCTGTGAAGTTGTCTTTATCTTTATAAACCACATCCATAAAACGTGAAAGATTTATAATGCGCGTCAGAATAGGCATTGGAACTTGAGTTGGCCTAAGACATTCTTTATTAATATCTTTCCAAGCATCACAGATTCTCTTCTGACCTTCTTGAAGGGCAGCTTCCCTAGAGACATTATATTGCTTCATATAGCATTCCAAGAATGAGGGAATGTGATCTCTTTCATGTTCAAACTATAAGCATCAAATAATATTTTATGTAAGTGTTGATGTCATTTAAATTAAAAGCAGCATATATAACTGGAAATAATTGTTATATATATATACCTCGTTAGAAGCAATGTCATCGACTATTCTTGCCAACACCATAGCCGCATTGTCAACTTTTGGCTCATTTGATATCCACTTGAAGATGTCCTCTGTGGCTATGTCTCTCATTCCAATGTAACAAGTTGTTGTCATCAGTACATAACCACCTGACTCTATTGCTAATCGAAAGTACTCTTTTAATGTTGGTTGATATTTTTTGTTTAACCATCTTGCCTCGGTAATATATCCTTGAATGAATTTTTTAAACTGCAACTCAAATGCAATGTAATAATTAGTTTAATTTATTTTTAGTTATAATTTCATTACCTAAAATTTAATTTAATTTTATAAGGAAACTTTTTGCTGAATTTAATCTTAAAATGCATCCCCTTCATTAAAAAACTTTGTGCTAAATTTTAAGAACATTAATATGAATCAATAATAGGCGGATGTAAAACTTCATAAAGTAAAAGACATGCAATTATTTTATAAGAAATAAGGAAAATTGAATTCCTAAAGTACTTTTGTGAACTTTTATTCCTAAATTAATTGGAACTTAAATTTTATCAAATTAAAATGACATATTTGTATTAGTATTTAATTTAAAAATATTTATTATATAAACTAAAAGTATAATTTCCTTTATTAGTATTTAATCATTCAAAAAAATTATTAGTATTTATAATATTAATAAAAATACAAAACTACTTACTTCTTTCTTGTAGTAGCTTAGGACATATAATCTTCCGTCATTTTTCATTTGTTGCTCTATGTCTTCGTAAAAATCAAAGAATATTCTATAGAGATACTTCATGTAATTTGGAAGTTTATCTAAACAACATCTGTTCCACCTGAAAATCATTTTCATAACAGTTAGATAAAAATGAAACGAATAATGTGTGTGTGTTTGTGTGTAAGTGAGTGAGTGAGTGAGCGAGATAATGTAACTCACGTTTCAATTGCCTCAGTAAAAAGTTCTAATTCATCGATTGTTCCGTATGCGTCATATGCATCATCAATTGCTGTCATTATCATGATTAATTTTGCCATAAGAATTCTTCCGGTAGAATATTGGGGTTCAAAATATACCGACAAACCCCAAAAACAACATTCCACTATCCTATCTCGTACAAATGGAAGTTTATTAGACACGTCCAACTCTTTCCACCATCTATCATTGAGGCCAAAAACAACGATGTTAAATAACAAGGACTCGGTTAGTTATGAAATCAAATTAATAATGTTTTGCTAGTTAATAAAATTGTTTGATTTATTAAGTCCTTACTTGGAAACGTTGCCAAATTCAATTTGGTGTAGTCGTTGGAGCATATTAAAATCTAATTTTGCCAAGATGAGCAAATTTTCATTGTGTGAAGGGTCTTGCTCATACAGGGAAATATAACTTCGTGCCTCCAGCCTAGGCAAATTCTTGTGGAGAGTTTGCCTTAAGCTATGTTTGACTTGTATCGCAAGAGAATGACTCAATTTGGCAACGGACTCAAGATGAGCGGTAGTGAATGACAAGGCTTCTTCCAAAATGTCCTCTCCATGAACCATAAGATGTGTGGCTTCATACAAGCTTAACAGCCCTTGAACGTCTCCTATAAGTCTTTCACTGAAGTTTCCTTGTTCATCTTTGAATTTGTTGAATACATCTAGTTTTTTATCATCATTAATCAACAACGATTGAGCAAATCGTTAGAAAAACCATATGATTTTAAATATTGATGTGAGAAAAAAAAATATTCAGAAGAGTAAGATAATTTAGTGTGGTTTTGGAGTAAGAAAATATTCACATTGTTTATTATACTAGTCTTTAATTGTTGAGATTTAATTAAATGTTAGTATAAAACTATTTTACACTATATCGACGAATAGAATTATCAATTAAGTTGTTGTCATTATTTTAAATATATAATATATAATTAATACTGTAATAAATTTAAGATGAATTGAAGAATAATATATAAAAAGAAATCAATGTAATGTAAATAAGTTGAAGGTATACTTGGTGAAACGTGAAATCCTTGTTGCCTCAACAATCTAAATAGTACAGCAAGAGAATTAAGATCGTCTCCTTCAAATGTTATTATTTCTCTGTTTTCAACATAATTGTTGTGAATATGTTGAAAAATCTCTTCAATCTCACTTTCAAAATGGTAGCTCAAACCTAAGCGGGTTATTGCATCAATCAGATGAACTTTTGTCAAGAAATTTTCTGTTTTCAAGACTAGCATGTCCCTCACATATTTTTTGAGTGGCTCAATTTGTACGAGCATATTTTGATCAAGTTCCTGTAGAGTGTTGAACAAAAAGTTATTGAAGTAACGAAAAGAGTAAATATACTTGATTTAAAAGAAAAATTGATTATATTTACGTACCATAGATTCAGAAGCATATTGAACAAAATAATCTCTCCAAAAGCTAGGTTGAAAATCTGCAACATTTCTATCCAAAAGAGTTTTGGTATTAGGATTTAAGCAAGCTACGTGAGACATACTTAAAATTAATTAATGGCTTTATCACTGGATGTGTTTCTTCAGCTCTAAGGTTTTGAGATGGGAATGATGCTCACAGCTGGTGGTAGATATTTATAATAAACTTCCAAGAATTTAAAAAAAAAAAAAAGAGGCAGGTGGCGGTATATATTTGAAACTTGAAGACCCACGTTTTCTATAATATGGATCTTTTTTAATTATTATATTATTAATAGCATACAAGTACAAAATTTATAATAAAGTATATATAATCTTAATTAAATTAGTATTTGACCGCACGATTGGCTTGAGCACACCAAAATTAAACATGTATTTCATGTGATGGATCCTATATATAAAATAAAATAAATAAATATAGTTATAAATAGAAACAAACACGTTAGCTAAGCTTTGTAACCAAAAAAAATAAGCCAGGAGCAGGCCATATTAGAAACATCAATAAAAGTACACGTGGTTCTATATATGAGAATACATACAAATTATATATATGAAACACATACATCTCTATAATTAGGCGTATTATGATATTTGATATATGTTGGTGTTCAATACTCGTATGAGTATGACATTTGTGCGATATGTATTAGATTTGTGTTAAGAAAACATTTTTTTCTTTATTCTGATAACTCCTTAGATCGATGTCCGACACCTATAAGACACTCGTACAAACGTATCATATAAGAGGCTCAAAAATATTTATTTTTTCGCTTCAACTCTCCTTAGACATATTTACAAGGATTAAAGATGTGACGAATCATTAATGTTGATCAATGAGAGATTATAGATATTACATTGTGATTATATTATTTTTATTTTTCAATGGTATAGATGGATGAATACAAATCAAATGTACTTTCATATATTCTCTTAAAACTTTTTTTAAAGAAAAATTTGTTCAACTTAAATGCATAGTATATATTTTGATTCTTAATTTAGATTTTTTTTTATATATGCAGGCATGCAGCCGTGTCGGTGTCGTATATTTTTTACATCATCGGTGTTAAAATGTCCGTGTCGTGTCACGATATTTGTGTCAGAGTTCGTGTTTCGTAGCAAATTATCGGTGGAAATAAATAATATCATACAATGACTGTAATACTACTCATAATTTTATCAAGATAATATGGTAATTTTGTTGGTTTTCAATTTTCCTATTTAGATGAGAGAATTTTGTGACATTTATTTTTGTAATAATATTGTTTCTTTTATAATATTACAAATGTTACATATATAATTAAGAATAGATAAAATTACACTGCAGATTCTTTATCTTATTTCTTTTGCTACACTTTGGTCCTTTAACTCTTATTTGTAATATTTTGATCTTTTATCTTTTTTTTTGTAACATTCTGGTTATAAATTATTTTTTTATTTGTAACACGTTGGTCTTTCAAAGAAGATGAAGATATGAAAGAAGTAATAAATATGATGAACATATTCATTAAAATTATGAGTTTTATTTAATTTTAATAAAAAGGCATCTTAAAAATTAAAATTCAGCATTTTTTAATAAAAAAATAAATCAGAAAAGTGGTATATATGTGAATGTTATAAAAGATAAATGATCAAAATGTTACAAATAAAAGATAAAGGACCAAAATGTTACGGATAAATAAAATAAAGGATCAAAATATCAAAAATAAAAGATAAAGAATCAAAATATTACAAAAAAATAAGATAAAGGAGTCTATTAAATTTAATTAGTTATTATATCTAAAAAATAATAGTTGACATTATTTTAGTAGTAATAAAGTAATTAATTTTATCCGTACACAGGTAGGTAATTAGAGTTTTAGTGACATGAAACCTTCTACTATCCTTGGAGACAGGTTTAGCGAATTGTCTTTAAGAGAAAACAAATAATTTATGAAGTTTTGATACTCTAAAAATGGTGAAGTATTGTGTCTGATATGTACTTGATATTGATATTCGTTTGATACGTCTCGATACTTATATCGGAAAAGTAACGGCTAAATCTTTATTTTTTTAAATAAAAAAATAATATATGATACGCGTCTAATACTTCCCGATACTCGTATTGGAAAAGTATTGATTAAATATTTATTTTGATTCTTGTATGTTGAGCCTCAAATTGTTTTGTTTTTGTGCAAGTTTATTAGCTTGTTTGTACTTTTTTTACAATGAACTATTGACGTTTATAAAAATAATACTAATAAGGTTAAATTGCACTTTTGGCCCCCTATGTTTTAGAAAGTTGCAATTTTGATCCCCTATGTTTCAAAATTGCATTTCTAGCCCCCTATCTTTACCCCTTTTGCAAAAAATCAATTTTGACCAAGTCAACGCTGACGTGGCAAGTCACTTAAATGACTCAGCTGCCACATCAGTTTTTTTTTTTAATCTAATGAAAAAAAAACAAAAAAGAAATTAAGGAGAGAAAGAACAATCTATACTGCAATCCATAAGAAATGTAATCTTGTGAAACATACATCCCAATTTAAAGCTTGTGCCGAGGAAAAACAACTTAACTGCATGATTGAATTGAGATTTACAGAACATGATATGCTTCAGGAAAATAAAGATAAAATTAAACCTATAAGCACCTCAGCACACATCAGCTATAGTAATTGGCTATAATTTTTTTAAGTGACCTGTTTCATATACCTATTAAGGCTGCGGAATATATTAAACAATCAATTCATTTTATTTCAACTAATGATGCTAAATCAATTTTGTAAAGGGAATCGAAGTGGCAAAAGTACAAGTTGACTATTTTAAATTCCAATCCAACAACAAATTAGTGTTGTAGACTAGAGTGAAAATCAATAATGATTAGCAGGCACTAATACATTAATCACCATGCATAATCCAAAAAAGAAAAGGTTCAAAGAAAGACCGAAAGCACAGATAAGGTAAACAAATAAAAAGAAACAAAACAATTACAAACTAAGGTAAAGAAAAACTAAGAACAAAACAATTACCAGCATCTTTGAACTCCTTGGTTTCAACACAAGGCTTATCATTTAGTCTGCAAATAAGTCATTTTTATTTTAGTTAATACTTCTCTTTCAACATAGAAAAAGTGCTAGTAATGAAACAGATTACAAGATTTCTTACTTTAAAAATTTCTTACTTTAAAAATAAAAATGAAACAGATTACAAGATTTCTTACTTTAAAAATTAAAAATGAAAGTATGTCCAGAATAGAGATTATGAAAATGGAAATCATTACATATAAGCCATTACATTAAAAATGGAAGTTCAAAACACTTGTCTAACTCAAAATAAAATAATCAAAATGACATAACAAGTCAAGTCATTACATATAAGAAATCATTACATAATCAAAATAACATAATTAAAAAGACATAACAAGTCAAGTCATAACAAGACACTTGCATAGCACAAAATATCCATGATCAAAATGTCACTAAAATATATAACTAAGACTTGTTGACAGATTGTTGAGTCCCAAATGGATCAACAACATTAGTAGCAATCCTAGCTTTCTTTCTTAGTTCAATTGGTTCAGTTGATGGATTTGGTGTAATCAAATTAGGAACTGTATTATCATTCTTTCTCTTCCTTGGACTTCTTCATAACCCACTTGGTCCAGCAGCTGCAGGCCCTTTGGTACCAGTTGTTGCAGGCTCTTTACTTGTTGTAGTTGGTGCATGCCTAGTTGTTGCACTTGGTCCAGGTTGATTCATGTTAGAGTTACTCTGAAAATTCACATATTTATGACATTAGCTGAACTATAATAAAATACAAGCTAGTGTGTTGATTCATTTTAGAGTTACTCTAAAATTGTAATTTGTTACCTTGTTTCCACCCTTTGAAAATATGTTAATCTCGTGTATATCCAACTCATCTTTTAACTCATAAAAAAAAGCTGATATGACAGCTGAGTCACTTAAGTGACTTGCCACATCAGCGTTGACTTGGTCAAAATTGATGATTTGCAAAAGCGGGTAAAGATAAGGGGTTAGAAGTGCATTTTTGAAACATAAGGGGCCAAAATTGCAACTTTATGAAACATAGGGGGCCAAAAGTGCAATTTAGCCTAATAATAATAATTTGTCTTTCAAAAAAAATTATCACTATTAATATTATTGATTTTTATATATTGTGCATTTATATATTTAATTTTTAAATAACGTATCGCGGCAGTATCGTATAGAGATTTTAAAAATATTTCTCATATCGGCCTATCGGTATCGTATTGTATCAGTATCGTGTCGCGTATCGGGGCTTCATAGCAAACAATCTAGTCTGCAAGTTCCAAATGGGCAGAATCTGGTGTGCTTCTAGCTAGGGCGTCCCCATGGTTTGGTCCGCACAACTTTGCCTAGCTCGGGTGAATAGAGGTCCAGTTCGCAAATGGGCCTTGGCCCAGTCCAGAACAGATCCCCAAGCCTACGCCAAAGGAGGGAAAATTGCTATATAGCCCCTCATTTTTGCTCCCAGGCTCCCGAAACTGACAAAAATGTCTCTGAACAACAAATTCATTAAGTAGACGACGATCAAAAAACCATTTCGTTGACAGACTGACGAAACTATTCAGAGATACTGAGTTTCAAACTGTCTGCATATTTCTCATATCACAGGTTTTCGTTGCGTAGTCAACGAAAACACGTGTGTTCGTCAGGTAGACAACGAAAACACGCGTGTTCGTCAGGTAGACAACGAATTTTAATGTTTCGTCATGCAATTTACGAAGGCACATTTTTCGTTGCGTAGTCAACGAAATGTTGGTAATTTTGTTCAGGTCAATCGTTTTATTGTCTGGGTGACGAATATTTTCGAATTCGTTACGTAAACGACGATTTTTTTATCCACTAACTTAGGGGTATTTTGGGATTTTTAGGGGGTTTGAGAGCATATAGAGGGGCCTAGATAGCAGATTTCCAAAGGAGGCGACCATTGGATTGATGTCCTTGGTGAATTGTCGGCCTTCTTCTTTCTAATAGTTTCATCATTTCTTGTTGTTGGTCTTTATAGCACAACAGTCCTTCAAAGAAAATTGTTGAATGAAAAATTCACGTATCAATATCGTATCGTATCAGTATCGTATCTCGTATCAGGGCTTCGTAGGTTTGTATTGATAATGTTGTAGCCCGTGTAATTCTTTTCCATAAGCACTTCCTTTGCTTCAGTTTTAATAATAATATTTTTAACCCTTTCAAAAAAAACAAAGGAATCCGCTCCTATTCAATTTAACAAAGAAATTAAACACCAATTACTTGTCTATAAATTATAACTCAACTGATAAAAATACTAAAATTGTTAAAATGGATACTATGGTTGAGGTACGAACTTCAATATTTCACTATATATGTCTAAATTTTTAATAGTTTATTATTTTGTCTATTTATAAAAAATAAACACCTATCGCTTCATTTGAAAGTAGAAAAGCATAGCTGTGTATCTATATCTTGCCCTTACTCCTTAGTTGAAAGCATGTAATGTCAGCAAAGAATCGAATCTATAGCTTTTCTTTCTTACTCCTCAATGATGTCATAATCCTATATCTACTCTGCTTATTTTTTCACTTCATTTTCTCCTAGCTTGATTAACAACTAGTTTACATTTCCTCTTATTTATCAAGGCTTGGATCGATCTAACAATCGTGAGAAAAAGAAAATCTTCTTGCTTCCAAGTATTTACATAAATTTGTTTCCACTAATACATGTTTTAGATTTTACTTTCTTTTTAGTTGAAAAGGATGTATGTTTTTGTTGGATTATTTTTTTTGACATATGTTTTTGTTGGATGTTTAAACTCTTTAATCTTTAAAGCTCCTTTTCTACTTCCTTGATCTTTACACTTTTATTTTCTTCAAAAATCCATGATCTTTTGTGTCAAAAAAAATAAAATCCATGATCTTTAATTTAATTTCCGAATTCACATGACAATATTTTTCCACTATTATATGTTCTATTTATTCCTTAATCTTTCGATGTGTATGTTTGATAGTGTTTTTTTGTGTGTAGTACATTTGTTAAAATTGTGGATTATCGTGATTTAATTAGTGATTTAATGTGTATGTTTGATAGTAGTTACTATAGACCCCTTACAATCGTCGGCATTTTTAAGAGTTAGGTGTAAGATATGTTATAAATTAATGAAGACGTCTCTTAAGCCTGATTACCTATTTAAAAATCATGTTTTAGAAGTAAACACTGAGAAAGCAAATGAGTGAATCCCACAAGTTCAATGTGGGACTTGAAAACAAATTACAAAAAGAGATGTGTAAAAGATTCAATTCAACTATTACAACAAATCAATTTAACTCTTAGAGCATCTCCAATGGTGATATCGCTTTGAGTATCATACATCACTAAAAAGTGGTTCCTACAATGTCATATTATATTTATGCAACTCTTACGTGTTTTGCTCCAATGGTGATACCACTATAGGTATCATACATTATTAACAGGTTATTAATTCTATTTAATTCGATTATACAAAAAAATGTAACATTAAATTGATGATACGGTACCTTAAATAAGGTATCGGTATCATCAATTTTGGTACTCTCTATGTCACGTCATGGAACTCCAATGATAAAAAAAAAAAATAAGATACGGATCATTAGTCTATGATACTCTCTATGATACCCTTATTGGAGATGCTCTTAGGGCACGAAAAGTGAATCCGACCGTCAACATGAAAACAGAGACAACAACCAACAATGAGTACAAGGCCATTTCTAGCCATATCCAGAGCTGTCGGCCTTCCCAAATTCTCTAGCGTCGCAAATGCAGAATTGAAAGTTTTGATCCCTGTAAATCTCAAAGCTTATAAAATAATTAAAAATGATTTTAAATTTTTAAAAACAAATTACAAATTATTTTAAAAATAAATAACTTATAAAATATTTTTTTATTATATGTTGTTAATAAAATAATTTTGTTATTAAAATAAGTTAAATTATTTTATGAACTATTTTTTTAAATAAAAATTATTAATCCTTTTATTAAAAAAAATTAATACATATTTATAAAAGCAAATATTATTATTTAAAAAAAATTAAAAACATCTTTTTATTTATTTAAAAAAATGCCACATAAGCAATTTTTAATCAAAAAAATCAACGGGGGGTTAGCAAATGCAAAAGGAGGTAAATCTAAGGGGAAAAAATCAAGTAGTTGGAGGGCTAAAATCGAACAATTGTGAAACTTAGAGGGTTAAAATCAAGCAATTGAAATATGGAAGGCCAAAATCGCAAAATTATGAAACTTGGGGGTCAAAAATGCATTTAAACTTTTTATAAATCAGTTTAGGAATATTAAAATAAATATTAAAAATAATTGACAGTAAGTTTTAAAAATATTAAAATAAATAGTAAATAATATAATAATTTGTAGTAAATAAATAAATAAAAATTAGGAATTTAAATTGAAAATTTCCAAATCTTAATCCATCTCTCCTTCTTAAATCATCATCTTTGCTAACAGCTTACAATCGAATCCCGCTAGTTTGATGTTCAAGAGTTGGGTAGTGATATGTATTACTGCTGCTTTGCTTTCAAAATAACTTTTTGAAGAGTTGCTGTTTTCCTTTTCCAGTTTAATTTGTAGTATAATCAGTTTTAAAATTCTAATTATAAAATTTATGTTATCCTACCTTGAATTATATAAGTACAGGTTATAACAATGTTAGATGCTTACGTAGGAGAATTGAGAAATTGAATGACAAGGAGGTCAATGTTTTGATATTTACGCTCAACAAAAGAAAAAAAAAAAACACTAAGGATTATTGGTTAGATAAAATAAAATAAAATTTCAAATTTTATTACTAAGATTATGAATGCAAAGAGTAAAGTAAACCAAGTCTTACACTTAATATGACTTAGTACAATCAGTAGGCTTAAATGATACAATGTTTTGTTCCAAGTCATAACCAACTAACAAATTTTGTTGAGCATAGTTCCCGAAGATGCCCCCATTAGCTCGATTATAGCCAAAAGCAAAACAAGAAATTCCTTGAGCAACAGATAAAAAGGTGCTATTAGAATGTAACTTAACATCTGCACCTTTAAAATGTGCAGTGATTACAGGAAAATCATATTTATCCGATGGAACAGAATAGCAAAGATTGGAAAGACCATTTGGATCATTAACACGCTTCAATTTAATCGATTTTGCCACAGCTGATTCTAAATTATTATAAGTATCAAATGGTAAGACTGTCAATGGTGTACCTGAATCAATTATCATGTTACTGTCAACACTACGATTTGAATTCCCGAAAAATTTTACTCTCTTTTTTCCAACACTAAACGCTTCTAATGTTAAAAAGTAAGCATTTACTGGGTTTTTATTCAATAACGGAGTTGCCACAACTCCATGACCAGAAACCACAGCATTTTTTCCAAAATTGAGTTTGCTTGTCGAGTTAGACGAGTATGGCACAAAACAATAAGAGAACTTTCCACCAATTGACGGACCCATTTGTCTTATAAGAGACATAGGTCCATTTCCAAGGCCAACTACACCAGAGCTGCGACCCAAAATTGACACTATATTTTTATGTCCACAACCTATCACAATTTTAGGAAATGAAATCGAAGAATTGGAGGTGGAACCTAATGTGAGAGTTTCCACACCAAGATCCCCTTGTGATGTTGATCCATCACCATACTTAATAGCATATTTGCAAGATTTTGTTTTACTACAAGAATGAGAATCAATGTCTTTACATTTTTTAGATAAACAAGGAATGTTTTTGTAACTTAATGATTTTGAAGGATTAAATATAGAAGTGGTTTGGTTGTAACATTGTTGACAAGGCTTACATTGAAGCCAAACAAAGTCACTACCGGTATCAATAAGACCATATATCTTAAATGGTGGTGTACCAACTGAATAGGTCATAAGATATTCACCTGTATCATAAATTATAGTAGATCGAGGGGTATTAGTGAGGTGATTCATACGATTGATTGAACGATGAAAGGCATTAGCAACGCGCTGGTATTTGCTTTGTGTAGGTTGATAGAATGGTGATTTTGAAGAGTCGCGATGGATTAGTTCAACACTAAAACCATCGTTTAGAGCATGAGAAAGAGAAATAATGAAACAAGAAAGAGAAATGAACATAAGAGTAAGAAAGGAACACATACTCATTGTAACTATCACAGAGATATATGGAGAGGTTTGAATTAAAAAAAATTGTTATCACTAATGACCTTTTTATAAGACTTTGATCTATTTTAGGTTCAATGAATCTAATTATTATTTTTTGGATTCGGGTTCAATGAATCTAATAATTGTCATATTTGCACACAATAATTATTAATTTCAGTTTTCAATCTAATATTAATGATTAAAATATAAAAATTTGATTTAGGAATTTTTTATATAGAAATTCTTTAAAAACTATATTGATTATCAAGGTTCGATGAATAATCTTCGATGTGGGAAAGAAATTTTTTATAAATAGAAATTTTTTAAAATATAACTATTTTGTGCTTTTATATCTGAATTGTTGTCCGTAAAAAGTTTTCATGCAAATAATTTTAAAACATAATACAAAGTTCATCACATAAAATGAGCTCGAAATTGATAAGTCAAGCATGATTATATTTTTATAGGGTTTAAATATATTTTTCATATCTAATTTTTAAGTCTTTATAAAACGTTTCTTTGATTTTTAGTATATGCAATTGATAAACGAGGAACAATGTTTTCTTTTTCATTCTCGCATCAAGTATAGCAATAAGTATTTTCTTTTCCATTCTCGCATCAAGTATAGCAATAAGTATAACAGGTCTATAAAAAAAATTATCGAATTCATAAAGACTTGGCAATAGATCTTTTCGCCAAATTCTAATCTCTTAATATAAAAGTTTATTACATTTTGCAAACCTAAATCTAATATTTTCCCTCTCTTTTTCATGTGGTCCATATCATTTTAAATAATTAATCAATCTTAATTAATTACTTAACTAAACTGTAACCTTAATTACTATATTATTACCATATTACTATATGTTACTATATACATATTTATATAATCACTATATATTCATAATTATATAATCTTATTACATTAGCAAATCTAAACTTAATTACTTAATTTAATTTTTTCCTTCAATTTTTTTGAACGGCACACATTCTTAATTTTTCTATCAATCAACCTTAAGGTCAATCAACTTTATTGTTTTAAACACTGATTATTTGGTTGCTAAAAAAATATTATTTGTGCCTATCATAAATCAGCCCACATTCTTAATTTATACATGTCAATCAACCTTATTTGCGCCTATAATGTTTTGTTGCCGGAAAAAAAATAAAATTGCCACCTATATAATAAGCATATTTTTTGCACGGCACATGTTAAAAGATTTCATTAAAAAACTGAGTTAACTAATCCATCCATATATTAAAATTTTCATTTATATATTTTTTCATCGATTAAAAGAAAATTTGTTTATTAGTTTTGCTACTTTTTTCAACCTATTAACTAATTTCACCCATAATTCATTGGAACGCGTTTCAATAATTTCGAGTATGATGTTTTTTTAATTTTTATGTTACAAAAATACATTTACTCAAAAAAATTAATAAAAAAGTTAAGCCTAAACTTTCATTTTTTTTTTTTGTGCAACAACTTTTTTTGGTGGGGTGTGCCGGGCAATTGTTATAGTGTAACACAAAAGTGACACTTGAGAGGTCCAATAGTCAAAAATAGTTCCTACATTTTTTGTTATGATGAAAAAAACCCTACTATTTTTTCGATTATCAAAATTGGTCCTTCCGTCAGTTTGGCTAAACAAAACATTGATGTGACGCATTGTGAACTATTGTTTTAATCAGTTGACTAATAAAATAATGATATGTGTCAACCGAGACATTTTTATTATTATTATTATTAATAATAATAACAAGGCAAATAATATTAATTAAAATAAACAAAAACAAAATAATCTTTTTTTTCATAAGCACAAAAACAAAATCACTAATGTTATTTTGACAACCAAATAGTTGTCCAACAACCACATAACATGGGACCCACCACCTTTTTGCTATTTTTTATTATTTTTGGGCTGCTTCGATTTACGTGCATAGAAAGAAAAAACTGATTATCTACATGGAACAACTATTTTGGGTGTTCAAATAACACTCCTCAAACAAAATAAACTTAACAAAGGTAAAAAACAAATCTGGACAAAGTCTTCGTCCAAGTTTTTATCTCTAGTGAGTTCTTTAAGAATCATTCAAATTCTTTACCATGGGCAATGAAATTGAATAGTGTTGGGAGCTCTATAAAACAAAGTTTGCTCTGCTCCATTTCCTCCACCGCAGACCGCATGGTTAAGCAAAGCTTCGCCAGTCTTCAAGCTTTGCCGGTCAACAATCCAGCAACGACAACAAAAATGCAACAACAACAACTACAACGACATTAAAAACACAGTTCTTAATCAATTCATCACAACAACAATAATAACAAAATCAAACCATCCAAATCCCAAAAACTTAAGTTAGAAAGAAAAGACCTTCCCTCTTGTCGATGAAAACTATTCAAAATGCGTGACGAAATCCCAAAAACTTAAGTTAGAAAGAAAAGATCTTCCCTCTTGTCGATGAAAACTATTCAAAATGCGTGACGAAATCCCAAAAACTTAAGTTAGAAAGAAAAGACCTTCCCTTTTGTCGATGAGAAATATTCAAAATGTGTGTGACGAAAACTTAAGTTTACAATGTACTGATCTTTTACTGGTATTCCAATAAATTTATTGACACCAAAGAGGACAAGAAAAAGAAAAAGAAAAACTAAATTAGAAAATAGAAATACAAACCAAAAGAAATAAAATAACATTTTCATTCATTTTGATTAACTCCAATGTTTCAAATGATGGGTTTTCCACTTTAGGAGGAGAGAAAAAGGAGTAAACACTAAAACAAATAGTATATGAAATTAAAATGCAGCAGAACTTTTGGTAGACTGATGAAAAGAAAAAGAGTAACTAAAAGATGTTAATGGTTGTCTTGTTTACTTTAGAAGATAACTTCATCATGGGATAATTATTAATTGGTATACTTTTGAAAGAGTTTAAAAAAACTAACAATTAACAAAAAACTTTATCTTTTTTCTAAAAGCTCTTATTTTTATTTTTAGCTTTCAGATAGTTTATAAGACCTAAAAAAGTCAGGTCAACAAGAGAGATGATTTTGACTAAAAAGAATAGTAAAAGAGAAGCTCCTTCTATACAAAGTCTAGTCATGGTGGAAATATAATTCATCAATTTGAATAGTACTACAGTTTCATTTAAAGGACTGAAACTTACCAAAATCACCAATTAACAAATGCATAAAGCCAAAAACAGAATGAGGATGAAGAAAGTTCAAAATTGTGGTATTTGAATAATAATTTAGGCCTTGTTTTGTAAAATCATGTAATATGGTACAGTCAAGTCATATACCTAAACAAAATTTCAAATCCCGTGATGTAAGGAAGCATCTAGACACTCATGTTCATGGGATTCACAATCTTCATACATCTAATCAATCTAATATTCTCAAACACCTGTATCAGTGGCGTTAGCTCCATTACTTAGCTTCAGAGTGACTTTAATGTTCATTGCTGCTAGCTCTGCTGCCAAATATCTAAATATATAAGGCATGGCGACTGTCTCCATGCCTTTACTGGTCTGGCAAGCATGACAAGTGACTTTACTTGGAGGTTTTCGTGGTGGTAGTCCAGCAATCTGTCGAACCGGTAGCTTTTGAGGCTGGATGAGTGTTGTCGTAAGCATGCTTCCACAAATGGAACACACGTCAGCAATGTGATAATCGGAACAGGTGTGCAGCCTATCGTGCAAAAGATAGGCAGCCCCGTGTGCTAGTAGAGAGTCACGTTCCATTTCTCCAAATCGTACTCCTCCACCACGCTTTCGTCCTTTTACTGGCTGCCGGGTGACTGGGTCAATAGGGCCAGTAGATCGAACCTGTAACAGACAAATCACTTGGTGTTAGCAACAAAAGTTGATACAGCATAATATTTTACTGACAAAGGGTGCAGAGCAGTGATTGGCACTGGAGGTAACCAGACTTAACACTTTCATTAACAATAAAATAAATAAAAAAATTTGAAAAGGCTAAAATAAAAAAATATTAATAGTGTGGTGGCATATAAATTAGTACAAAGTTGCTAAAAAAACCATTTAACACCAACAATTCCCACTTTGAAAGCTTGAAATTTAAATTGCGAAAGTAAAAGACTGATTTTTTCTCAGATTCAGAAGACAACAAAAATATTGCAATGTTAGGATTAAATAACAGAAAATTTGGAGCATCATTTTGCTGATTTGCTAGTTTTATACGAAGGAAAAAAGTGAATTTGCTCACTTGGTATTTGTCAGAAACCATGTGACGAAGCCTCTGATAATAAACAGGCCCAATAAATATCTCACATGTCAGTTCTGTTCCATAGACCCCGCTGTACAGAACCTCACATCCATGGTAATTAAATCCCTTCTCTTTTAACATGACACCAAGCTCGTCAACAAGTGAAGCCGACTTGGATTCAGACTTCTCACCATCTGTCTTCACTGAACTACGAAATGGAGTTGCATCTTTAAATTTTCCATGTAAACTACCTCCCTGCAAGAATAAATTATTATTCATGTAAACGATTTCCTAACAAGGGAAGTATGGTTGGAAACACAGACATAGCATACATAAATCCTTAATCATAATGAATTATGAAGATATCTATGTTTTGTTAAATCAGCATTATCAGAAATCATTATGGCACCCTGATTCTGTTAGCACAAATTTCAAAAAACAGTTAAAAGGCGTAGGCTAGAAGTACCTAACAGACTGACACAATACATGTCCAACACTAGCATAGCATCAATTGAAGTTTAAGTATGGTGCTTCAGAGTTCATACAGATAACTTTTGGAAATGGTTGGAAATAAGACCTCACTATTGTTCCACATCCAAATACCGCGTCAATTTTCCACTTCTCAGCATTATGAAAGAACCTAACTAGGTATCAGGATCAGAGAAAATCGGAGAGAAAAGTATTACTCATTTTATTGAGAAATAAGAAAATGAATTGTGTTATGTTTACACGAGCTCTTTTGTCCTATTTATAGAGTTGTGAGTACAGTTGTCAACAATCTAAGTACGGCTGGTCTCTAACCCCTATCTCAGGTGGTAACAACGATGGTATAATTAAAGGAAAAATTACAATGTAGTAGGGATTAAGATAACTATATGTAGACAAAGAGAAAACCACACCAAAGGTATTCCGTTATTATCTTGAGGAACCAATTTGTCAACCACACCAAAAAAAACACTTCCACTCATTCGAGTCAAAAGTCTGTACTATCTTCATAGAAGTTTTCTATTTTTTCTTGTTCATGCATTAATGTTTTAGGGACCATCTATTCCAAATGTGTGTGGGGTTAGATGGTTTGTCCATGTTCTTTGTCAACATGGGAAAACTTAACCTTGCATCTCTAAAATGTGTTTTTGCTTGTACGACACTACAAAAGATACAAATGTTATCATCCCCTTCATTGTGACTCGAGATGTAACATTTTAAGACGAAAAAGTTTATTTCACACAACCATGTCTACTGGGAGAATTTATGACAAGATAAGCAAATTCATCTTGTAAATCTTGCTCTTGCCATCCTTAAGTCAAATGTAGCTAAGCATGGGTCAAAGAAAAATTGAGCCTAGATGTAAACCTAAAACATGAACTCAGTGGACAAAAGATTTGGAAAAAATTGGTATTCAGGAAAGGCTTCAAGGCCAATCCTAAATCAACACACATTCAAGAGTCCAACCCAACTGCTTCAGATTAGGTAAAAAAATCTATTTTTTTAGCATTACAGGAGATATGTACACCCTCTCAAAATAAAATAGAAACTCTTCTTCCAAACAGATGAAGATGACCTGCACTTCATAATTGCCATAAAGTGTACCGTACAATCAGTCAACCACTATACCCCCCTTTCAAACTCTTAAAATTGGGAGTTGGGCCTAACTCATCCTTACAAAACTGGCTTGTAAGGTGAGGATTATCTCTTACTAACACATATTCAGGCCATCTCGCAACTGATGTGAGACTTCTTAACACACCCCTTCACGCCCAGCACTAATGGGCTTGGTGCGTAGATATAAACGGTGGATGGCCAGATAGCGGAAACCTGATAGCAGGTGGCCCAGCAGATGTTGGCGAGGCACTGATACCATCTTAAAATTGGGAGTTGGGCATAACTCATCGTTACAAAACCGGCTTGTAAGATGAGGATTGCCTCTTACTTATAAACACATATCCAGGCCATCTCACAACCAGTGTGAGACTTCTTAACACAAACTACCTCACCAACCCACAAAACTATCCTTGTAAACCCAAACACGGCATTACCAAGCAAGCATGCTTTTGAGGTATTATTTAATGAAAGGTAGAAACAAACTGTGGATATAGATTTGAAGGGACCGGAGAAGAATAAAACATGGGAACTGGTTATTGACCATAAGGAAACTCTAAAAGTTCCAAAGTGAAAGGAAAGTTGGTCCATAGGAGATAAAAGCTCTTGAGAAGAATAAAACTCGAAGTGTTATGACATTACCGGAGAAAACAATTCTACGGATTGTCAATCAGATTTCAATGTGAAGTACATTTCAATGTAAAGGTACAAGGCCTACTTGGGGGCAAAGGAATTCTCTCAAACTTATGTTTAGACTACTCAGAGACAGTTGTTGCCATAACAAAAGAAATCACATACTCTTGTTGCCACAACTTAGATTGGCCACTGAACCAGTTAGATGTGAAGAATACCTCATCAATTGCTACTTCGATGAAGATGTATACATGAATAGTCCTCCTCCAGGATTTGAAAACAAATTTGGTTCAAATGTGTAAAATACAAAAGCCACTCTATGGACTCAAACAATCTTTAATAATTTGATTTGTAAAGTTGACCCGATCATTAAAAGGACAAGGTTACACTCAAGGGACAACACCAAATATATTTTTGCATATATGAACAGTAATGTACTACAAAATAAAATATAAAAGTATTTACTTCATTACTTTCTACAAATTGTAGTACCTTAGCAGCAACAGATTCCAAAAGCATAGCAATCGTCATCCTAGAAGGAAATGCATGAGGATTTATAATAAGATCTGGGCGCATCCCCGTATTTCCAGAAAATGGCATGTCAATGTCTGGCCACAACTGAGAGCAAACACCTTTCTGCCCATGTCTACTGCTAAATTTATCACCAATTATAGGGTTGCGAGGATATCGAAAACGTATATTAGCCTGCTCCAAAAATTAAATGCATAAGCTAACAGTTAACAGAACAAACTTAATAAAAAGTTAAAGAGATCTACGAGCTCAATAAATAACTAAAATCATATCAAACTAAATAATAATAAGTTTACGAGAATTACAAGCCCAAAAAATAAATCAAAAGAAACTATGATAGGTACGCTAGAATCAACACAAATACGACATTTATGGTAGTACAAGATTAGGTTGTTTAGTAAATCTTAGAATTGAGTTTTGGGCCTAACTCATCCTTACAAAACCGGCTTGTAAGGTGAGGATTGCCTCTACTTTATAAACACTTATTCAGGCCATCTCTCAACCGATGTGGGACTTCTAACACACCCCCTCACGCCTAGCACTATTGGGCTTGGTGCGTGGATATACACGGTGGATGGCCTGGTCAGATACCTGTTAGCAGGCGGCCCAGCGGATCGTGGAGAGGCTCTGATACCATCTTAAAATTGAGTTTTGGGCCTAACTCATCCTTACAAAACCGGTTGTAAGGTGAGGATTGCCTCTACTTTATAAACACTTATTCAGGCCATCTCTCAACCGATGTGGGACTTCTAACAGTAAATAATATAACGTCAACCAGTGTCTTTACTGTAATTCAGTATCTATATATAGCATAGGTCTAATGCGTAATAAAACCACAGCTCAGCAAAGGCCTAAAAAGTTAACTTATTGGGTTTGTGATTATTGATTAAATCAAGATTTACTTATTGGGATTGTTTCGCAAACAGGAGTTTTGAAAATCCCAAACACATATTACCCAAATACAGTCCTTAGCCTATAGCCTATCAAAATCGAAAGGAACTCAGAAAAAATAAACAGTGAATCAACAGTGAAATGAAGTAAATTGCATCATTGACACAAGACCAACCTTTTCAATTATTTATTTTTTATGTAAAAAATCCATTAAAGCATGAAGAAAATTGTAGTGAATTTTTTCAACTGACCTTCTTTACTTGCTTGTCACTTTTGAAGTCAACACCAACAGAGTCAATATAAGCATCTTCAGTACCCTTTTTTTTGAGGAGATACGTTTTATTCGTTATTGCGTCGTAAGTGCTACAATAGGGTTCGTCTGGCCGTATCCTCTGAAAGAGATACATTCAACCTTTTTGCAAAGAAATTTGTAAGTTGGGAGAGAAAAGAGAGAAAGGGAGTCGATGACAAACCTGACCAACATGTGGAAGTCCGTCTGAATCAATTGCAGGACAAGATTTATCTAGGTTACTTTTTCTGAATGTTCTTGAAGTTCGTTGTTTCTCTGCCAAGTCAATAGTTTCTGTCTGCCAAAACAATTGTAGAAGCAAGTGTAAGTTTAGAATTTGTAGCAGTAAATATTTTCTGTAAATTACACCAAATATAAGAAAACTATGTACTGTCAAAGAATAGGAAAAAACAGATACATACATCATTGCATACATAAATAACCTAACTTCGTATATTGTCCAGGTTCATTGTACACAAAATTAGCTCAAACCAGGATCATTACACATACATTAATTTTGGAAACAAGGACATTTGTATTCAATATTGACCTCCATAATGACACATTTTATAGCAGCGCCATTACGATCAAGAGGTAACTATTGGAATCACACAATCCCATGATATTTCCTTTTACTTGTTTGTTGAATTCAATTGTAGGCCGTTGCAGTATCACAAGTTTTCTAGCAGGAATGTAAGATTGCAGAATTTGTTGCATCACACGAAATGGAATTTTCAAGCTCAGATTTTTCACAGCTCGGATCACTCGAGGTTTTCTTCTGAGGAATTAAAAAAGCCTAATTTGGTTTCATCTCCCTCACTCTGCAAACTCGGAAATCTCCCTTACCCTCTATCAGTGACTTGCGACTGGTCTTTGTAAAGCTTCTATGCAGGCCAGACCAGCTA
The DNA here is from genome assembly GCA_954870985.1 of Trifolium fragiferum. Lineage (NCBI taxonomy): Eukaryota > Viridiplantae > Streptophyta > Magnoliopsida > Fabales > Fabaceae > Trifolium > Trifolium fragiferum. The sequence goes on from OX940792.1 coordinate 15,233,456, forward strand.
GTGTTTTGTGTACGTAGGGCAACACAAGGATATGACTGGAAATACTAAAATTTCTGGAAGGGTAATTTTGTCTAAAAAAAACCCCATCTCTTTCACTCTCATTGAAGCACAGAAGCGGTTTTCAGATTTTTTAGACTCAATTTTTTATTAAAAAAAATAAAATAAAAGATGTAACAAACGGTTGACTGACATACTCCTAAAAGTGATTTTTTAGAAATTAATAAAAAAACTGTAATAAACGGACTCTAAATAATAAAATGTAATTCAGTGTGAAGGCGCAACATGGCTGAATCAGAAGAGGGAGTTGGGGAATAAAAAATTTGGAAGAGATTGGGACTCCAGGAAAACTGTCCAAGAAATGGGGAGTAAGCTCTTGTTAAGAAGTCCAAGGGCCTGAATATATAGGGTAATCCTCACCTTACAAGCCGGTTTTGTAGAATTGAGTTAGACCCAACACTCAATTCTAAGATGGAACCAGAGCCTACTCCACGATCCACTGGGCCGCCTACTATCGGATTTTTGATCGGGCAATCCACCATTTATATCCGCGCACCAAATCCAACGGTGCGCAGCGCGAGGTTGTGTGTTAAGAAGTCTCACATCAGCTGCAAAATGGCCTGAATATATGTTTATAAGTGAGGTTGTGTGTTCAGATTGAGAAGAGAGGGGGAGTATGCAGACTACAGAGGTGTGGCCTGCAGAGGATGCGGCTGAGAGAGAGAGGTCGCAGCCAAAATGCGTCCCAGCTGAGGGCTTATGTAGATCCAGCCTAGTAAGGAATTAGGGGAAATAGTGTTTCCAAACCAGGTTGCAAAACCGACCTGGAAAATTCACACATTTAGGATTGCAAAAGCTAGGAAGTCTTACAATGGAGATCAGTGATCCAACTGCAATAACACACAGAAATGAACCAGCATGGAGACCCCACCAAAAATCATAGAAATGTACAAACCTACAAGTAAAGATGGGATCTTGACAACAAATTCCAGATCCTTGGTAATGTTGTGGGATGATATACAAACAATGCAAAGCGAGAGGAAACTTGGCAAAACAAATAACAATGAAGTTTCAATCAAAACAAAATTAAGTAAATAAATTGCTAAAACTTCAAAGTGAGTAGAAACAACAGAATCATGGCATCTTACAATAAAGTGTCACACGAATCGCGACTCATAAAAAATTAACTCCCGTGCATTCAAATCTAGAAAGCTTAATTAGTTGTGTCGGATATCAAACCTGATATATTTGTCCGTGAAACATTCCACGTTCCACAGATGACTTATTAAGAATCATGGCATCCTCCATATCATATCTGCATTTGTTAACAAAAGGTTGTTAAACATAGCACAAGGAAAGTTAAAACCACAGTTGCCCAATTATATCAATTACCCTGTATATGCCAGAACTGCAACTATAGCATTTGTGCCTGTTGGAAATTCATCAATATTGTATTCAGTATATGCACTTGTGCGAACAATGGGAGTCTGAGGAGTCTGAAAATGTCCCAAATATTGAACTTATTATAGTCGAAGAGTAGGAAAAGTATAGGTTAATGTCTATCAAATGCAAAAGATATAACTCCTAAAGAAATTACGATGGCTTTTTCCGGATTTGTTTTTGAATATCAAACCTATATTGATCTGGAACAGAGGGTATGTGCAATATCAATCAAGCTGAAGTGAACAAACCTGAAGATGATATAACTTCTGATCTGCACGATGTTGAATCGTTTGTGAAGCAAATGCCATAGTTTGCTTTGCCATCTATATAGAAAACAAGCAACATAAAAATCTGCAAGTGAAGAAGATATGGACCACGTACACACAATTAAAAAGATTGTCGAACCTGACACTGGTACATATTTCGCGGGCTCTGATTATGATCTGACCATGGTGTAAGATTGGCAACTACACTTAACATTCCTGTTGGATGGATTTCCTCATGAGTTGCAGGAAATGGACTTTTTCTTCCACCATCTCCACCATCAGGACATCGTATCTCCATAAAAACCTGAAAAGAAACAAGAAGTGTCACATCAAAATTGACAGATCCCCAGTTGAAAGAACTATTTTCCATAAAGATGCCTTTACATGATTATTTCTATTCAATTATATGATGCACACAAAAATAAACTATATTTACCTGTTCAAATGGACCAATGAGTTCAATATTTTCATTTCCATTGGAAGGAATTGATATATTCCTCACTGGGCGAACAAATCTTGAAGCAGATGTGAAGAGGTAGAGGCCAGGATATTGTCCACCCATACTCAAAGGAACATATCCCACTTCCAAATCATTTGGAATCTGCATCACATGGCATGATATTTAAGTTAACATAAAGGAACAAATATATTATTACGGAACAAAAGAAATCTTGACATAACAAACCGCTGCAGCAGATGACACTTTCAGTTCTCGAAGGTGAGCAACAACTTTCTCAACCTCAGTGGAAGGGATAAAACCAACAATACAACCATCGAGGAGAACAGTAAGAACTTCTGGCGGGCCAGGTAAAAATATCTTTGGCAATGATGGTGTCATTCCGGTCTCGATTAAAATGTTGCGGATAGACGATTTAATGTTGAAATACACTTTAATATTTCCTTGAGAATCATAGAATGACGTAATTCCTGAAATAGAGAAGAGAGAAATAAACAATGAACTAAGTTTAACAATGAATGACATTTCCGATGAACATTGAACATTATTTCTAGTCAATAAAACATATGCAAGTAATTTGCGAAATAATACTTTCATTTTTTCTCATACAAGGTTAATTTAAGAATACCATGTGCACCAGTTTTTCATTAACATTTATTATATCTAACACCAAGCGATATTTTATATGGAAGGACATATCATGTTTGTTTACAAAATTACACCACTTCCGGCCCGTCTTCATTGTTGGAATAGGAGAAAATGAAGAGGGAATCTGACTAAACGGAAAACAAGATTACACCATTTCCCCTTGTTTAGAATAGAGAACAATAAAAGGAATCCCACCAAACTAATGCTTGTTTCAGAAAAATAGTGAAGCATGTTATAACATAATCCATTGGCCTCATACGTTGTTTCCCACATATTAAGATAAGTTGTACATAAATGAAAGAATGCAACAGTTTTATAAATTTATTCTTACTGACTATTGGATGTCAACCGTTGTCATAAATGCACAGATGAGTACAATAAACTTGAGAGTGATGTGCAAGAAATGGTGCTACGATTTCATGCTTTTTGTGGATAATATCGTAGTCCTCATAATAATTTTTCATCAATGTCCTGATTATTTTATTTTTACTAATGGCCCTTCTGATACAATTGTCACAAAATTCATCATTATGAATGACTAACGTAGGGTCACAAAAGGACTAGCTTAGTGAAAAGCTTAGAGAAGGACTAACATGGTGAGTGGTGACATTATGAACTTTTCATCTGAGGGACTAATTTGGCAACAGAAAAAATGACAGAACTAATATGACAGAACTAATATGACGACAGACTTAACTTTGATGGTCCATTTTGGGGATTACCCTTTTTCTATAAATTTTAAGAGTGGGAGACAAATGGAATAAAGAAAAGAGGGTTTAAAAAGAATGACAACTTACTACATGTGCGGGTCATATGATTCAACAATCCACAGGGCTCCCCATCAGGTGTGTGTACAGGGCATAAAAAACCCCAAGATCTATTCATAAAAAAAAGAAAAATCCTTAAATAATAAACTGTGAGATACATGTATGTTATGACATGATAGTGTCATCAGCTGATTATGTAAAAATGTACTGACTCGGGCAATAGTTTCCGCACAGTCGTATTACGAGCTCCGGCAAATGCAGCACCTCGATGGACGGCACGAAAATGCGAGAGGAATCGTAAAAAGTTTAACCGTTCAGCCATGATTGTAAATCCTGCCCTCTGAATAAGAAAAAGTAGTTAGTGAATTTTACGCAGGCATCAATTAAAAATAAGAAGAGATTTAAAATAAAGGGTCATGCTAACTATTGTCCCTCGGGCACTAGTTAAGGAACTAAAAGAAGTAAGTTTTATATTGAAAACAATGCTTTTTATACTTTTAAAAAATTGACAACACAAATCCCAAGATATTTTTACTATCTTTGTTTCCTTAACTAGTGCCCCGGGGGAACTGGTAAGCATTTTCCTTAAAATAATTAGCCAACAATTCCTCGCAAAATTAACATTGAATTTAAGTAATAGAGTTTGCTCAAATATCAATATTAGTCTAAAACTACAAGCCATGTTCAGAATATCTCCTTAAAATAATAAAACTCAACTCAATTCGTTCAACTTGTCAAACTGTGCATGCCGAAATAGGTCCTTGAAAAAAAAAATTATAGTGTAGTGCAAAATGAACTAGTATTTTATTCATTAAATAAATTATAACTAGAAAATGAAAAATCACATGCAATGTAATTAATAATTTTACTAGACCCACTTGGGTTGGTCTAGTGGTATTGGCTTGGGACTTGGGAGTTTGCTCCTTTTAAGGTCTCAGGTTCGATTCTCACCGGTGCCAATTTGGGTGGGTTAATTTAGCTTTTTCAAAAAAAAAAAAAAAGTTTACTAATGCATATGAAAGAAACTGAGAAAGAGAGAGAAAAGAGATTTCATTGATTCTTAAAGTTAGTTACAAATGATAGAGTTTCTATCTTATATAGTGATAGAAACTGAGAGAGAGTTAGTTACAGAGAGTAACTAACTTAACTAACTTTACTAATAGAAACTAGGTATTCTAGAATCATCTATTATTACAAGCATAGCTAGCTATAAGGTATATATTCTAACACTCCCTGGTAGAAGCTGAACTTGGCTTGATTAAACTATGTTTGTCATAAACTCTTAGTTTATCTCGTAGAGCACAAAACTTGGCAGCTGAGAGAGGTTTTGTGAGAACATCAGCCCATTGATCTTGGGCAGGGACATGAGATACTATAAGGCTCCTGCTGAGAACCTTCTCTCTGACAAAGAAGATATCAAGCTCCATGTGCTTGGTTCTATGATGCAGTGTTGGATTATGAGCCAAGGAGACAGTGCTTAAGTTGTCACACAAAATCCTGGGAGTGTGGAATTGGCAGCCTAACTCAGTGAGAAGGGATTGAAGCCATAGAATTTCTGATGATAGATTGGCAAGGCTTCTGTATTCAGCCTCAGCACTTGACCTTGCCACTAGTGTCTGCTTTTTAGACCACCAAGAAACTAGATTAGGCCCAACATAAATGCAAGCCCCTGATGTGGACCTCCTGTCATCAGGATCTGAGGCCCAATCAGCATCACAAAAACCAATAAGAGTAAGAGGCTGGTCAGTAGGTGCAGGTTGAATTAAGAGACCATAATGTAGGGTACCACTCAGATACCTGAGAATCCTCTTTACTGCCTTCCAATGCTCTTCAAGAGGATTAGAAAGAAATTGACAGACTTTATTGACAGAATATGCTATCTCAGGCCTTGTGAGAGTGGCATATTGTAGAGCACCAACAATGGATCGAAACAGAGTAGGGTCTTCAACAGGAATAGAACCCACTTTAGATAATTTGAGAGTAGAAGCCATGGGTGTAGGCATACCATTGGCAGTGTCCATCTTGGCTTTGGACAATAAATCTCTAATATACTTAGTTTGAGACAATAGGAGAGATCCATTGGATAAATGAAAGACTTCAATCCCTAAAAAATAATCCAAAGCACCCAGCTGTTTAAGAGCAAACTCAGCATTCAATTTGGAAATGAGCTTCTGAATAGCAGGCATAGAACTCCCTGTGATGATGATATCATCAACATATACCAAGACAATTAGATGTATGGTACCTGTTTTCAACATAAAGAGGCTAGGATCACATCTGCTAGCCTGGAAACCATAACACAGAAGAGCAGATTTTAATCTATCAAACCATGCCCTTGGGGCCTGCTTAAGCCCATATAAAGCTTTATTAAGCTTGCAGACCAGATGCTTATCTGAGGCCTCAAAACCAGGTGGCTGCTGCATATAGACTTCCTCCTCTAAAATTCCATTTAAGAAAGCATTGTTAACATCTATCTGCTGAATGGGCCATTTATTAGAGACAGCCATAGTAAGAACAGTCTTGACTGTAACTGGTTTCACAACTGGAGAAAAAGTTTCAGTGAAATCTGAACCAGCCTGTTGATGGAAACCCTTAGCAACAAGCCTTGCCTTGTACTTATGAATGGTCCCATCAGGATTTTCCTTGACTCTAAACACCCATTTGCAGCCTATGGGTTGTTTGTGAATAGGAGGAGGTACAAGAGTCCAAGTATTATTTCTTAATAAAGCATCATATTCTTCCTTCATAGCAGCATGCCAATGAGAGGACAAGAGTGCCTGTTTAACACTAGTTGGTTCAATGTGAGTTACTAGAATGGTAGGTTGGTTTTTAGTTTTGGACCTAGTTAACATATGATGACTGACATGGGATGGAATAGAGGGTAAGACAGGAGGGGAGGCAGAACTAGATGCACCAGAGGAGGGAGAGGAAAATATATGTTGTGATGCATTGGAATTTTGAATGGGAGGAGAGCTGGTAGTAGATTGATTAGATAAAGGGGTGGGTGTAGAGACAGCAGGACTCATAGGAATAGTGATGAGAGGAATAGGATTGAGAACAGGAGGTTGCATGGGTGTGTTGGAAACTGAAGGTGGTGTAGGAGGTGGTGAAGATGGTTGAGGAGTAGGAGTTGGAGTATTAATGTTGAGAGAGGGTAAAAACAGAGAGGATGTAGATGGGGATTTAAAGGCAGGTGATGGGGTGACAGATGTGTGATTGGGAAAAAGTTGGCTATAGGGAAATCTTTGTTCATTAAAAAGAACATCTTTGGAAACATACACTCTCCCATCAGCATTTAGGCATTTGTAACCTTTATAGGTAGTTGAGTATCCCAAGAATACACATTCTTGAGACCTATAGGCTAGTTTGGTGGAATGATAAGGTCTAAGGAAAGGGAAACAGGCACAGCCAAACACTTTAAGAGCTTTGTAGTCAGGGTGTTTATTGAAAAGGACATAGTAAGGTGAGTTGTTATGAAGGACAGGTGTGGGAATTCTGTTAATGAGGAAGGCTGCTGTAACAAAAGCATGGTCCCAGTATTTCATTGGGAGATTGGCTTTGGACAAAAGGGTGAGGCCTGTTTCAACAAGGTGTCTATGTTTCCTCTCAACCAATCCATTTTGGTGATGGGTGTGGGGGCAGGTTAGCCTATGAGTAACACCAAGTTTAGTAAGGTGTTGGGTAAGGGGTCTAAATTCTCCACCACCATCAGTTTGAACACTCTTAATTTTACAGTTAAATTGCAATTCAACCATGGACTGAAATTGGGTAAATGTAGTAAAGGTATCAGATTTTTTCTTTAAAGGATAGACCCACACAAAACGAGAGAATGCATCAACACAGGTAAGAAAATAGGTAAAGCCACTAGAGGATGTAAAGGGGGCAGGACCCCAAAGATCACACACAACAAGTTCAAGAGGCATAGTATAAACAGTGGTAGATGCAGGTGCATGAAGCCTATGGCTTTTACCTAAGCAACAGTCAGAACAGAAAGCATCATGTGGTTTAGATGAGATGTTAATGTTGCATAATTTGAGTGCTTCCTTAAGTGAATCATGGTGAGGGTGTCCTAAACGAGCATGCCACAAATTGTAGTGATAAGCAGAGTTTTCATTATTTGAATGATGAGACATATTTATACAAGCATTTTGGATAGAAGGAAAAGTAAACAAACTAGCATTAGGCATAGAAACAGAATTACAATGCATGGAGTTATTCAAACTAGAAGTAGGAATAGTAGGACTAAGCAGAGAAGAGACATTACACTGCTTGGATTTATTTAATGCAGGAAAAGAAACTAAGGGAGAGGCAAACTTATAGAGACCATCAGCTCCAACTACTCCATGCAGCAGGACTTCAGAAGAAGCCTGTGATTTGACAACACAGAAACTAGGGTGAAACTCAAAATAGACATTATTATCTTGAGCAAATTTGGAAACACTCATAAGGTTTTTAGTTATATTAGGAACTAACAGTAGATTATTAAGGGTAAGGGAGGTTTTAGGGTTGGTTTGGGAAGTAAAACACATAGAACCTATAGAGTTAATAGGCAAACCTTGTCCATTTCCCATTAGCACCTGGTCAGATCCAGAGATAGAAGTAGCATCAGAGAGATTAGCTGCATCAGGAGTGACATGGTGAGAAGCACCTGAGTCAGGGTACCACCATTGGTTATTGAAAGCAGAGCTACTTCCTGTGAGCAGAGCCTGAGGGCGTTGTAGCTGTTGTGGTGGTGGTCTTGGTTGATAACCATAGCCATAACCACTGAAAGGAGCAGGGTACTGAGGTTGAAAGTGTGGGGGTTGCTGAGGCCTATAACCATAACCATAGCCAGGCACAGTGCCTGTGTGCCTGTAATGGCAGATAGAGGCATCATGATTGTTCCTATTGCAAATCTGACAAGTGACACCTCTTCCTCCACGACCACCACGTCCTGAGCGTGCACCACCTCTTCCATTACGTCCACCACGGTAAAAACCTTCTCCTCCTTGAGAATTACCAGCAGTAACATGACTAGAACCAGATGGAAACGAAGGATTAGGAGTTGGACGTGCTTCACCATCAGAGTTAGAAGGTACTGAAGCTGGTAGTGAAGGAGTGTGTGCAAGATTAACTGATGCTGCATCAGTGAGGCTCTGCTTCTTGTTCTTTTCAAGGCGCAATTCATGTGCAAGCAAATCTGATTCAACCTCATCAATCGAAACAGTTGAAGATTTGCTTGAAATCGCAGCAACAACAGAGTCGTAATCCTCTGGAAGCGCGTCAAGAACAACTTCAATAAGATTGCGAAGAGGAACAGGATCACCTACCGAAATCAGAGATTCGTTGATAACGCGAACGCGTTTGATGAAATCTGCGATCGTGCGATCGCCTTTGCTAAGAGATCGCAATTCCGAACGAAGTTGACGCGCTTTGGTGGTGAGCAAGGTATCAAAATGAAGATGAATCGCATCCCAAACTTGCGACGAGTACGTGAAATCAACGACTTTAGCAAGAAGCGAGTGCGAATCAGAGATAGTGGAGAGAATCCATGTGCAAATCAAAGCATCATGTTTTTCCCACTGTAGAAACAGAGGATTGACAGTACCTGAAGCACGATCTTCATTTGTGAGGAATTTCTCTGGAACTTCAGGATTTGTGATGTATTTTTGAAGATCAAGACCACGAATTACACCAGAAATTTGTTGTTTCCACTACTTGAAATTCGTATCATCAAGCTTGAGAGAGATGAGGTTGGCAATCTTGTTGCCTTGGAAGAGATTTTGGTCAGCCATGGATCTAAGAAAGAAGCTCTAGATACCATGAAAGAAACTGAGAAAGAGAGAGAAAAGAGATTTCATTGATTCTTAAAGTTAGTTACAAATGATAGAGTTTCTATCTTATATAGTGATAGAAACTGAGAGAGAGTTAGTTACAGAGAGTAACTAACTTAACTAACTTTACTAATAGAAACTAGGTATTCTAGAATCATCTATTATTAGCATATATAATGGATTCTCCTAGACATATAGTCTTCCCTTCTATAAATGTTGCTGAGTCAAGAACCATACAGCACCAGGTTTCTAAGTATGAAGTTTCCTGTTAGAATTTGGGGTGTTCGTACATGGGTAACACTTCAAAAATAACCATGCATCATATGTAAATGATAATAATCTTCCAAGAAAAATATAATAAGAAAAAGGTGGTTGTAGATTAATACATGTGCCATACAGAATGTGTAAGGGAAAAAGTCTATCAACTTAGCGGATGGGAAGAATTTTGCTCAAAAATGAAAACATAAAAAACATAGCCTAAAATGCACCTTTGGTCCCCTTATTTTCAAAATAATCAAGTTTTGGACCTCCTATTTTGAAAACCAGTTTTTTAGTCCCCTCACTTAACTTTTTTCTGAATTTTGGTCCCTCATCTCATTTTTGGGTCATCTTTTGCGATGTGGCCAATTCATTTATTACGTGGTGGTGCTTTCAAGCACAGGGTGTTGAGCATGACAACAGAACATCAACAATAAATGCAATTAATAATCTGCACCAGTGAAGTGATAGAGCACTTATGTTTAACGGAAGAATAACGGTAATTTAATTACTGAACATAGAAATCACATAGGATTCAGAGATCTAATATCCTACAGAAAATATCCTGTGCCAAAATACAGAATAACCATCCTATCTTTTGAAAAAAGCAATCTTATAGACGCATACTAATACAGAAGTTATTTGCTAATCATAGCTGTTAGAAATAATATAAAATCATTGATGTGCCAAATCCTAACAGCTTACGCTTTTGGGATAATTGGTTATTTGACATGGTATCAGAGCCTCTATGACTAAGTGGTCTAGGGTTCGATTCCCGCTCCCCTCACTTTCTAATTAAAAGTGGAATTTAAGCATATGGTAGGTGGGCCTATGCATTATCCACGCTTCAAGTTTTCAACAATTTAAATTTATAGGTGTATTAAATGAAAATAACTAATTACAATTTCCTTGGTCTTAATGATTTATGTGTTTTGTTACTTATAAAAAGGACCAGAGGGAGAATTAATTAAGCACTGGCAAGTCCATACCTGATTCAGATCCAGACCTGTCAGTGTAGCCAATCTTCCAGTTTTCAACATATTTTCAATTGTTGAACTGATTGCTTTTGGATGATTTTTTTCCAAAACTTTCCTAATTAGAAAAGCTGCAATATAAAATGAGAAAAATTTACAGATAGCAAAAGAGGTATCAATAGGAAGAATGTAATTATCATTTATGGTCAGTGTACAATAAACATTAACAGAAGTTAAGCAAAGCAAAAATTTAAGCAGATAGAACAAAATTAGATTGCAAAGAAATAACATGTTGAAAGAGCCAATAAACATCACATACGGTCAGTGAAATTAAACTTCTCTCCCTGTTTATTAATCTCGTCCAGAACCATCGCTCTTCCTTTCACCAGCCACTCTTCTAGTTTTTCCTAGGATCCACGTCAACAGATGCAAGAAATCAACAAAACATATAAAACTAAGTTTTAAAACCTCTTTACTGTCAAAAAAAGAAGTTTTAAAACCTCTGTGGTTTGTTAAAACAAACAAAACTGAAAAGGATTATACAATAACAATAAGCAGAAGATAACAAAAGCCTTACAAAGTGGAGAACAGAGTATTCCATATTTTATTCATAACCAACACTAAGGGGGAAAACATTAGATGACAATGACAGCACTAGCCATATTATTGGAGAACAGAGTATTCCATTTTTTATTCATAGCCAAAAATCACACAAGGTGAGAAGGGGTCTATTTTGTTTTCATTCAATTTTTAGGGTGAAATGATCAAAAATTCCAAAAAATACAAAGGGAGCATGCGGCTATTTAAGTATCAATGACCATAAACTCCAAAAACTCCAGAATTTTACAAGATTTTCACTGTTTAGGCTGCTACAGCCTGTATTTGGCCACTTTAAATGGCACAACAACCGCCGCTCAAAACCATGACGTGATGGAGTTTGAGGTAGCAACTAGGGGCCTCTGCGCGCACTATTGACTACACAGAACAGGCCGCCATTATGACCAACTACACTTTGGCCTGTCAAAATGAATAAGTTTTGGCAAATGTTGTGGCTAGGGATGGCAACGGGTGCCCACGGGTGTGGGTTTCACACTACTCACACCCGCACCCGAAATTAACACCCGAACCCAAACCCAAAGGTTGTTCGGGTGGCAAAACAAAACCCACACCCATTGGGTTCGGGTTTTTCCACCCAAACCCGTAAGAAGACAATAATAAAATTACAATTAAAATTAAATTACAATAATTTTTTTTTGAAAAGGCAAAATATATTTATAAGTGAATTAAGCACAATGATACACTAACAGAGCATCCAATTAAATTAGATAATGAGGAAATTAACTATATATACTTAAGGACAAAATATATTAATTTTTTTTGCAATTATATATACTTAAGAGGCAATTAGGTAATTAACTATATAAGTGGGTGGGTGTATGGGTTTCGGGTGTGGGTTTGAGTGATCCCAAACCCGCACCCAAAATATCGGGTGAAACCCCAACCCAAACCCAGTCAACTTGGGTTTCGCCCGTTGACTCGGGTGCGGACGGGCCCCACGGGTTTGGGCTTGTTTGCCATCCCTAGTTGTGGCAGAGCTGAAGGTGGCTGCAGCATTAGCAGAGGCTGTGGTTAACAATTAGTAGTGTTAAGAAATGCAGCAATAACTGTGGTTAACACACCACACAGGTGCTGACATTATTACTTCAAACATGGGTGGTTATTGAAAAGTGAGGAGGCCAAGTATAGTAATTGTGGGAAACTTAGCTGTTTTACTCTCACCGAACTAATATATAAGCAGAAATAACCAATTTCCCACTAAACTGCCAACCCTTTTTCTTCATTTAAATTTTCATGAAAATATTGATTGAAGGGCATTTTTGAAATGCTAACATTTAACATGGTCATGTTAATTAGAAGTTGCTTGTATTTAAGTCCACCAAATATGACTTATTTTTTATTTAAATTTAAGCACAGAGGAAATATGTAATAAGGAACTGGATCAACTCAAAATGAGTTAATATTTAGAATTTGATAGCCTAATCCCATTCTAAACTTGAGTTCAAACCAAATTCCAAATGCTGACAAAGAAGCTTAGGCATATGCCTTCAGAAGAGAGAGAGAGAGAGAGAGAGAGCTGAAATTAATCAGATTCACAATGTAGATGAAAAGTTCTAACTACTATTGATAACACTAATGATATTTTGAAAATGGTTAAGAGCTATATACCTTAAGATAAATTGTGATCAGATGCCCAGGGAGTAAAATCTCTTGATTTTGCAAGCTATCAGGGTTATCCGGCACCGATGTCTGATCTACAAGTGAAAAAAGTTTCTGCAACATGAATCTGTAGAGGAGATGAAAGGAGGGGCCAAGATCAAATACTAGATTGTGGGAAAACAATACATAGATCCTCTACTAAATATAATTTTGGCCCATAAGAAACAACAGTGTGACTAATTAATCATAATTGTCACATATAAAAGGAAAGCAACAGACTAACATGAGCAGATTGAACTTGTCAAAATTGTTTTCAAGATGAACAAGTATGTAGTTCTTCATAACAGCATCAGCGACCTAGAAAACAAAAGAACTCATGAAAGCACTAGTCAGAATTCAGAAATAAGGGCAAGCAAAACTATCCCTCCAATCAAATTAATACAAGTATAAATAACAACATCCTTCCCAAGAGAGACCTAGATATTGTAGCCTTCTCTATTTTGAAAAACTACACTCCCCTCCTTGAGATAAAATAGGGCACACTTTGGATTTAATTTAGTGAACGCAAACTCTGGCAGTTTATATGATGAAATGAAGTTTTGAATAACCATTGGCTTTGGGACAGCAAAGCAATCAAATTTTTTGCCACTAGGAGGCTCATTCACATTAAACAGTACGAAAGTGAAGCATATATTAATCTCTCAAGAGAAGTCAGAATGTAACTTTTTAAGAGGGAAGGGTGGTGAGACTTAATTTCCCAGGAAAGATTAGTGTAATTTACCCTATATAAGACAATGATAAAATAAGACTTACAGTATAATGGCTTTCATTTCTGAGTGCAGGCATAATAGGTTGGAAATGCTCTCCTGAATTTCAAATAAAGAATGAGTACAAAAATATGCAATTTGATCAAGAAAACAAAGGAACTTGAAATTAAGTACCAATATATTGTCGACATTGAAGACAAGTGAAAAGAGACAAATTGCGAACTTCATCTAAGATTATTTTTGCCCTTTCACCAACAAGCTGGGTTCCAACAACACCCTTTCCCTTTTTATACTTTTCATTATAATAGCTCGTCAAATTTACAAATATTTCTCGGTCAGTGGTGTCAATGAGGGCCTGTTACGAATGAGCAGTAGCCACATGAGTAAATCTTTATACAACCAAAGTTCAAAACCAAACTGGGAAAATTAAAGAGGTTGTTTAATAGAGTTAGGAATAATTACCTTCAAAAGAATGCCCACAGGAAGCATGTACTCTCTTCCTTGTACCCTGCAAAATAATATTATCATGAAACATCTACTTAAGCATGTCCTCTTTTTTTCTGGGGTAGAATGGGCATGAAAGATTATTTGGATTAGATCTTTTACATAAAACAGACTTCTTACCAGAAACCAAGTCTTGCACTCCCATTACGAAGGTAATATAATTTTACCGTTAATGAGGTTTGATCAGCTCTTACACACCTGAAAATTTGAAATATAAAATCTTGAAAAACTATTGGCTCATGGGGCTGCATGTGCTGTTAAGTTTTCCTAACTATAACATTGATTCTTATTGAGTTCCAATAAAATTGAGAAACTGGAAATTCAAATGGAAGAAACGGTAAAATTAAAAAACTAGCTACAACAAAAGAGAGCCTTGGCTATTTATAGAGCTAACCATCAAGCTGTAACTAACTGCAGTTATTACAACAACAAACTAATGAAAGAAAAGATGCAATGCATTGGTAAGTAGATTTGGGTTTAATCAAGTAGAACAATGTTTCATAACATGCAAATTAACAAGGTTTATTTATAACATCCATTGAAAACTATTGTTAATAGACCCGTTCAATACTTTATGCATACACATGCAACTAACAATGACATGCAAGATTTCCCTATACCAAAATGGAGAAGTAAGCAAAAACAAAACTTCTTAGGAATATGTTTATCATCAGGGAAATGTAATAATAAAAATCAATCCGAAAGTGCCTTCCGTCCATGGAATCATCAGATTTGGCTCCATAGCTCTCTTTATTAAATTCATAGCCCTTTTCAACGTCACTTTAGCCACCAGGGTGACATTCTATTTTTTTCTAATAGTAGGGAATGACTCTAGGGGATTTACTGCAGACTCTGCTATAGACTTGGTCTTTTTGCCAGGATAAAAAAAATTTAGTAAGACGCCACTAAGGGCAAGCTACATGCCTGGAGGAGAACAATACTAAAGGGTGACATTCTATGGCAAGCTACATGCCTAGAGGAGAACAATACTAAAGACTTAAACTGTTGACCCTTCTGGTCATCACCACATGTCTAACCATTTAGTTGCAAGGCATTTTCATAAACCTTATATATGTAAACATCCAAGTCACTATTATTCATGATACAACAATTTAAAATAGCAGTACCAGCAGATAGAACAAACCTTATTACAACTGCTTTATCAGTATATCCTTCCCGTCTGTCACTAAATGAACTTCGCACCGTACTCATTGGCTACAGCATTAAAGTAACCAGAAAGGAAAAAAAAATTGATGAGCAATGACAAGAGTGTTTTAAATCCATTATTAGCCTCAGTAGTAAAGTTATATGTTCCCGGACTAATATAACAAATTTCAACTCTAGCAGAAACTAATCTAGGCATACAACTGCTCCGGTTCACTTACAGCAAAGTATTTTCATAAGACAAAAAGATTGCTTACATAATTCCGTTTTGGCATAATTATAGGTCGAATAAATCTCTCAAGGCCATTCAAGATGAAGTAACTGGAAAGGAACAATGTGTGATAAAGCAACAGTCAGTCAACAAGTCAACTACATAAACAAAATAACTAGGCATTGAAATAAAGTACGAAACTGAACAAGGAAATTGAATAAGGCTAATGCTAATGATGCTTATAAAACAAAAAACAAAAAATCATATACTTATCCAATAGAACTATTGTGCTGATTCAGAATTGATTCACTGATGGTAATCTATAATATTATCTAATCCAACATCATGCGGGAAAGTTTAAGTGGCATAGACAGAGTCCAACAACATACCCGCCCATTTCTGATGCTTCTTCCTTGAGGGACACAAGTTTCCGGGGACTACTGCCTCTCAAGTGGCATAGCTTAGACTGCATTGGTAACAAAAGTGAATAAAAAATTAAAAAATATATTTCGGAAGATAGATAATTATCAGCTGCTATTATGCCACTTTAACTATGGTCTCATCCCTTTTGCTTCTTTCCAACAAAAACAAGCCAGTACCAAAAAAAAAATAAGAATCAATTATAAGGATAAAAAATGCAAACAGATCATGAAGGTAAGCTTGATATAGTATTTTTTATCCGATATCACACTCAAAGAATTTTCACCATTTCATTCACCCTACTTGAATCCTATAGGTGCATCACCCTCCCATCTTCTCATCACACCACTTCATTATACAGAATAATATGGCATTTAAAATATATGGAAGTATGTATTATTCAAATGCATACCTACAAATATATAAATTATCCATAAAAATTTAGTATACATGACATTCAAAACAATATAATATGATCCAATAGTCGGAATGGAAATTTTGTATTGTACAAACCTATATTATGTAATGCAAGTATCTAATACTCACTACTAGTATCATCCAATTTTACTGTAGATATAAGTGCATTCTCATAAGCCAAAAACTTGAAAACAAAATTTAAAATCACAAAGTAACAAACCTGCAGCATTATGGGAAAGTTCCCAAAATTAATACTTTCACGTATAATAGCCCCGCCATTATTATATTGAAGAACGAGAGTTGCCGCGAACCTTCCTGTATATGAGAGTTTTGCTTGTCTACACTGCTCAGGAAAAATAAACACACAGCATAATCAAACACTGAAGTAAAAAAACAAATCAAAAAAACACCCAAATTCCACAAAATTAACCATTAAAATTTGAAACTTGCCTCAAATGGATACAACCAAGGCTTTGTTATCTTTGCAATTCCAGGCTTCTGTGGCAGATCTATCTTCGGATTTTCCAACTTAAGTAAGATCCAAGTTAAGAACAAACACTAACTCCATAGAAAATGCAACTAGAAACAGGTTCAAAGCTACAAATTAAATGTACCTAGAAACAAATTCAAAAGCTGCAAACCCACTTAGAAAAAATCAAATTATAACTAACCTAAAGGCTTTTTTTTTATAACATGTTGTGTTACAAAGTTTTCACCGCCTAACAATGACTAATCTCTGTTGAAGAACTTGTGGGGAACAACCGAAATTTTTCTATACTCAAACATTAAAAATAGCATTTTCTCAAACATTAAAAAAAGAAGAAAAAATAAAAATGCATATTTGAATCACTATTAATTAAATTCAACAAAAAAAGGATATTGCTAAGCTTTATTGGCTTTGAAGGATGAGTAATTATAACAGGGTCGATATGCTTGAAAATGGTTTCAATTCCAGCATCAATCATGTAATCGAAAGACTCTATGTGTGGCCTGATAAGCTCCCGGAGTGCATCGAAGTTCAAATCGTCGAGTGAACCCGATAGTTTAGTGACTTTAGTCGCCATCTTCGAAGCTCAATTTTGAGAGAAAGAGGAATTAGGGTTGAGTTGCAGAGTAATTGATTTTGAGGCAGTTTCAGAGCTTGACGATGAAAATTGCGAGCTTTTATACTTTATAGTGTGTAGGGTTTAGGAAGGGTTTTAAAACTCGGTTTGGACCGGTCATTGTAATCCGGTCTGACCCGGTTCGGTAAAATAATCGGCGGACCGTGTAAATTCGATGCAATGATGAGGGTTCTTTCTGCGCTGTAAACAAAATTTTGAACTCAAACAACTTTGTCACAAAATATAATGGTAGCATTATATTCTGACCTACTTTTAAAAAAAAATCACTTAAATATAATTGTGAGAAAATTTATATTTATTTTTCTCGAATAAAATGACAGGGATAAAATTGTGAGAACAAATTATAAATTATAAGATTTAAATTTTTTTTAATAGAAAGTTATAAGCTAATTGAACTAACTTATTAAAATAAATAATAAGTTAATAAACATTTTTTTTTTTTGTGCAAAAGAGGATCGGAGCCCAAAAAAAAAAACTAAGGAATTACAATGGGAAAATTAGTTATGGACTGGGTAAAATACAACGTTGATGTTGATTTCATTATTGACTCTCAGACAACCTCATTAGGATTGTGTTTTCGTGATAGTAATGAAATGTTCATGGCTGATATGACACAATGACAGCAGTCTCTGATTTCAATCTTTGAGGGAGAAGCACAAACTTCACTTTTAGCTGTGAAATAAGCTAGACATAGAGGATTTGATCGAGTTCAATTTGAAACTTGAAAGTGATTTGAAGTTGTTGGTTGATGCAATTCACATGGAGCATATAAGTAATGTAGAGTTTCTTTCAATTGTTCACGATATTGTTATTTTTATGTCATTTTTTAAAACTTTGAGATTTAGTTTATTAGAAGAAAAACGAATTCGATTGTTCATACTATGATAGCCAATTCTTAAAATAGTTTCCATGTATTTAAAATTATTTCCTTGGGTATTGAACATTTAGTAATTAATAAAATGCAATAAGTTTATTTATTTCAAAAATATATATAAGTTTTTCAAGGCACGCTTTTTTAAAATATTTATTGAAAAATTCTTTTTTTACAAAAGCAAACTCAATTTGTTTTATTAAAACATAAGAGTTCAATACAACAAGGAGAATATTTTCTTTCTTAAACCACTCATATTGCCTTAATCATTGCATCTAAAAAATAAATTATTAGTGATCAAAGTAATATCCCATATTACTAATTATTAAAAAAAATATATTCTTTCTACCATAAAAATAAGAGAGTAATATTCTTTCTTGTAAAAAATTGTTTA
Organism: Trifolium fragiferum; assembly: GCA_954870985.1. Classification (NCBI taxonomy): domain Eukaryota; kingdom Viridiplantae; phylum Streptophyta; class Magnoliopsida; order Fabales; family Fabaceae; genus Trifolium; species Trifolium fragiferum. The sequence continues at coordinate 15,252,168 of OX940792.1, forward strand.
AAAGAGTTTTAATACAAAAGAGTATTAAGAGATTTAAAAAATTCTAAAATATCTTACCATTTTTATATCAACTCATTCTTGTTACTTCCAATGATCTCTTAACTTCAATTCATGATTGCAGTTCTCACTAAGAGTATAAGAAAGTAAAATGTTGACAATTGTTTTTAAGACATTGTTGAAAAAATCAAAAGAGATAACTTTTGTATAGATAACTGATATCTGGTTAAATAATATTTATATCTTTATTAGCGAATTCCAGTTTAAACTCGGTAATATTTTTTTTGGTGATTTCAACCCTATAATTTGAAGATCTCGTCATTTTAGTCTCAAATTGAACATGTTATCTTATGACTATTTGAGTTAAATAGTGTTTTGCCTTTGTAATGTTAGCGAATTTTGATTTATCCCCATTAAAAATGTCATTTCATCAGCTATGTCCAACCATAAATCAACATATTCAACGAGGGAGAAAAATAATCTTCACATTGCAGGTTAGAATTGCAAACAAATATTACAGGTAAATAAATCGAATTCACTAACATTACATGGAATAAACATTGATTAATCCATTGTTATTTCTTATTTTGACAAGCGTTAAACTTATATTTTTAAGATTAAAATTTCCTTTCTATTTTGTCGTCTTAGTGTGACATTGTTTCTTTTGATTTTCTATCTTTGTGTGGTGCATTTTGTTTTTTTGTCTTGATGTAGTGTTCATTTGTTTTGTATTGAAAAATCAATTTTAATCTAGTAAAAATCTTATCAATAATTTTGGTGTCATCAACGCTACATATCGAGAGACACATATATTCCAAACACTTTAATAGTATCATAATTGTAAGCTTATACAATTTGCTACTTCATGCTATTAACATCGATATTGTGAGTTTGTTTATATATTATTCTTTTTTTAGCAATTTTAAACCTATATTATACCGATATATAATAGTATATCAATTTGAATATATAAATATCAATGATGAAACTAAAAATTTAAATAGGAATTTAATTTACACTTGTCAAGTCCCCCCACAGGCCCACAAGCAAGCTTCACTCCCAAAGAAACTCACGATCAAACCCTTAAAACCTGTAAAAAGTAACACAATCCAAATCCAACGGTAGAAAACAATCTACAACCGTTAAGAAGTGGTCACACACAAAACCAAACAAAATGTCTCAACTCTCACGTATACCCAAAAAAAAAAAAAAAAAAAACTCTGAATCCTCACTAACTCCGAGATTGGATTCTCTCAATTTGAAGCAAAAATCGAGGAAATGATGTACTTAAATCTTGACCCTCCATTTCATGTAATCAAAGATCAATAGACAAAATTAAAAGACACACATCCACATTGTTTCGTGTAATTCTTTTCTTATTTCCAATTTTTTTCACCACTCTTTCATGATATTGACATGTTCCTAGCTTTCTCTATTTCATCTTTCTTAAAAAAAACATATCTCTTTTGTTTTTCCAAAATAGGGATGTCGTTGCTTCCCTCTTCCATGATGCAATGGTGGACACTCCAATAAAGAGACTGTTGCCGCGCATAGCAGCTAAATGTTGAAGCCGAAGTGGTTGTCAACAACAGATCAATACTTCGATGGAGAGGTAGAAAAAAAGATTGAGAAGTTGCAAGATACGACAGTGCAACGCTGGAAAGTTTGGCGACAACAGGGGCTGGGCTTCACGACACATAATTTTCTTTATTGGTTCTTTGCATTGCCACTGTTCTTGTCTTCTTAATACTTTTTTATTATTCATTTTTGGCTACAAATATGTAGAGAGGAGCTCAATTGACACCACATGTGTTTATTTTCATATGTAATTTTAACAAAACAAATTTTCCTTGTTTGGGACTTGTGGTTGGGAATAAAGGTGAAAAACGGGTCGAGCTCGCCCGGGCCGACCCATTTAACCCGCCATTTGGCTAGGGCGGGCAGAAATTTTTAGCTCGGTACCTTAAGTTGGTCAGTCCCGCCTAGCCCGTTTAAAAATCGGGGTGGGCCTGCCCGCGGGCTTTGTTAATTTTTTATTTATTTACTTAGATGAAATAAGTATTGAAACTCAATTGCCAAATAAATAAAACAAATCAACAAACTTCTCATTGATGCTCATAAATGAAGTCAATATTAAAACAAAAATAGAATATACAATGCACACAATATAAAATGAAAACTAAATCCACTGAGTTCATGATCAAATTCATAAGATTGAAACCAAAACCGAAAAAAACAGTATGCATCGTAATTACCAAAACCATCAACAAAAACATGATTATCACATGAACGCCGATTAAAAATAAATAGACCAAAACCATGAATTTGATGGTGTTTTAATTTGTGTTTGTTTTTAGTATTGTTGAAGTTCTATTATGTGCTCTTAAAAATTATATTATGTCGGCCTCTTTGATCGATAATGTTAAAAAAAATTGCAATTAATTTCAATTCAAATTGGTAAAAAAAAAAGTTTGACGGGCCGCCCCGCCAAATCGTCAATAAACAGGGCGGACATGAGTTTTGAGCTCGAACATCTAAGTTGGCCTCTCCACTTTTAGGCGGGGCACCTGTAAGACACGTAATTCCACGGTACCTTTTGTGTGAGGAAAGTAAGTAATGGCTAAAAATATTAGGGTTTTTGGTTAAGTGGTTTTGTGAGTATTGTCGCGATAATAGAATTTTGCTGAGTTGGAGCCTGTTTTGTGCTCGTGCGCTGGAAATGCACAGACTTTTGTTTCATAGTCTTCATTTGGCTATGGGAACATTTCTGCGAAGTTAGAATTACGAGTTTTGGTTTTTCTTTGTTTTTGGAAAAACGAGTAGAAAATCGTACCCGCTGTTGGAAAATTTACGGTCTCTGTTTTCCGTCAAATTTTAATTAGAGACTTTATATATCGGCATGAGTTAGAATACGACCTCAGAATATTTTTAGAGAGTGAGGAAGAAAATCACAGTCAAGGAAAAAGATTTAGCGATAATTTTTGGAAATAGTTTACGAAGGGCGTTTATTCCGTAGATTTTATAATTTTGTGATTTTCGCCGGTTAGCGAGACGCGACTCGTTTAAGCACGAACGCGGAGACTGAGCGAGCTAGTAGGAATATGGTCATGAAAATATCTAGATATTTATGGTTGTGGGTAAAGAGAATCAATGGCTAGGATTCATTCATGTTAAGTGAGATTTTTGATCCAAGGGTGGATTGGCAAACAAGACCATTTGCATAGTAAGGAGGTTTAGCTTGTGTTGACTTAGAAAAAAATCAAACCAAAGACTCTCATCTTTCTCTCTTTGGCCGTGAGCCATTCTTTCTTTCCCTTCCATGATAAAATTTCCATTTGTTCACCAAAAGCTTGGATTTTAGGCTTGTTGGATCTTAGAATTTGCAAGGAATCATCTTCTCTTGAGGTAGTAAACCTTCTCCTTTTTTTTTTTGGGTAAAGCTTTTGGTTTGTTAGGGTTTTGTGTTTATGTTCTTGAGAGGAATTTGTGAGAGTTTGCTCATAAATGGTTTTGGTTCCATGAAAGTTGTTCATGAGAATTAGATAAGCATGCTAGGCTTTGTTATTTCAATTTTCCATGAGTTTGTGAGAATCTTATGAGAATTTCATGTTAGGGTTTCTAGAGAAAATTTTTATTGTTCAAGAACATGAGATTTTGTTTGATGATTTTGTTTTTGAGGTTGGTTATGAGCTTTGTAGAGAAATGGATGTTAGGATAATGAATTTGTTTTGTGAAACAAGAAAATTTATATTTTTGTGTTCTTGAGAAACTTATGAACATTCTTAGAAATTGTTATTTTGGTTTCTAAGATGCTTGGATTGATCAAATAAATGACTTTGAAAACTAGTAGATTATCACTAGGGTTTTGTGATGAAATTTTTTTAGGTGTTGGCCTTATATTTCCTATTTTGGCCGTGGCACCATATAAAGAGAGGAGGAAGAGTTTCAAATTTTGTTAAGTCATGATTTGGGAGGATTTAATCATGTTCAAAGAGATGATCAATTATGATTTTGTTTAGAAAAGAAAATGAGTTAATTATGTCATAAGGAAACAAATTTAAAACTTGTCAAAAGTTGTGGTTTTGATTAAATTGGTTTTGATTGCTAGGGTAAATGATTTTGGGGTATTATGAGATATTACTATGCTTTTGAAAATGAAAAAAATTGAGTGATGGTGTGTTTTGTTGTTTTTGGCCGAGGCCTAAAGAGGAAAATGGATGTATGAAAAAATGGTTTTTGTATAAAAGCTTGATCACTTTTGAGTTGTTTTGAGAAATTAGTAATGATTCAAGTATTTAACTAGGCTTGGTTTTGGAAAATAATATTTTGGTGTGATTTCAAAATCTGGTCGAAATCTTTAAGGGCATTTAGGTCATTTTAGAATTGTTTTTGTGACCTAGAACCTTGACCATTTGATCCGTCTTTTCGAGACAAAGATTTTGGCGTATGGCTCGTCTCGATTGGATAAAGAATGAGCGAGTTATGGCCATTTTATTTGAGAAGAAAAAAACTTGTAACTTGTGATGCAAGTAAACTTTTATTTTTGTGAAAATTTTCAAAGAGTTTATGAGTTGTTTTCAAATGGTTTTATTATGTGTAATTGATTGCCTTGGAGTTAGAAATCAAAGTGTTTCATAAATTGTTTTGAAACGAAAATATTTTCGTATAGCGAAAATAATGCATTTAACTTCGTGAATTTTTAATCACTATGGGGAGAACTCGAAAACACTATCCGAGAGTTTTAGAAAGTACCTTAGACCTCTCTAGATTTTTGAGTTTTAGTTTCGTTTCGATAGAATACAGTGGGAGTATTTTATTGACATTACGCTGCTTAAATTTTAGGTAGCATGAATAGTGGATTTGAGCCTAGTTAGTTGTGAGGGAACAACCATAGGTCTTGATCCATTAGTAGCCGATCTAGGACTTATTTGAGTAACCAATTAGAATGTGGTATTAACTTAGATAAGTTATGTTTTGTAAAAGGTTAAGAGGATTAGCTGAATTGGAGTTTTCGTCGAGAGGGACGATTATTGCTCGCGTAATGTAAGTTGTGCGTGTTGGAATGCTTGCTGAGGTAAGGGCACCTTTATCTCTGCCTTATATCTTTAATGACATGTGTGTATGTTTGGTTCTGTGATGTGTTTGTGTGCTTGGTATTATGTATTCTCGAGACGAGAACGTGTTTAAATTACATGCGTATGCTTTACATATGATTTGCGAATATATGTATTGGTATGTGGAGATGATTACATTTGTGTATGTATATTGATTGTTGCTGAGCATGTATGGAACGTGTATGTCAGTGGAGACTACATGGGTGTTTGTCTGTGTGACTTCACCGGGGATTTGTCTGTGTGACTGCCCTATATATGCTGAAATATAAAATATGCTCATGCATTTCATAGTTGCGTGTACGGGTGTTAGAGTTTGTGTGGCTTCACCTAAGCACCGGGTGTTAGAGTCTGTGTGGCTTTACCTAATCCTGCGGGATTTTTATTGAGTTGGTGTTAGAGTCTGTGTGGCTTCACCTTGGTGTTATAGTCTGTGTGGCTTCACCTGCCCTACGGGGTTTAGTAGGGGTTGGACCTACGACTCTCTGCGGAGAGGTTAAATTCCGGAATTCATGCATGTGGCAGCCAGTGATTGGTGCCACGCTCATTGTAGAGTCTGCATTGATAGGCTTTGTGTGCATTTGAATTATAATGCCTGTTGAGGAGGAAATGCTAAATGTTTATTTGCTTTCCGTATTTGGTATGTGTATATCTTGTGTGAATTATCTGTATGTATACGTGTGGTGACCCTTACAATGAAACATGAACGGGTTACCCCCACCTAGATGATGGTTTCCCATCTGAGACTATGGGTCGTGAGGACGACGGTGGCTTCCTGGGCCCTCAGTGATCGAGTGGCATGTTGGACCTAGTTAGGTGGTGTGCCGGTGTGTCTTGTACACCGTGCTTTTGGTTATAGTAGAATTCTGACTCTTTGGGATGACTGTATTTGAATACTTATACTTGTGGTCTAGACTGCGATATTTTGGGATGTAAGTATTCAGGTACACACTTTGCTTCTCCGAGAAGCACTATGATGCATATAGTACTATTTCAGTCACCTTGTTGGTCATACTATTATTGCTTTAGTCCTGTTGTATGAATAATGCCGGCTCTTGTAAAATATTTTCCGCGCACTCTATCTCGTGTTTAAAAAAAAAAAAGTGCCTACCTTTGGGCCTTTGAAAAACGGGGTGTTACAGCACCCGCTTTGCCACCCCTAGTTGGGCAGGTAGACTCTAATTGGTGTTTTTAAGTGTTTTTTGGTGGTTACCAATGTTTTGTCATTAATAGATCACCCGCATAATTTTGCAAGTTTATGTATTGGATATTTGTGTTTGTTATTGTGAATCTCTTTCTATTATAAAACTCGACTTATATGATTTGTTTTGCAGCTTAACTTTTATTTGACTGCTTGTCTATATGTGTTGTTATTGTTGGATATAACAAACAGAGGAAGATTTGTAGAACTATTTTGATTGTATCAGCTTTATTATTTTGTATGAGACTACGATGTTTGTCAATGTAAACTTATAACTGTCTATTGTACCATTTGATCTAGATCTTGTACTTTAAAATTTTGATCAATATAAGATACTCATTTTTATAATGTTCTGATTGTGATCAGTGTAATATAAGTTCAATTTTTACAAAACAAAATGAACATCATAGAAAAAACTTAGGAACACCATCTTCAAAATAAAATCCGCAATGCTTGTGGTCAACTATCCCTTTGTTGTTTAGGAAGCCACATTGACATATGATTTGAAACTTGGTTGAAGCCAACACTTCTTGGTTAGAGAAAAGTATCAGCAATCGATTCCTATATTATTAAGAAAATAAGAGAGCAATTAAGCTATAATATTATAAAAATTTAAATCCTGAAATTGATACTTCATACTTATCTATGTCTTTCATGTATTCGATTCCTAACTTTCAGGACATTCGATTTTTAATTCAAGTCGATGGTTAACTATTATATGGTCTCTTTTGTCTGATTTACGAACACCTTTTGCCACAAACATATCTCGCGAACAATATCATTCCAACTTTGTTTTGTTATGATATTGCCTTTGAACATTAAATCCAATATTTCCACCATAATCATTACGAAATTCTGAGACATTTTCCCAAGTATTGAATAGTTTGCCTCCTTTTAGGCTTCCAGTCAAGTTCATTATCAATCAACAATTAATTTCGTGCAATGACAGAATCATTTGGCATCCTAATAAATTAAAATAAGTATTCAAATTAGGACTGAGCACGGTTTGGGGTCGGTCAGATTCGGGCCGAGAAATGTAAAATCGATTGAAACTGAGAGGCACAAACTGTGACCCATTTCCGCCCAATTTCTTGTTCGGTTAAGTCGGTCTCGGTTGTATCGGATAACGGGTGAATTGGGCGGATTTAAACGGGTGAATTGGGTTTCTTGAGCTTCAACTCTGAAGCTGGAAATTTATTCATCTTCAATTTCAGAAAAGCAAAATAATGGTGTTGTTAGTTTGATAGTACTCGTACTCATCATATTGTAAATGTTTGTTTTTGACCAAAAAATCAAGAGATGGTTCAAAGTAGAAGAAGAAGCATGCAAAAGGATATTGAAACAAACAAAAGGAAAATAAACGACTCATGCATCAAAATAGCTTGGTCATGAAGGTGTTGTTTGATTCTTTTGATTTGTTGGTGAATTTAATTTGAACATATTAAAAGGGTGATGTTCTCGTTGAAGAATAGTAGGAGTAATAGACAATGTCAAAACAAGTGGATAGAAAATGTGTCAAAATAGCATTGCTCTTTATTATTATTTTTTTATAGAAAAAGGTATTGTTCTTGATTCCTCTTTTAATAATATTTTAGGATATAATAATAAATTAATAATGGAAGTCTTAATGGTGAGTAGTAGCAGTAAGTAGGTACTAGCTGTGGTAGATATTATTGGTAAGTGAGAATATGAGTGTCTATGGTGCAACTTTTATTAACTAGCGTGCATAGTGACAAGTTGCAGGTACTATATGTGTATCTATAGCACAAAAGATAAAAGAGTATACTACATCGGTCAGTTTTAGTTACCGATGGGTTACAATATTCAGACCCGCAACCGACCATTAGTAACCAAGTATAGTCTACATTTTGCATTATTTTTACCCGACCACCAACCCGCCCATTTCATCAAATTATCTATCGGTTAATGCGGGGTTCGGGCGGGTCGATGATCTTTGCTCACCCCTAATTCAAATGAATAAATGTACTTCTTAAATTTATGTATACCCGTACAACAACTGTTTAACAATTCTTACATGTTAGGATGATGACGTTCTCCCAACCATGGAAGAGAGACTGATTTGATTTCACTGTTCATCGATCGTGAGAACAAAGTGCAAGCAACAGTCGTGGACCACACATTGACGATGGTAACTGTAACTAAGACTAAGGTAAATATGACGACTGTAACAATAAAGATGATATCAAAGGTAACGACAACGACGATAACTACGACAAAGCTAACAACAATAACGATGAAGACCGTAATAAACAATGAAGCACATGATTGAAGGTAAACAAAGTAAATGACTGCAATAATAGACAACAACGCACCTATCAAGCACAATGATGATTTGCTACTGTAGAAACAGAGGATATGAACATTGAAAGAAAAACGCTCGCAATAGAGATAATGACAACTTGAGGAGAGTGAGTGTGCAATTTGAGAAGTGAGAAAGCTTAAAAAATTGAGGGAAAGAAAGATGAAAAGGTTGGTAGAAGGGGAAAGTAAAAAGATTAAAAAATTATTAGAAGAAACAAAATAACGCATGTGTTTTGTGTTTTAATATTTGTCCATTGATTTCTTATTATATGAAATGGAGGGTCAGGATTTAAGCACATTATTTCTTCAATTCATTTTATTAAAACATTAGTGTTTAATATAATGAGGAGAATATTTTCTTTCTGAATCACATATATTGCCTTAATCATTGCATCTAAAAAAAGGAAATTATTAGTGGTCAAAAGGAATATGCTGTATTACTGATTATTAAAAAAATAATATTCTTTCTACAGTAAAAATAAAAGAGTAACATTCTTTATTGTAAAAAATAATTTAAAAGAGTATTAAGAAATTTTAAAAAGTCTAAAATATCTTACCACTTTTATATCAATTCATTCTTGGTACTTCCGCCTAAGTTTTAACTCCAACTCATGATTGCAATTCACAATAACAATATAAGAAAGTAAAATCAACTCCTTTTACTTCTTGTGGAGGAGTTGTCTTTTAATAAAATTTAGCCGTTAAAAAAAAAAATATATAAGAAAGTAAAATATCAACAATGTCTTTAAGCCATTGTTTAAAAAATCAAAAGAGATAACTTTCGTATAGAAAATTGTTATTATCGAGTTAAATAGTGTTTATACCTTTGTAGTGTTAGTGAATTTCAATTTACACTCTATGATATTTTTTTTTGGTAATTTCAACCCTATAATTTTAAGATTTCATCCTTTAAGTCTATAACTGAACATGTTGTCTTAGGACTATTTGGATTAAATAGTATTTTGCCTATGTAAACATTCATAATGTGAGTTTGTTAGTTTATATATTCATTATTTTTATTTTTCACAATTTTAAGAGCCGTTTGACATATCTTATTTTTGAGCTTATGCAAGCAATTTATGCAATTTTTATGTATTATTATAAGTTTTTCAAGGTAGTTTTTGATAAAATAGTTTATAAAAATTATATTTTCACTAGTTTGAACTTATAAAATAGCATAAAACCTAATTTATATTGCATAAGCCGTTTGCATAAGCTCTAAAATAAGTTAGGCCAAATGGACCCCTTAAATTTATATTATACATATATAATAATCTATCAATTTGAATAGATAAATATCATTGTTAAAAATAAAATATAAATAAAAATTTAATTTACACTCATCAAGTCTCTCCACCACCCCACAATAAAGCTTCACTCCAAAAAAAAACCACAATCAAACCCTTAAAAAAAATAAAAAGCAACACAATCCAACGGTAGAAAACAATCTATAACTTTAAGCGGTGGTCACACACAAAACCAAACAAAATATCTCACTACACCCAAAACAAAAAAAACACCCCAAACCCTCACTCCTAACTCCCTCTCACATGCTTGACACGTGTCCCTCTCCGCCAAATACAGTTTTTTTTTTCTTTCTAACATAACATAACCCATTTTATTTATTTTTAATTTTAATCTTAATTTTCACTGTTTCGTGGGCCCCACTCTTCTCCTTCGTGCTATCGTGAAAACAATAGAAAGAAGAGAAAGAAGAGAACTTGCTTATAAAATTGCCATAGGTAAATTTCACTAACCCCTCTCTCTCTCTTTCTCTCTCTAACTAGGTTCTCTTTCTCTCTCTCTACGTTTCTCAGTTTTTTTTTTTTTTTTTGAAAAATTTTCTCGCGTTTTCTTTTCCATTTTCATACGTTTTCTCGCCGATTTTGATTATCATGATTTCGATTGTTTGTGTAGGGAGGATTTTTATTATACTGGAGGATCTCATGTACTCGCCTGTGGATCTTAATTATATTCACGATCATGATGGCCCTTGAAAATTCAGGTTTCTTTGATTTGATTTACGCAATTCGGTTTTTATTTTCTATCAATAGGATTAAAAAACGTTTTTTTTTTGTTTGATTTTAAAATTTTGGTGTTTGATTGGGGGCTCGGTTTGCATTTATGTGGAAATTTGTTGTTTTTAGAGTGTTGGGTTAGTGTTTATGCTTGCTTTGTGGTTGTTCAATTGCTGATTTGGTGTGGTTGGGGACAATGTGTGTGACAATTGGGTTTCAATTAGTGTTTTTTTACTTTGTTTTGGTGTTAATTTACTGCTTCAACTGTGAGAAATGTCGATTTTGCGTATTATTGCTTTGTGGGGTGTTGGGATTTTGGCATGTTAATGCTGTGGGAGTGAGGATGGGAAGTGGGTAGGATCTGGATGTGAAGAATTTAGTGTGAGTGTGTAAATTGGAGGTAGGCTAGCTTGGAGCATTTGTTCGATATGTGTTCATGTTATCGTATCGTATTAGAGTCAGAGTTTCAGATTCAATATTAAAATAGAGTAGTACTAGTTCACTCGATTGTGCATTTTAAATATGAAAAATGTTAATGCGTATGAGATTTTGTTGTTGCATAAATCCAATGAATGATGTGGCGTGGAGTTCTTGCCCTTCAATACTTAGATTCTTTTTCAGTTGTCAGTTGTTTTTATTGTTTTTTGGTTTGTCTTACTTATCACTTACCCTTGTGAAGGGAAAACAATAGGATGAAGGGTCTAATTTAATCATAACCAAGGAGAAGAAACTACCAACAAAGTAAAATCATTTTCACCTTTCTCGTGGGGAGAGAATTAACAAAAAAAGAGCTTGTTATCTTTTTCTTTTATTTAAAAGATATCCACAAGATATAGATAAATTTCAAATGTATGAGGTTTTACGCATTCGTTCAATTCATGCATGCGGTTTGTCATGCATGCCGTATAGTTTTGTTGCTTAAGCATTTGAAAACTGAATGATTTTGTCAGTTAACATTTATCCTGAGAAGTTGATACATTGTTCCATATTTGTCTGCGATTCAGTACTTTTGGGGATACTTGCTCCTGAATACCTTTGTTGTCTCTTTGTGCTGATAGTTTTAGTTTCTGATCATATCCTGTAGATGTATGCTTTTTCTAGATTTACACTGGCCTCAGCGTGATCCTGTTTCTTTCTTTTTATGCAGAAAATATGCAAATATCCCGCGAGGCATCTCTAAAGTGCCTCCAGGGAAAAGGACCCCCTTTCACTTATCAGTGTAATGGGAGTTCTATCGAAGGATTTCCGGAGCTTAATAATGAGCCTGGTACTCATTCAGCTGGGAATGTTCCTGAACCTAACCACCATTTAGGCAGTGAGTTTCTTGAGCCTTCCAATGAATTTCACAGTAAACCTACTTATCATCATGAATACAGTACCTGGACAGCTTGCCATTTTAACCCCCACAAGCTGCAGCAGTGCCAAATGAATGCTTTTGAGAGCCACTTTTACCCTTATCCTGTTGAGAACCAACTTCAATATCTTCCAATTAATATGGTTTCTCAGGGTTATCCGCGTGAGCAGTATCAAGAATTTCAGTATTTTGTGGTCATAGACTTTGAGGCGACCTGTGACAAGGATAAAAATCCCCATCCTCAAGAAATAATTGAGTTTCCATCTGTCATAGTAAGCAGTGTCACTGGTCAGCTGGAAGCATGTTTCCAAACATATGTGAGGCCAACCTGCAATCAGCTTCTGAGTGACTTCTGCAAGGATCTGACTGGTATACAGCAAATTCAGGTGTGTTAATGGCAAAATCTTACATTAACTTCTGATAACGAAGTCATACAAAAAAAAAGCAAGATGAACTTTTATGCACTTTCATTCTGTGATTCGTTTAAATTTTTACTTTGTCCTTATTATTGAACTAATTAGGATATGGCTTGCTTGCTTCTTGTTGTTGTATTGAACTAATTAATATAGTGCTTCATGCATGTCAAACATCAGTGTTGCAGTAATATTTGTAATCATAAATGTTAACTTCCTTAGCATATGCGAAAATTAATATATGCAGATCACCCATCTCAGTAACAAGTAATGTTTGTTTGTAATGTATAATAACAGTTTTTTATTTTATTTATTTTTTTTTTTTTTTAAAGATTTGAATTGTATAGAATTGTGTCTTTTCACTCCATATAGGTAACTAACATACTATATATAGTGTATAGTATACGGTATATCTATATCTATTAATTACACAAGGAACAATTGCCTATGTTATAGAAAACCTGCACTAATTACCTCAAATTAATGCTCACCCTTAGCAGGTGCATATATATCATATGAACCAGCTTGTTACAAAAAGAGTCAACCATAGGTTGTCTAAAAGATTTAGTAAACTCTTGTAAAAAAAGAGATGCAGTAAATATGCAAGCTAACTGTTGTTTAAATTTACAGAACCAATAGTGATCTTGCTTGAAAGAATCCTTTTGTTTCCTAACAAAATAACTGGTAATCTCTATTTGTTCATTTCTGTGTTAAAGTTTGGGGAAGAGGCAATATGCAAATTTGCCATTGCCCAATACTCGGTATAGTACCAACCAGCATCAATTAACCTTCAACAAAGACAAAACACCCTAAAATTAATCTTCTATTAAATTAGATGATAGGCTTACCAAACCAGCATCAGAATAGACAACAGCCGGTGCTGGTGTTATAAATTAACCCTTTATGTGGGGCAATATTGATGTAGGAATGTAGACTACATGATCCCAATGACTATTTAAACCAAGGAACAAACAATTCCAAATTCCCACTCTTACAATTAAAGTAATGTTTGGTTAACCAAGGTCTATCAGAAGATCCCCATAACTTGTCAGGGAAAACATTTTGACTTGCTATTGTACTCTATCAAACTTGGGTAGACTTAGTTAGCATGGGCCTGCTCTTGTGGTTGGTGACTGAGTCAATTAGTCTGACACAAGCTGGAATGAGCCTAAAATGACATGGCTCCTATGTGTTTCACTTACTCTATTCTCTTCATGCTTTCTTCACTGCCTCGTTCGAAATCACAAAAAAGAATGCTTAGGGTGCTTTAACAGTAATTTTTTATTTTATTCTCAAATCTGTGTTTCTTCTACATTGGCAATTTGAACTTACATTTAGCTTGAATTGTTTTCACTTTAGAACTTATTCCCAGGTCTAGTACTAAAGCACTGTCTCAATTATTGAGTTTTTCTACCCTGCTTTACTATGGAGATGCAATCTTGAATTATTGTTAGCTGTTTTCTATTATCCACTGCCAATTAGAGATTTTTGTGGTATTTTATATAGTAGGTAAACTTGAGTTCACAAGTCAAGTCAAGTCAACATAAACTCCATGGTTTTATGCGGACTCTTGAGTGTGCCAAAATTTGGTAGGCAGTCAACATTAGGATTCATTGGAGTATTGTTAGATTGGTAGTAACATGCATGTATGTGTAAAAGTGATTGCAGTAACATTTTATTGAACACCTGCAATCCCTAAAAAGTATATCATAGGACCCAAGTTTCGCTTGATTGTGATGCGACAGGTTTTACTTTAGTTATGTGCATAAATAACTAGGTGAATGCATTGAATTTGATAGAACAAAACCTTCCAAACCAAACACATGGTCGGCATCATATGACGATGCTTAAGGTGTTTTTAAAATCATAGTTGTTGCATATAGGCCTATTAGGAAATATATGCGAATGCTATAATGATTTATATTCCTCAGCTCAAGGCTAGTTTAAATAGAAAGAGTTCAATTAGTTCTCTCCTTGAATTAAGGAGAAAATAGTTACAAAGAGAAATAATAGATAAGTTTAGAATCTCGATAGATTCTTTTTGCCCTTACTTACAAACTCTTTGAACACTTGTGCAACCTAAACTAACATTGAATGACAAATACTTTGAATGACATTGATTCTTTCTAACCTCTAAGTTGCTTGTCAAATATTACATTCTCCTGGTCATTCTTTCCTGTGTGTGAAGATTGTTAATTGTATTTCTTACTATATTTGGTTCAGGTGGACAGAGGTGTTACATTGAGTGAGGCTCTACTTAGGCATGATAAATGGCTTGAGAAAAAGGGAATAAAGAACGCCAACTTTGCTGTGGTTACATGGTCTAACTGGGATTGCCGTGTGATGCTTGAATCTGAGTGCCGTTTCAAGAAAATACGAAAGCCACCATACTTCAACCGGTAAATGCTGCAGTGTAAACGATAACCTATGTTTATCAGGATTTCATTTCAACTGACTTTTGTTTATCTGTTTTTAACTTATGTTAGATGGATCAACTTAAGGATTCCTTTCAGTGAGGTATTTGGTCATGAGAGGTGCAATCTCAAGGAGGCTGTTGAGAGGGCTGGCTTGGCCTGGCAGGGCCGTGCTCACTGCGGCCTAGATGATGCCAAAAATACTGCTCGCCTGCTGGCACTGCTCATGCACAGGGGCTTTAAGTTTTCCATTACCAATTCCATTATGTGGCAAGCTGCTGAGCGATCACTGATCTGGAGGCAGTATCCAGAACAACCAAGTGTTTACCCATATTGCCCCTTCAAAGCAAAGGATATGAATACCCCAATCATTCCGTATACCCCTTACTGTTATTGTGGGGTGAAAAGCATTGTGAACGTGATCAGGAAGCCAGGGCCTAAGCAAGGGTGCTATTTCTATGGATGTGGAGGTTTTACTTATACTAGAGGTCCCCGCTGCCAGTACTTTGAATGGCTTTCTACCTAATTTAAGGGACCTTTTGATCTACTTTGATCAAATTTCAAGCTTTCTTATATATGTAAAAAAGAAAAAAAGAAGAAGACGAAATGGCTTATGAAAGTAGTGGTGTTGTCTCTAGTGAAAGCATGTCTCTGGCTTGTGTGGTGAGGTTTGTGCTTCATAAATTGTAGAAAAAATTAGTTGGCTCTATGGCTCATTACTGTGAGACTGCTAAAAACATCAAAAATAGTTGTCTTGTTGAGGAGAGAGGGAGCTTCAACCTGTAAAGCTGACTTGTTGACTGGAGAACCATTGGGGAGTGTGAGGAATGGGTAGGTAGAATTGATGCTTTTACATGCTAAGGCATGATAAGTTATCTTTTAAAATAATCCGTTATATAGGACTCTGTTACCTTTGCTCTAATGGGAATCACTATAATTTCCCGTGGTCCTTTATATGCGTGTTGCCGATAACATTCTAACTTCGACTCTGCTGTTCTTGAGCTAAGCTCACTGTGTATTGCTAAGATTTGGATTGCCTACAGCACACATTCACGCACTGTGAGATTCACCGGCTACGTGAATGTGTGCTCTCGTAAGTAATCTGACATTTACGCGCGATAAGTGAATTTGACCCTTTGGATTCATTTATTTGAGAATTTGGGAAAAGTTGCTTGAAGCAATGGATGAAATCTAGGGTACATATTTATCCATTGCATGATATTAGGCAATTCAAATCTATATTGAATTTGGTATGAAATAAAAAAAAATCTCGTCATATATTTTAAAAATATCAAAATTATTAAACTAATTCAATTTAAATATCTGACAAGTAAAAATAACTTTTTCAAAATAGCTGAACTAGAGCTAATCTTTCTCTTTTTATTCCAAACTTTTTTTTTATCTGAACTCTTCCAACTTTTTATGACAAATAATATTTTTATAATTAATCTGTTGCATTGGTGCATTCTTTTCGATGAAAATAATATAATGTAAAAACATCAATTAACTACTTTTTCTTATATTTCCATGAGAAATATGGGACAAATATTATTATTAATATATATAAATACAGGGTAATATAAAAAACCAAAGATAAATATGTCACTAATGTACATAGGAAACTATTAGACCAAAAAAAATGGAAAAATGTTTGTACAAAAAAAAAATAGAAAAATATGAGACAAACATTTATCACTAATATATAAAAAAGTAAAGAAAAATATTTGTCACTGAACCACGAAAAATACAACACAAATACCCTCTTCGTACTAAATTATAACTCCAGGAAATTTGGATAAAAATTTATCATCGATAAATTTAAAAAAGAAATATAAGACAACATTTTGTCATTGGCAATTACAATTTATTATAGGGTCATGCTAAACAGTGCACTCGGTGCACTAGTTAAGCATACTAAAAAAGGAAATAAAAAGATAAAGTTAATGCTAAAAAGACAACTTTTTACATTAAATGCACAAGTTCCAAGAAAATGTTTCTATATTAATATGCTTAACTAGTGCACCGGGTGCACTGTTTAGCATTTTCCTTTAATATATATATATATATATGTGTGTGTGTGTGTTTAAGAATAGAATCAAGAAACACGGCGGCATAGGGATCACATGACCCGCTACTAGTAAAGGGAAAACAAAAGTACCTGCTAGTGCACCAGATGAAAAAACCCATTCCCCTGACTCTAACTTCAGTTCACCCCTCTTCAACCAGTCGAGCATCAACCTGAGGGCATCCATTTACTTGCTTCGTAGTACAAACACTAAGTAAACCCGCGAAGAAAAGGCCTTTTCATACATAATAATAAGGTAAGCTTCGTAGCTCCAACTCAGGCAAAGCCTTTTTATAGATGGGTAATATTTTAAAATGTATATTGATAAATTGAATAGTAATTCTGCATTTCTTTAAGAGCCATTATTTTAACGAGCAGGCTGATGAACTTCTTTTCATAAATGATAATCATAAGTATACAGACCCCATGATAAAAATTAGAGTGAAATGCCAAATACCCCCTGCAATTTAAAAATACGTTAAATATCCCCCAGCAATTTCAAAATAGTCAAATACCCTCTTTAATTGTAAAATGTCAATCAAATATCCCCCTATGTTAGTTTGTTCCGTCAAGTGCGATAATGTGGCTAATAAAGAGTGTTGAATTAATCGCAAGTGCACGAATTTATCTCAAGTAGTAAAATATCGATCCCACGAGGATTGAGATTATTTAACAATGGTTATTGGCTTAGCTAGTAAAAGTAAAATTAAAAGCATAGAAAATGGGGGGAGTTTTTGCATTTAAATTGTTTAAAACCACACTTGGGAATTTTATCGAACGGTTGGCGGGCGATTGGATTTGCTTTGAATTCATTGCATTCCACTATGATACTAATCGATTGATTCCTAAGCATGATTCATTCAATTACTATGACGACTTAACCCAACCATTGCACCCACTCTCATGGTCATGCAACTCACTATATCACACTAAAATCCCCTAATCTCTTAGGTAAATTGCATAGCATAACATAGACATAAATCATGTTAAATCAAAAGTCTCAACCTCTAATTATCTATCTCTAGACTAATTACAAGGTTGCATTCATCAATCTAGTTCTAATCCACACAATTAATCTCTTAACATGCATAAATTAATCATCATCAGATACACTCGTCAATGGATATGAAGTATTAAGCATAAAATTGATGAAATAGTAATTGAATTCACCATAAAGAAATCAACACAAAGCTAGCATATGATCCATAGTTTCATACAACTTATTCTATACAAATCCAATCTAGAAAACTTAGTTCATCATTATTACAAGAGGTGAAAAGAATTGAGAATTAAGATACATGAACATTGGAGAAGAATTGGATGAGGAGAGATCTTCAATCTTGTTTCCAAGGTTTTGGATCTTGACTCTCCATCTTCATTCCCTTGTTTCCAAGCTCCAATAATCACTTCCAATACCCTCCTTCCATCAAATTTCGTAACCTCATTCAATTGGATCAAGTCTCTCTTTTATAGTCCAAGAAATGGGTCAAAAACGCACAAAAACACTCCAAAACAGTTAGAAATTCCGCCCAGGCGGAATTATTACGCCCCTGGCGGAATTTCCAGCAGCTTCTGCACATTTTTGGCAACAGAATTACGCCTGGGCGGAATTTTCACTACACGACGAAAAAACAGCTTTTTTAGCTTTTCTTCGTTTTCAAGTAATCTTTCATTCTAAGCCTTTTCCACCTCAAATATGATTAAAAACACTTCAAAACACTTCTAAAACACCATTGAAATGATCTTGAAATGTAGGTAATGACAAGAGTCATCAAAGAGTGACATGGCAACTGCCACATAGACTCCACGTTACTGAGAGTGATTTAAGTGAATTGTCACGTCATAAGAGGGTAGTTGACCGCAAAGTAGTCCCTGAAATATGGCAATTAAGATGTTTAAACAATTTAAACAGAAACGCGATTGGAGCATTGAAACACATTGGAGCATCCCTAGCCAATGCTCACCTTTTTTTTTTGGAGAAATAAATAGGTGTTTGTGAAAATATTGAATTTTGGGTGACAGTTATGGGAGCCCATCATAGCCGTCATATGCTAAATCTTGATCATCGCACATTATAAGGCTACCTTCCGTGATCAATTCAAATTCCAAAAAAAATAAAAATTCTATTTTTCTGAGAGTTCCTCACTCACTCACTCACTCACTCACTCATATAGCCGTTATCAATTCAACAAACAAAGTTTGTTAGAGTTCTCAGTCTCACTGTAATATAGCCGTTAGAGATTATTTCATTTCTCAACAAATCCTCCATTCTTCATTCTTCATTTCTCAACTACATTTCATTTCTCAACAAATCCTCCATTCTTCATTTTTTATTTCTCTTTGTAACAATGATTCCAACTGACAACGTACTTACAGGCAAGGCATATAATCCCTTCAATAGTGATTGTGAGAGGATAAAAAACCTTGCTGCACTTGTTCAACAAATTCTCGTGGTGCTTGGGGCTACCTTCTATGTCCAGACAAATTTGTTTCAACATACTCATGCAGTGTTGTATGCCTTAACTTACGTATCTGTGATTATCATGTATGCAAGTATTTTTGCTATCACAATTCTCCAAGAACCATTCAACAATTATCTAGTTGAGTGTGTGTGGTTGATGTTTCTTGTGGGTGTTACCACTGTCTTAGTGGCTTTTATGTTCAGCTATTGGGTGGGAGGCGTTTCTGTTTTGGTTTGGTGTGTAACTGTTCTGATGGTTCTGCTTGGATGCAGAGGGGAGTTTCAAAAACAATTCAAAGAAAAGGTTTCAAATCTCGGTATTGATCTGACAAGGGAAACCATGGTTGGAAGATGGAATAAATTTACAATCTGGTTCAACAACATTTTTGAAACAATTTCTGTCTTGTTAGGAAATATGTTTCAATTGACAAGGGAATCCATGGTTGGAATATGGAATAAATTTACAATCTGGTTGTTCAACAAGATTTTTGAAAACGCTCAAGGGAAAGGGTCAGACTCAGAGGCCCAAGATTATTTTTTTTGATGTTCATGTTAATTGATTTACAAGTTTACTGTTACACTCAACATATAACAATAATGTCCATGTTAATTGATTTACAAGTTTACTGTTACACTCAACATATAGCAATAATGTCCAAGTTTATTTGGTTTGTGAACTTTACAACAAGAATAACTTGTGTCATCTACTCCACATAATCTTAGGGCTTTCTTTTATCCTGTCTGTATAATTTCACACACATTATCTTTGAATGGTGCTTATACAAGTAAGACTTTTGTTTCGGTCTATATTGTGTTACTAACTAGTATAACTAACTTTTATATGATATTATCTACTTCAGTAACCACTACTTAAATAATAGAATGATAACTGTAACCATACATGATTAGGTTTGGTTGTATCTATAAAGCCTTCTGGTTGATTCATAAACACAGTTTCCTTGAGATTACCATTGAGGAAAGCATTATTTATGTCAAGCTGCTTGACTTCCCAATTAAGGTGTACTGCAATTGAGAGTATAATTCTGATTGTGTTGGCCTTGACAACGGGACTAAAGGTTTCGTCATAATCTAATCCAATAGTTTGTTGAAACCCTTTTGCAACTAGTCTTGCTTTTCTTCTTTCAATTGTGCCATCTGCTTTGTACTTGATCTTGAAAACCCACTTGGAGTCAATGATGCTTTCTTGGTCTTGATATGGTACTAACGTTCATGATGCTTTCTCATAACGTTGGCAATAATATTAATCACATATTTAATATTATAAACAACGAGCAGTATCTAGTAACACATCATTGTTACCCAAGTTACGAGAATGTCATGTGATCTGACAAACATTTTCCGTGATAAACATCTCGTGTATAATTACCCTTTTACTTATGTCTATATTGAACACAAGACATAGTACGCCACCCTTGTTAAGTTCAATATTGGGCCCTTAGACATATCTCCCGTTATGTAGGAGGGGTAAATTCCATCTAGGTCACTCATGTCCCTCAACATGCTTTGTGAAGCACCCATCAACTGTCTTTATGATCATCCTGTTACGGACAACGTTTGATCAGCAATAGAGTACTTGACTCCACATCTAGGGTCCATAGTGGTTTCAGGTCGATGGGTGGAATACACCACTTATCACTATGAGAATATCTTATGACATTTCATAACATACTATGTAGTATTCTCATGGTGGGTCAATCTGATATAAATGTTACTCCTAACATTCATATCTATGTGAAGACTTGATAACTACTTATCTATGATCCGTGAGATGTGATCATCAGTCTACCAATATAATAGTCTCTATGCTTTAATGTTATCCCAATTCACAATAAAACTTGACTACGGATATTTTAAGAATAGTGTTCTCATGTTAATGGATTCTCACGATTAAGTCATACTTAACGTTCCATTTAACGAACTAACTATTCTAGGGACTCTATTATTTTAACACATAAACATAATAAAGAAAAGCCATATTATATATATAAAAAATATATAAATCAAGTCGCAATACAAAAACAAATGCTATCGAAATAAATTGGCTTTTAGGACTTACTCCAACAATCTCCCACTAGCACTAAAGCCAATCAAAACTGTTCTATAGTGACTTTGAGAGTGAAAAAAGAAACTGATTTTCATTTACCAAACTTTAAAATCTTAAATCTTTCGTCAAGCATTGTTTTCGTCTCTCAATGCTTCACTAAGACTTGTCAACCAAAACAATGCCCACTAACTTGCTGCAAATTTGAGGAACATAAAAGTCTATGACTACAAAAGAATGAAGTATTGGTATTGGAAGAGAAAGAGAGTGAAAGAGTTAAAGACCATTGGAAGACAAGAAGGGAGCGAAAAATGGTCTCGACGGTAATATTTCAAAATGTATATTGATAAATTGAATAGTGATTCTGCATTTCTTTAAGAGCCAATATTTTAACGAGCAGGCTGATGAACTTCTTTTCATAAATGATAATCATAAGTATACAGACCACATGATAAAAATTAGACTGAAATTAGTATTTGATGGAAATCATGTAGGCAGTTGCATAATAATTGACTGTAATATTCAGCATTTCTCTTCTTTCAAATGTGTAAATTCAAAATCATGTTGCAAATTGACGAAGTCCTTCCCAAAATAAATCCTCTTGATAGATGTTAACAAATGTATAATAAACCATGTTTGGTTAGGCATCCACAAAAAAAAAAAAAACTTTAATAACCTATTTATTTATTTGATATAGGAGTATTTATCCGGAAACAAATAGATACAGAATTTCACAACTTAAAAATCTCAGATGTAATATCAATGAAAACATAGTTATTAGATGTAAACATGTTTAATATGGCTAGCTTATTTCTCAGCATTCTTTGAGTTTAGTTTCCTTTTAAAAAAATGAGAAAAATTGGGTTTAAGCTAGAAAAGGAAAACATGTTATTGTTTAGCTAATTGAAAGTAGGACCTACAATTTGCACTAAAACACCTAACAATATACCGAAAGTAAAAAGGGGTAGAGGCGGCATTCTACAATCTCGCCGCTCATACATAGCCCCTCAAAAACCACCAACAGCTAGTATGAACTCAAGTATCAGAAAAGAGACAAGTAGAATGTACACATCATTGAACTTAAGAGTCTGTTTGCTCGGACTTCAATGGTGCACCAGATGATGACCCAGAACTTCCATTCTGCAGATAGAGGCTTTTTGCAACCATAGAGTCACTGACCAAGCCCACATCGACATCATCAAAATTGAGCGTTCTTACTTTCCGGTTGCTGAAAAATTGAAACCGATTAAAATAAGGACATGATTAACAAGTGCAATTCAAAAATAAAAGACATAAAGAGTAGCATACCTGTTTAGCCGATTGTTGATGGCAGTCAGGTCTTTTGAAGGGCTCTGATAGGCATGAGTGCTCTCCCCAACACATGCATAATAGCTTTTGGAGCTATGTGAAATTAGAGCATCCATCTGTGTGCACATACATAACCAATGAATACAATTATGCTCCATATAAAGTGAAACAATTTTGTATTCCAATAATTCAATTTTATTTTTTTTGACAAAATTCCAATAATTCAATTAGATTCTGGTTTTGTGCAGTAAAACTGAGAACAAGTGACCAAAGTGTCTAAGTTGGTACTTAAAAGGACTAAAATGGAAGGAAAAAAATTTAAAGGACTAAACTGTCCAATGTTTAGGAACACCAATGAAATGAACAAAACATAAAAGGAGCAAAAGTGAAACCAAAAAACAACTTAAAAGGGACCAAAAGTGTACTTCAGCCTAAAAGAAAAAAAATTTGTATTTCAATTAGATGCCAGTTTTATGCAGTAAGGCTGAGTACAAGTCATTGCCAAACCAAGTACCCTCCTTTCCACACCCAGTTTGTCAAACAATATTGTCAAAAGAAAGTCTAACAAATAAATTAGTACCTTGGATGATCGTAATGGAGAGACATACACATTGTGTGTGGCAGACACTTTTTTAGGTGACATATCAGGAAGGCTTGGGAAAGGTGATATCCTAGGAGAGCCAGGATTTTGAACTAAATGGCCTGCAAAGAGTAAAGCACACATGTCAGTGATGCAGGACTATGTAACAGGTATATAATTGAAAGTAACTTACGGAATAAGCAAGTACCGTCATTTTTGTTGTTAGCTTCAGGTGGTTGATCACTTCTCATAGTTGCTCCACCAGGGCCAAGTTCAACCAGAAGTGGCTTTACAGAGGGAATGAAAACTTCATTGTAAAATGAAATGATATCGATGTGCTCCTGTCCTGTTCTTTGTCTAGATGACCCATTGCGGCGCGCCAAGGACCAGTCAACAAATACGCTACGAAAAACCTGTGGCTTGCATTGTGGTTGCTTCCTATAGTTGTATATAATCTCCCTAAAAGTTAGGTTCAGTTGTGAAATCTGCAAAACAGAATAGAATGAGAAGAAAGAAGTAATCAAAGCACACTACACTCTCAAGTTTCTGAGATTAAAGAGAAACCTTTGCAACTCCATAGAAGCAACACAAAATGATTTGGTCAATATGACGGTTGAAGAAGAGAGATGTCCATTGATTTAGAATTCGCTGGAAAAGACAGTATACATTCTCCCTTATCTGCTGAGATAATTGTAGCCTTTCAACCATTCCGCTTATTCTGACAGCTCCCAACTTAACAATCTAGAAAAATGGGTAGCACAACAAATTTAATGTTTAAAATGACTTGGTAAATAAAAAGACATAAACCAGAACAGCTAGCCATCAGCATAAAATTACTCAAATGGAAATGATGTAACAAACCAATTCCTAAAGGAAACTTGCATTTCTAAACATAAAAGATACACGTATACAGTAGCTCATGAAATTACATTAAGGGTCACAAAGTTTGAGCTTCCTATTAACAGATAGATGTCATGCTACATTGAACAACTAGGATGTACATACACAATTTCACACCAAGAGTGTTTTCATTTGAGTCCATTAAATTCCAGAGTGTAGTAAGTTATCAAATGAACCCTTATGGAAGACTATGTCACATATAACAACCAAGTTGGTATAACAGTTCTATCAAGGCTCAATACCTTGCTGAAAAATACGCTGATCCCAGTTTCTGCACATGTTTCCCCTCCACCTCCTGGATTTGGCTTTGTTGGACTACATGGAATAAACATAAAACATTTAATACAAAAGCAACCAAGGAAGTTAACATTAAAGTGACTCATCAGACTTATACCTGGCAAATGCTGATTGCAAAGGAGGTGGGAGTAGTTTTGACTTAAGGTTGCTTAAGTGAAGAAGCCGATCTTTCACCGGTGAAGTAAAAGAATTTCGTTCCACCAACACATTTCGATATTCTGTACAGAGCCGCTTTGGTGATCTGGGGTCCCCATTTTGAGCTGAAATCAATCAGTTGATGAATCTGTTACTAAAGGTGTGACAAATGTGTATCTTTCAATGTGTGCTATTTGTGGGAGAGATGCATATAAAGGATGAAGAGGATATGTGTGCACCGTTATAGATAACAGTGACTAATACTCCACAGAATTACAAATAAAGAATCGTATAAAAACAGGGAAAACACGACATAATGTTTTAAAATAATAAAAGAGAATCATTTACCTGGCAAAGTCTCAGGCTTAGGTAAGGAAGGAACAGGAGGCAGTCCTCCACAAGAGAAGTTAATCTGCATTGCAATTTCATCTAATGATGGCATTGGTTCGGCTAACAGACCAAGTCGATTGATCTCTGCAGAAAGGGCGGGTCTAGCGACTGCTAATGAATTATACATTGAAGAACCCTTTTCCCATACCAAGCTCTCCAAAAGTCGTTCCTCCAATGAATTAAGATGTCGCCTCAGTTCTCTTGGGAGAGATTCTTCATGTCTAATGAAACTTTCGATCACCTTGCTAAGATCAAAAGCTGTAATTCCAGTCCTCTCCAGTACAGCAGGGAACAACATTGTCACAGTCTTGTGAGTAGCCAGGACTAATTCTGCAGAGCATGCAAGCATACACCTATGGAACCTCTCATTAGTGAGCAGTGGAGTTAAATTGTTGCCAAGTATTTGAGCTTCTGCTCTGCACATTGTTGCCAATACCCTATAGTAGAACTTCATCGCTTCTAATCTTCGTTGTTCTGCCCATATATTGTCCATGAGGTTAGCACTTTGCAGGATTCCAGTTACACATCTGTCCCCAAGGGGACTACTAGGAAATATAGCTTGTAATATAATCTGTGCTCTGCGAACTACATCACTTGTAATATCCTTGTCACATGATGTCAAGAATCGCTCTAGTTCATGTGAGGGCTTTGATGGGAGTGGAGAAATGACAGTGCGGAGCCACTTTGCAGTAGTCATTGCTGTGCTTACAGGGGTGGCAGCAATCATTGAATTTGCGCTACCTGGAATGCCATTAGCATGGGAAGCAGGAGAGCGGTGGGGTGAAAGTGGATTTGTAATGGTCTTAGAAGGTGATGTCATCAAATCAAATTTCCTCTGCAGAGCACAATAATAGATTATTTTAGGTCTTATCTTCATAAGACAGAACAAAATTTTAGAAGAAAATTTCCATTAGGCATACCTTTCCACTTCCTGTTGAAACAGAACCTCCAGATAAACTTCCTAAAGTTCCTGAAGCTAACAGGCTGTCATCCTCATTAATGAATAATCTTTCATCGAGTTCACCCTTGTTGCGAGTCATGTGATCATAATCTTTTTCTAAGATACTCAAACTAGATGGCAGAGATGATTCCTCCATCAGATCTTTAAAATAAGTTAAACCATCTACAAATTTGCAATAATAAACACCAGTTAAAGACATCACCATATATTTGAATCCTGATGCATTAATAATAAATGGGCAAAGGAAAATAAACCTTTATCAAAATTCTCTAGGTTTTCAGTTTTGCATTCAGATGCCAAACAGGGTTTCTTCTTCAATATATCTGCTACTAAATTATTGGCTTGCTCCATGGTTTTCCTCAACTCATCTTCAGAAGTGTTATATATGTTGCAAAGTGAAGCAAGGAGGTCCACACCTTTGCTACTTTTCTTAACTGCAAGAAAGTTGTATGGAATTAAAAATTAAACTTTATTGACATTTAAGCCCGCCAGTGAAATACCTTATATTTATAAGCAAATGTGTATGTGCAAACACCAGATCCCAAGAAAGAGAACAAGAACAATATAATAAAAAATGTAGGAAGGAGTAACAAGATTACCAAATCGCGAAGAGTCGTGAATGTTGAAATTCCGAAAACGAGCCGGAACATGAATAATTAGGATAGCCTGTAACAAATACAACAAGCAAATAAAAAATTGTTCCCTTTTACAACTTCCAAAACAAAAATGAAATAATAGAATTTATAAATGTACATCAATCATATCAATGAAAGTCATCAAAAAATTATTTTCAAGTGTTGAAAAAAATGTTGTTGTTCAAAGTTCCCACAGCATTTTTTTTAAATGTTCAAAGTTTCAGCAGCAAAAAAGGCTAAAACAATCAAATTTATCCTAATTTATATGTGAAAAGATAAAAAAATATGAAACCACTTTATGGAAAATCCAACAGTGAAAAAGACTGCAAAAGAATCTAACTGACCAAGATGGAAATTAAACCATTGGTGCAAGTCACCAAGTCCTTGAAACGGCTGAAAGCGTGTACACGAAGTGCCAAGAAAAGTAACCATCCAAAACGGTGGTACTCAGATACATTATTGGTGGTAACAAATGAGTTATTTTCGACATTTGCATCAGTTGACACAAAGAACTCTTCAAATACACGCTTATAATACCTGGCACCATCAAACTTGTAAGATGTATTGCAAACTAAAATCAAAGTAAACAACCTTATACTGCAAAAATACTGGGCCACTCACTTGCTAAGAGCCTTCAAGTGAATGGTGTTAGCTTGCATTTCCTTTGCCTGATATAAACAAAGCAACATAAAAAATTGGCTAAATATAAAACTGATTTCAAGGATTTAAAAGTGTATCATCACAATTAACTTAGAAAAAATACAATTGTGATTCTCTGTCTAGTCAATACCTCAAGCCTGTTTTCCCAATCTGAGCCATATAGATTGCTTAAAATTGGACCAGCCTTAACAATAAACTGAGGAAGTTCTTTAAAAAAATCTGGAACGCTGTTCAATACAAGATAAACATAACTGTAAATAATAGACAAGACTACAAACTTATATACTAGATAAAGGCCAGAAAAATACTTAAGCTTTGCTGCTCTCAATATTCGACACAAGGTAAGACCGGTATTCTCAGTCTCTTCCTTTCCACTCTCCTCATTTTTCTGAGCCAGCCTCTTGATAGAGTATAAAATAAAAGCAAACCAGTAACGCTCTGCTTCTTCTGTCTGAAAAGATTTAAAACCTCATGAATTCAAATAAAAACTTCAATAACATACGGCTTTCATAATAGAGAGTAATGTTTGTATGTACCGTTCCATTTCCGATTGATGAAACATTTGCCATGAGAAGATGTTTTGTTTCTCCAAACAGATCCATTGCTTCTTTACAGCTTTTCTCATCCAATGCTAGCTCATTCTGTCATAAAAAGAGAATGATAGAAGATATAAAAATTATCCTCTCAAAAAAATTCTTTATCATCTCATAGGATTATTTTCTTAGCTTGCAGTACCTCTCAAGATTATTTTCCATTTTACTAAGTTATTAGCATAACTTGTTTTCTCAATTTAGTTAGAATTTCGACTCTTTAAATAGTATAAATAAGGATTAGTAACTTGGTTCTGATTTTATTTTTGTATCATCAATCACGGTCATATTTTAAAGTCATTATTCTTTATCTTCACTATTTGTCTAGAAGACTATCATTTCTACATAGCCAATCAATGTGTAATTTAATGAATGAAAAATCTCAATTTAAAATTCATTTTATATGTCTATACATGAGGGCAAATGACAGTTCTAGGCCTGTAAATGAAGGGGCAGAGGTGTGAACAAGGATAGCCAACACTTATTGTAGCAGTGTGAGTTGTGACTTTCCTTCATAATCCAGCCGTCGAAATAAGCTATGTTTCGAACAATGGTTGTAATTTGTGTTGCTACTTGTAACTATTGACTTTTCCGATGCACGTGGGCAAACATATAAACTCTTTCCCGTACAAATTAATCATGAATAGGTAACCGATATCAAACTCCCTCCCAATAACATAAAACGACCAGAAACGACAGATCAATTAATAATGGTGATCCTAAAAGAAAGACTCTCAATAGATCAATTAATGATAAAGTGAAAACGCCCGACCACTCAATTTATCAACCACATTAAACGACCATAAACGACAGATCAATTAATTATTGTGCATCAAATTTGTCTGATTTTATACATTCCTTTCCACTAAATTAATAGCCTTTGCAGGCTACGGCCGTCTTGTAATCCATAAAAAAAAAAGCTTTTGAAGGGTTGGTGATTAATTGCATCCTAAGTTTCCTCCACCACATACTATCATCAAGATGTAAAAAAAGCATCAATTCAGGAATAACTTATTTCTGCATCTACCTCTCCATGAACATCGATCGATTGATTTTTATTTATTTATTTTGCTTTGAGAAAGTCTGAACATCGATCTATTCATCAGTAAAATATTTTCACATGCATCTTATCTCTCAATAAAAATTCAACTTAGGGTTAGTGAATAAATTGGTTCACAAATAAAAATAACACATTTCATTTTTTCAATCACAAACCCAACAAACTATAAAACATAAAGATCAAAACTTTATTAACATAGTTCACAAAAAACATCAGCTCAAACAAAGTTATAACACAAAAACCACAAAAAATAAAAAATAAAAAATTTAATTTCACATACAGAAAAATTAAGTGACCCAGAAAACTTAAAATTAAAAAAAAATAAAAAAATAAAAAAAGATTAAAAATTATTCACCTTGGAGAATTCAGCAAACCGAGACTCAGCTTGGACACCATTATCGACCACTACAACAAAGGGCTTAGTATCTTCCATCTCCAATTCAGCTGGAGGACTCATGAAAAAACCCTAATTGACGTAGATCGAGAGAAGAGGAACAAGAATTTGAGCGAAAATTCGGTTAATTTTGGTGAGGAAGTGCAAAATCGAAGCGAAATTGAGAAACCCTAGGGAGAACGAAAAGCAGAACAAGAACAATGAACTCTGAGAAACAAAAATGGAATAAAGATTTTTATTTATTTTATTTTATAATAATGTTTTTTTTAATGTTATTAAAAAAGTTGATTGTGTTTTGGCGCCATACATGTTATACCCTACACGGTTTTTCCCGCTCAACATAAATCTGACGTGGATCAGGGGTATTTTGGGGATTTTGTATGGTTTGATTGGCCTTTTCGTCTTTCTTTGCTTTCTACTACGTTTCCTTTTCTCACCCTTAATTATGTTGTTACTCCAAAATTGTTAGAATTGATTATTTTACTTATATATTAAGGAGAAATTATTAAAAAGAAAAAGAATAATAATTTTACCAAGTTAATCTCTTTCTTTATTGGTTAATTCTCTTTATTATAAATGTAAAGTTGAAAAAATTAAGAATGATATTAATTAGTAGGTATAATTAGGGAAAAAATAAATTATTGTAACTGAAAATAACAATTATTTTTCTAAACAATTTTTTTTATCAAATATGACAATTATTACTATGCCATAGAGGGATTATATTTTTTTTTTGTTACTGCAGAGAGAGTATATGAATATAGTAAAATGAATGCTAAATAATCTCATCTCATTAATATAATTGTTGACAAAATTATTGAAAGGGATTCGAATATTAAATTCTCCGTTTCTTTACAAGTGTCTGAATTATTTTTTTTATATCACAAGTGTCTGAATTTATCTAATAGACTATTTGATAAAAAAATAATAATCAATGATAATATATATATATATATATATATATATATATATATATATATATATATATATATATATAGACTTGATAACTAAAGCATTTAAATTTTTGATGAAATACTTACAAAACTAAATGGAAAAAAGTTAACGGATATTCAAGAAACTACTAAATGAGAAAAAGTTAATGGACAGCTAGAAAACTAAAATTAAAATGGAATTACATCTTAATAAATTAGGCTACTTTGATGCTAACATTAGTCCAAATATATTTGTCAAAATGTAGAAACGAGTGTATGTTCCAAATTTTGTCTTAGGATTATTTTTCATTTGGTTTTAAGAACTCCACATTTTTGCGTAAAAAAAAAATTACAATTTCCATTAAGTACTAGTTGGACCAATTAAAACAATGGCACCATATTTTTGTGTTTTGATGAAATCTCCAAAATCTTTGTTAATAGCCTGCATGGATATAAAAAGTGCACAATTATTATTATTAATCACCACCGTTCAAATATTTTTTTGATTGACTTTAACCTTAAACCTTAAACACAATCAACAATAAAGGTCTCACTTTAAAAAAATGTCAGAGAATTTGTTCTGGGAATGTACCTTTGTTGGTTGGAAGCTAGTACTATGAGTATGCTATTGATGGTAGTTGAGAAGCATTTGGCACTTACATTTGGATTTGGATTCAGTACAGTCGAAAAAAGTTGACTGCAGTGCAGTCGGTAATATATAGACTGTCTGATCAAGATTAAACAGCTTAAATTTTATGCTCAAATTTTATAATTAAAGTTGATCTTAAAATTTGAACCGTCTGATTTTGATCAAATGGCTCAGATTCACTGACTGCATGCAGTCAACTGCATTGAATCCAAATCCCTTACATTTACCATGGAAATTGAGGACAAACTCCACCATAATTAGAGAAAAATAGTTGACATTATAATACAAACAGTAATTTAAATATTTATTTTGTATCAAAATATGAGTACAAATTTTTGCAATTTAAAAATTTGTTCTATATATATTGATGTGATTTTAAAATTTTATTTTATTTATATACATGAATGTCATATTATGTAAAAAGATATGAAGATAAATTTGAAAGAGTACAAACCTTGCTGGTGAGGTGGACAATAGTGAAACTACCATTTGGTTTTTGCTATTTTGAAGTTTGTTGTACCAATCCATGTTCTTATAGCATAGTCATGTGAAAAATTGGTTGACAAAATAATTAGTCACTTTAGACAATATGCAATAAGCATGGCATAAAGCTAATTCTTGTATATAGTCAATAAACATAAGTTAGTCAAACAATGTTCATAAATTGGAAGAAAAATAGAATGATATATTATGTCAAAATGGTAAACAAAATTGAACATTAAATTTAGCAACTTCAGCGACGTTTTTGTCGATTCTCGGAATTCAAATATTAATTTGTCTCCAAACTTACCATCGTTTGACCATCTTTACTCGATCGAGTCGAGTTAATAGCTCGTTTGGAATTTGTAAGCCACACATTCCTTTATAGGATTGTTTGGTGCTTGGAGGTATAGATTAACATTAACATGCAATTTACCAAGATAGCTGCTAAATGTATAAGTTAGCATCTACAATGAAAATAATTGTGTTAGATTACAAGTAATAAAAAGCAAATGAAAATGTAGAGAAGTTTTATTGATACTCACAAGATTTGTTTCAATTGAGTTGTTTTCATTAACATGGACTTCAAATATGTAGGTTTGTGGCAAACACCATCTTTTTCTCTCAAGATCATAAGTGATGCACCAAAGTTTATGAGTATTTGACATGTAGATTTTAGCTTTTGGTTGCAAGTACAAAATGTGGATGATATTGTTTTTGTTTTGGTCAAAGAGTGGATGATAGTGTTTTGTATGTGGCATATGTGTGACTATTATTTATAGTAAATTTGGAGTGGAGTTTTACCTTTTTTATTCAATGGTAAGTTAAATGGGTATTATGATAGCATGTGATAAAATAGTAAGTTATTTGTTAGAAACATTTTCTCAATAACGATTTGGATGGTTTAAAAATTGATTATTTGATGAATTGTTTTGAAACTTATTACCCATTAACTTTAGTTTTGAATGACATGTTTGTTAAAGAGAAAAAAAAAAGTAAAGTAAGATTAATATTACTATGGTGTTTGAAAACTACAATTTAATATTAATAGATTCGGTTATGACCATTTTTTCTACATCAAATGGAGTAACACAAGAAAAATTAGATAAGATAACGCGAATTTCTTTTAATTTAATTAAGGTCTTAAGTTTGATCTTTCGTTTAGGTTACAACAATGTTAAAAAACTTAAAAGAGAATTTGTCATGTCATGAGTCCCACAAAGTTAGATTTGTCTATGCATTGTTACTACTTTTATTTCTAATATTTAATTTTGTAGTATTTTACTCTTTTTTTCTTCTCATTAGTCTTGTAGATTAATTACTCTTTTTATTATTGTTAAATCAAAAGTGGTTTCGGGACAATTACTCTATAATTTTGATAATAACAATGTATAAGAAAACAATTGGAGATTCTAATGTATGTTCAAGTGTGCAGGAATTTAAAGAAATATGCTACTCCTGATAGTAGATATATGCATCTGAAGAACATACTAAACATACTTTTAAAACAGACTCTATAGGTCTAGTCAACTCTGATGACAAACATAGTCTGAAGAACTCTAGCGGTCTAGTCAACACTGATGTCCAAAAAGTTCAAAAGATAAGTCGGTTTCTGAAGCAGAGGGAGTTTATGAGCAAGAAAGCCTTCGAAGAAAGAGAGCATATAAAGAGAGTCAAAAAAAGTCAGCACTCTAAACAAGACATTAGAGATTAGAATAAAGATATATAATCATTTGAAGACTGGATCTAAAGACCAGCTAAGCAAGAGATGATGTTTAAGGTTAAGCGAGACTGAAGTAGATCAAGCTTCGTCAATATTCTAAAGAGGCAGTGACACGTACTATACTTCTCCAAAAAGAGCCTGCACCCAGGACTGACAACTTTTGTCTTATATATTGCTCCAGAATGCAACATCCTTGACATGCTCCAATCACCTGTCTTTATCGCATTAAATGCGCTTAACAAGCATGCTTACTGTCAACGATGTAAAGTGGATTTTCTAAAAAACTTCAATGGAACTTTCCTTGTACTACAATTTATCAACGGAATTGATCTAATCAAATGAAGAAATAACTCCAAAGTTCTTATTTGCTTTCCAACGGATCTATCCACGCTGGTAACAGTCTTAATCAACAACTCTAATTACTTCTCCTAGTTATATGGAACCTTGAGCAATTTTGAAGACTAAGCAAGATACCAAGCTAGACACACTATGGATAAAAGAGCTTAACAACTCTGTGTGTAATTTCTTGCTATAAACACTTAGATAGTTTTCTTACAAACTTGTAAGCTTATCACTACGTAAGAGTCTCAAGAGTAAGCAAACATAATCAATCCTTGTAACTCTGATTGTAAAAAAGTCATTAGCTTGTAAAAAGTCTCTTGGTCAGTAGTACCTTGAGCAAGAAGTCTTAAGATCAAGAGTATCTTAAGCAATGTAAGTCTCTTGGTCAGTATAACCTCGAGCAAGGAAGTCTTAGGATCAGTGGCATCCTAATTAAATCTCTCTCGGTGAGAGCATTTGACGTAACCCTGGTTAACATGTGAACCAGTATAAAAATCTCTTGTGTCGTTCTCTTCCTACTTGTTTTAAATTTGCTTTTCTTTTAAACTGTTTTACTTGAAAGAAATTTAAGGAAAAAAAAATGCACAATTCAAACTCCTTTTTATTGTGTTTTTATCACCTTCAGTTGACATCAGAGCACATGATCTATTGATAAAACACTTAACATTGTAACAACCAGAGATCCTACGAATAACATAATGTCGGCTTTTCAAACTTCTGCCCATTTTGTGTCCAGTTCTTGTCATCCCTCACAACTGTACATGTTCAATGGATATTTCCAAGGATTCAACCGGTGGAATACGAAATTTCAAAGTCGCATCCTAGCCCTTAATGATGAACTTTGGGATCTATTTGAAGATGATTGTGATATTCTTGTCAACGAGGAAGGACAAACCATTGACAGAAGGAATCTCTTAGAAGAGAATATGGAACTTAACAAGAAATATCATGAAGCCACAAACACTCTTGTAAATAACACCACCTTTGAAGTATATGAATCTTTATTGGAAATTTTCAGCAAAAAATATGTATGTAGAGAATAGAGATGTTAAAATGAGTTAGCCTGAATGACCCAAATCATTTTAGGGTTTGGGCCTTCAAATTTCAGCACAAATTTTTTAGGCTTTATTGTCCGACCTAATAAAGGCCGATTAAAATATGGGCTAGCCCGAATAGGCCACGGGTAGCTCGTAACCCGAATACATTATAATATTTAAAAAAAAAAAAGCGTAAGTATGTTACATTATCAATGTTAATTTTCTCTTATTTCCAATTGGGCCAATCCAATACATATGAAGCCCCCTTTTTTTTAAAAAAAAAAATATACATATTAAGCCCACACAAACACAACTCAAGCAAGGGCAAGGACAAGCAAGCAACTACTAGCACAACATATACATACTACGAAAAGCTGAAAATGATAAACCCTAAGAACGTCCACGTGTCTAGTGGCATAACTTTTAATACTTGATCTGTGATATTGAACTCGAGGTTAGTGGCATTGAATTAACAGACATCAAATTATCACGTTCATAATTTCCAAGTTGTCTACGGAAGTAATGAATGTCTTTAATTGAATAGTGTGATTTTAGTATGCGGAAGCACATTTCACTATTATTAATGAGTTAATTCATCATGATAATAAAAAAGATTGCAAGAGAATATAACGCCATAATACTCAATAGGAATATGGGAGGGATTCAAAAATAACATAATCGTCTTTCTCATCTTGAAACTTTCTTAATATTTTTTTTATTGCTTTCAAAACAATTCTTCAAAAACCCCCCAATTTACGTTATGTCTTATTTTCTAAATTCACACTAATTACTTTGTTACTCAATTCTTGCAGAGACAAACTTAATATTATTATTTGACGACAAATTAGTGCACTTGCTAAAAAAGTCCATCAGGATCGGGTAATATGAATATTGGTGCTTGAAGGAAAATTAAGAAAGGAAAAGTTTGACCGTAAGGTTAATCGTGATATGTTTGCTAAAATGGTGATTACACATGGTGCACCATTTAATACAGTTGAGTGAAGGGTCTTTAGAGATTACCAAAAGTTTTTAAATGATGATTGCAGTTTTTTTACTAGAAATAATACTATTTCCAAAGATGTTTTGAAAGTTTATGGTGATGCGAAACAAAAGTTGAAACGCAATTAGCGCAAATTCACGTGACAATCTGCTTGACTTCTGATTGTCGGAATGTGTAATTCAAGCATCGTGCCTTTTATAGCTTAAGTTTGCATGATTCAAACTTCAAGTGTTGAGTGGAGAAGGGCTGAAACAATGTGTGATCTTTTGAAGCTATTTTACAATATTACAAACTTGATATTCGAATCTTCTTTTCCTACATCAAAATTGTACTTTGGAAAAATGTAAAAGATAAAGTGTCTTTTAAAGTCTTAATATTGAAAGGTGAAGATCCATTAATACAAAACATGACCACAAAAATGAAGAAAAAGTTTGACAGGTATTAGAGTGAGTATAGTGTAATTTTAGCATTTATGACTATTCTTGATCCCACCAAAAAGTTCAAGATGATGTTGGAGAAGCTTTATGCCAAATATGTCAACAATGAGATTTCTTCATCTAAGTCGAGCTCTTCAGAACAAGTGGTGCAACCTACTTCATTTATTCTTTCTTAAATATTTACTATGTTATTCTTTATTTGAGTCAACTACACATAATAAAATGTTATATGTACACTCCAGATCATATTTTTCTCTATCATAAAAGATTGCATTGTTCTTTCTTAAATATTTACCATGTTGTGTGTTAGTTAAGTTTCCCTTCCTTTGTGTTCTTAACTCACTTTATAGTAGGGATGTCAATTTACATCCGTCGGAGCGGATCCCCGCGGGGATTGCCCCGTTCGGAGATCCGAAAACGAAAAAATTTTCCCCGTGGGGACGGGGATGGAGACAAAACTTCCCCCGGAGGCAGTTCGGGGTGGGGATCGGGGATTAAGCATCCGTCCCCGCGGATTCCCCGAATCCGTCTATATATACTTAAATATATATTTTTACTACTGTTATTATTCTAGGTTTATTTATATTTGACAATTCTAGATTTCTATTTTGCTATGAATTATGATATATATTTGGTTATGAATTTTTGTATCATTATGCATATGTTGTTATGCATTATTTTTTGTTATGAAATACATTATGTGTTGTTTTGATCATTAAGAAAAGAAAGATGCGAAATATTTATTTATTTATTAATAAAAAACAAAAAAATAACGTCATAATTTTGTCGGTAAAATATAGAAATTTTCTAATAATCGATCTACGTGGATCCCCGCGGGTACTGTGGGGATCTATGGGGATGGGGATGGAGGCAAAAATTCCCCCGTGGGAATGGGGATGGAGGCAAAAATTTCCCCGTGAATATTTCGGGGTGGGGAACGGGGATGCTTCCTCCGCACATTCCCCGCCCCGTTGACATCCCTACTTTATAGTAGTGTAGGAATTTGAGAACTTGAAAGCCAAGCACCAAAATTGGAAAATCAGAACTTGATACTTATTAATTAGATGAATTGAGGATGTCTTTGTCGGCTTGTTTTGATATATTGGCCTATTGAAAGGAAATAAGTCGTAAAAGTAATTATATATTTTTGTAAAAAAAAAATCAAAGTTTCATTTGTTATTATGACTTATGACCATGGGCGATTCTTCCACTCAGCATGCTCGGACATTTTCATGATACTGTCGAACCCTAAATTTTATCCACACTTTTTGTTATTATATTGGTCGTTGTTGCATTTTCTTTTGAAGATGTGAATTAGCCCATTTGATAGTGTGAAGAGAATTCAAAGTGTCATGAGTGTGAGGTCACATGTTCAAATTCCATTTTTGTTACTTTTATTTGTTTTCACCAATTTTGCTTAATTATTATTAGCACTATTTTTGCTATTA
Source organism: Trifolium fragiferum (assembly GCA_954870985.1). Taxonomy (NCBI): domain Eukaryota; kingdom Viridiplantae; phylum Streptophyta; class Magnoliopsida; order Fabales; family Fabaceae; genus Trifolium; species Trifolium fragiferum. The sequence goes on from OX940792.1 coordinate 15,289,544, forward strand.
TTTTTATTTTGTCAAGAAAATCATAAAAACAAAAAATAATAATATAAAAAAGTCAACAAGCAAAGAGGAAAAAATCTGCGCATTAAAGAAAGATCAAAACCAAAAGAGAAATAAGATCAGGAAGTTTATGAAAAAATCAAAACAAATAATACAAAGATCAAAATGAATTTGAAGAGAATCCTCAATCATAAAAATTATTTCCCAATTTAATTCAATCAAAATTAATGCCAAAAACTTAATTTTTACTTATAAATACCATAACAAAATTCTGACTTTAGGGGGATCGTAGCCACAATACAAAGAATTAGGAGAAAAAAAAAAGACAAAAAGGAGAAAAAACGAGGAGAGGAACAGGGGAGAAAAAAAAAATAACACACGCACATAATCATTAAGTCACACAAAAGAGTTACAATATAAATCTCATAGCATTTCTACATGATATTATTCATATAATCAGTGCTGAATTGTTTGTTTCTCTACTACGACAACAATAAACAAACATAATCAATTTTATGAGATTAATTTAATGTACACAAAAAATAACTTTTCTTTTTTAAAAAAAAAAATGTGGATTAAAAAAGAGATTGACGGATGTACATCCGTTCATCTCTCGAGTAATCAAGATTTAATGTATGCTTTGCCGGCCGATTATTCATCTTCCACAAATAATTTTCAACAATAAAAATCGTATTAAAAAGAGACTAACGGAAGTATATATTTTCTTTTCCCTCTCCTTCTTTCTTTCAAACCAATTAAACACACCATAAAAGAAGAAATAGATCGATTATAAAAAATTGAAAAGGAGCAATGGACAATAAAAAGTCGGATACAAGAATCCATTTATTAATATTACTTTTGTGATAAGAAATATTACAATTCAAATACTAGTAATGTTAGACCAATCAGCCCTTTTTGTATAATGGATATGGTCATGAGTTTGGAAAAAACCATCAATTTTTATTACCCAAAAAAAATAGTTAGCTACATTGAACATAGACCTTAAACGACCCCAAGTTACTTTACATAATGTTCCATCTGTAGGAGCATGTCGTTGAAGAGTTTCTCCAGGCTTCATAACAAACTTCCCCCATAAGGTTTCATCACAATCAAAGTACAACAATTTTGAATGTAGAGGTAATGCAACAAAAATTTTAACGAAACTGGGGTCATCGTAATCAATTGACAACTTCTTGTTATTCATGGTTTGGCTTTCTTGAAGCTTGACATCATTTGAAGCATAACATAGAGAAGATATAAGAGTAAGAAAGATGGCTACATAACATTTAGCTAACATTTTTGTAGATTTTATGTGTGAAATTTCTAAAGTTGATTAAAACATAAATGGTGAGGCAAATGTGCACATACACACACACATATATACCTTTAATATATAAACCAACGTAGTTAAGGGAACACTTAACCCTAACCCTAATTTGGACGGTTTAGATGTTGTCATATAGAAAAAAATATCAACGGCTACGATCAAAACTTAAATAATCAATTTTTAATAATATTTAATTTTATTGGTCTGGATTTTGACATGTGGAAAAAATAAAATCAACGATTACGATAAAAACTTGAATAATCAAATTTTAATTATGTTTAATAAAAATAGAGATAAACACAAAATTCTATTTTGTTCCATTATATAAAGATAAACATAGAATCAATTAAAATAAACAACAACCAATAATATAAATAGGCATGAAATCAATTAACATAAACAACTATCAAGATTCTCAAATATTCAAAAACCTGTTTCTCCTACTTTTCTATCATCTATAATTTTGTTCTTATGTTTATTTCTTCTTTTTAATTTTGATTGAATGAATATCACTGTGGACGTGGAGGTACATCCAACCAAAATTAATTTACTCCAAGTGTGATGATAAATATTTTACTCCATATATCTTTATCATCATTTAATTTGTAACCAAACATATATCTATTTTGACTGAAATTACGTTTGACTAAAATTTCAAAAATATTTTAACCAAACATATTTATTTTGACATTAATTATGTTTGACTAAAATTTCAAATTTTTTTTTGAACAAACATATTTAGTTTGACATAAATTATGTTTGACTAAAATTAATAGTAATAAATTATTAAAATACTCCTTCTGTCCATTTTTATAGGAAATAGTTTGACAAAACACGAGTATTAAGAAAGTCAGTTTTAGTGTTAAATTGATTGATAAATTATATTGATTTTACATATTTATCCTTACAATTAATTGGGGAGGAATCAAATTACACCGGTGTAACATTTGAGTAATGTTACATCGCTCAATAACGCTTTAACTAATACAAATTTTACAAAAATTACCGTTGAATCGAAAGATTATATCATATAGATCATTTATGTTAAGTTTTACAAAAATCTAAAATCGTTTGATATGTTATTGAGAACAATCAAAATTAACGGTTTATGTGTTTTTATTGACTACCATTAATCTTGATTTGTCTTGATAACATATCAAACGATTTTCGATTTTTGTAAGCCTTATCTTGGTGAGTGATTTTATTTTTGAAAAAAAGAGGTGTGTGATTGAGATTGTCTTATTTACCAAACTTATTTTATATTAGTGGAAAATATATTTATTTAAGTGTTATTAATGTTATTTATAATTTAAATCGAAAACCATTATTTTTTAATTTTGGTGAATTTTTTTTATTAGGCCCATTTTTAATAATTCACCCATGACTCAAAAACTAGGATACGCCCTTGATCACACTCCATATGCAAATTCTTTAAATAACACATCCAAGTTTCTCGATCTAGTGAAGTTTCTTTAAATAACAATAATAATAACATTAATTAATTCTTTTAAAATTATATATAAAATAATTTTAATTAACTTTAAAATAAATTATATGATAAAAAAATACAATACTTTCATCTTACTTTATTTGAGCTTGAATATTTGAACTATTTGAATTTGAGCAATAATGACTTCAAAGTTATACACTTCCCCATGGATTGTCAAAACTTGTCATTAGTTTAACTCTCATAGGTTCAATCTGGTAGTCTAGTAAGAAATAGCAATGAAACAGTAAAATAGAGGAAAGAAAATCTGGTATTAATACTAAAAAGGGTCAGAGTTTATATGAGATCTGACTGCAAATACAAAATATGAAATGGAAATGGAAAACTAGCAAGGAAATGAAAATGAGGCGCTTTGAGAGGCCTTAGCTCTTCTAGGGTAAATTCTTCACTCAATTTTTATGCATAGCTGACACTAGAATCCTCTATTGGTATATAAGGACAAAAGTATTCATCCTCTCTCCTCCACCTGTCCCATCACACATGCTGTGCTGATGTTAGGGCCCACAGGGTCAGTAATATCAGTAGTGGAATTACCACTAGTAGTACAATTACCACTTCCACTCCTCTTACCCTTATTTCTAGTATAAACTATTTTATGCTTATCAACACCCCCCCTTCAACAATCTTCTTGCCCTCAAGAAGAAAACCTGGGAATTCCTTCCTTAACTTGTCTGCTGATTCCCATGAATTTTCAAAATCTGGTAATTGCTTCCACTTCACCAATACTTCTAATATCCCCTGCTCATTCCTGCGTGTGTCTAGAGCTTCTTCTGGCTCTGATTCAAGTTGCCAGTCTTCATTCATACAAGTAGGCAATGGCTGAGGCTCAGCATTAGGGGTTACTGCCTTCTTCAATAAGGATACATGGAAAACTAGGTGCACCTTACTCTCCTCAGGCAATTTCAGCTTATAAGCCACCTCTCCAATCTTCTGCTCTATTACACAGGGTCCATAATATCTTGGGCTTAACTTCTGATTCATTCTCTTAGCCAACTTCCTCAGCTTGTAGGGTTGTATTTTCAAGTATACCATATCCCCAGTTTGGTATTCAGCATCTCTCCTATGTTTGTTAGCCTGAGCTCTCATAACATCTTGTGCCTTCAATAATTGCTCTTGCATTTCCCTCAACATAATGTTCCTCTCAGCAGTTAACTTGTTTACTTCTTCTACTGCTGAAAGGCTAACATCTCCATTAACCAACATGGGTGGACTCCTACCATAGAGAGCCTCAAAAGGAGTAGACTTTAAGGAAGCATGGTAGTTTGTATTATACCAGTACTCAGCCCATGCTAACCATCTTGGCCACTGTTTAGGCTGCCTTCCAGTTAAGCACCTTAAATAGGTCTCCACACACCTATTCACCACCTCTGTTTGACCATCAGATTGAGGGTGGTACGCACTGCTATACTTCAATTTAGTACCTGCCTGTTTGAATAATTCCGACCAAAAAGTACTAAGAAAGACCTTGTCCCTGTCAGACACAATTGAAGTAGGGAATCCATGCAATCTCATTATCTCCTTGATGAACAAAGTAGTTATATCCTTGGCTGTGTAAGGATGATTAACCGGTAAAAAATGAGCATACTTTGTTAGTCTATCTACCACTACCATGATGGTATCTGTGCCTTGTGCCTTAGGTAAGCCACCAATGAAATCCATTGAAATGTCAGCCCATACTTGTTTAGGGATGGGTAGAGGCTGAAGTAACCCTCCGAGCCTAAGGGTTTGATACTTATTATGCTGGCAAATCTCACAAGCATCCACATAAGTCTTAATTTGTTTCCTCATCCCTTCCCAAAACACTAAGCTTGATAGCTTCTTATAGGTTCTGAAGTACCCAGAATGACCCCCCACAGCTGTAGCATGAAATTCATTCAACAACCATTCAATTCTTGGTGATTTTATCGGAATCACTACTCTGCCTTCATAATACAGTCTGCCTCCCTTCAATTGGTACCCTGGTTGGCCCAAAGGATCCCCTAACAAGGCCTGAACAATGGTCTTCAACTTCTCATCACGCTGTACTTCTTCCTCAAACCCTTCCCATATTTCACACTGCACAGTGGTAATAGCAGTATAGTTCATTTTTCTAGACAGTGCATCAGCTGCATTGTTTTCCTTGCCTGGCTTATACTTCACTTCAAAATCAAACCCGATGAGTTTTGTAATCCATTTATGCTGATCTTCACCCATAATTCTCTGCTCGGTCAGAAATTTCAAACTCTTCTGGTCGGTATGTACTTGAAAGTGCCTCCCTGACAGACAGGGTCTCCATTTTTGAATAGCTATCACAATTGCCATCAACTCTCTTTCATAAACAGATTTGCCTTGAGCTCTATCTGATAGAGTTTGACTCATATAGGCAATAGGCTTCCCTTCTTGCATTAGCACTGCTCCTATGCCCTTCCCCGAAGCATCGTTTTCAATTACAAACTCTTTGTTGAAATCTGGCATGGCCAACACAGGGACAGTAACCATGGCTTGTTTTAGCTTGTCAAAAGCCTGCTGTGCTTCATCACTCCACTTAAAATTATCCTTCTTCAATAATTGGGTCAAGGGCCATGCTATCTTACTATAATTCTTCACAAACTTCCTATAATAGCCTGTTAGTCCTAAGAATCCTCTCAATCCCTTCAATTCCTTAGGATAAGGCCACTTGATCATATCATCTATCTTCTTAGGATCAGCCGACACACCCTTGCCAGATATTAAGTGTCCTAAGTATTCAACTTCATTTTGGCCAAAAGAACACTTCTTCCTATTAGCATATAACTTTTGAGTTCTCAAAACTTGTAAGATAGCTTTTAAATGCAGTTTATGATCTTCTTCACTTCAACCATAGATTAGTATGTCATCAAAGAAAACTAGCACAAACTTCCTTAAGAAAGGCCTCAACACTTTATTCATCAATGCTTGAAATGTTGAGGGAGCATTCGTCAAGCCAAAAGGCATAACTAAATACTCATAGTGGCCCTCATGTGTTCTAATAGCAGTTTTAGAAATGTCTTCCTCCTTCATCCGTATTTGATGATATATAGCCAGACTTCAAATCAAGCTTAGAAAAGATAACTGCTCCTCCCAACTCATCTAGTAATTCATCAATTACAGGTATAGGGAACTTGTTAGGGACTGTTACCTTGTTGAGAGCCCTATAGTCTGTGTAGAACCTCCATCCTCCGTCTTTCTTTTTGACTAGTAAGACTGGGCTTGAATAGGGGCTAGTGTTGTGCCTTATGATCCCTGCTTGAAGCATTTCCTTCACAATCTTTTCAATTTCATTCTTCTGATAGTAAGGGTACCTGTAGGGTCTTATGTTGGGAATAGTAGCTCCAGGCTTGAGCACAATAGGGTGATCATGTTCCCTAGTTGGTGGCATTCCTGTAGGCATATTAAACACTTCATAAAATTCATCTAAAATTTCTTTCCACTGTGTTTGCACTGCCAAGCCTTTTGTACCCATTTCATTCATTAGTGATTGTATATAAAACATCACCTCATCATCAGCTAAGGACTTAACCATTGATTTCCATGAAGATTGTCTTGTGCTCATAGTAGGATCTCCTTGTATATTGTACTTCTTGCCTTCAGCCTCCCATTTTAAGCACAAACTCCCAAAATTTGCTTCAATATTGCCTAAGCTTGCCAACCAGTCCATCCCTAATACCATTTCAGACCCACCTAACTCCATCAGAAAAAAATGTTGTGTGAATGGTACTCCTTGGATTTGAAACTGCAAGTTTTCACAAATCCCTTGATTCTTAACCCTTTCACCATTCCCTACTTCAATGACATAAGTAGGTGTATCTCTTAGTGTCAACCGCAATTCCTCCGCTAGCTTTGAGGCTATAAAGTTACTAGTAGCTCCAGAGTCAATTAAAGTCAGCACAGGCCTCTCACCAATGTGTACCTAGAACTTGAAGGATTTGTTGGAGGTAAACCCTTCTTTACTCTGTAATGACAGCTTAAGGGTTTTTAATTCAAACACTTCATCCTCCACTACCTGCTGTTCCTCTTCTACCTTCTAAATCTCTTCCACCTCACCCGTATAATCACATAACCACAACTGCATATGCTGGAATTTGCATTTGTGCTCCTTATTCCACTTAGCCCCACATTTAAAACACAACCCCTTCTTGCTTCTTTCTTCTAACTCAGCAGGGCTTAGCCTATTACCTCTTCATTTCTCATTAATCTCTGGATTTTTTCTCTCCACTTCCTTCATGGGTCCATGAAATTCTCCAGGATCCTTGAATCTGTAAGTGCCTCCTCTGTCCTTCCACCCAGCACCTTTCCTTGCCATCACATTATTTCTTTCTTCAATCACAAGAGCACGATCCATTGTTTCAGTTAGATCCTGACTCTCATGTAACTTTAATTCAGCTTGGATTTCCTCCTTCAACCCATTTAAAAAAATGGAATCCAACATGACTCTATCCTCTCTACGCAAGGGTGCTACCAACATCTCAAACTGTTCTCTATACTCCCTCACAGTCCCCTTTTGCCTTAAACTTAGTAAAGGCCCTATGGGATTTTGAATCAAACCTGGCTGGAATCGACGAATCACAGCACCTTTAAACTCCTCCCATGTTCGCCATGGTGCTTGTTCTTCCCACGATTGGAACCAATTTAAAGCCTTATCCTCCAAAGCCAAAATCACGGTGTCAACCTTATCCTGGTTTCGTACTCCATTCAAGCGAAAGTATCGTTCAATTTTCACTAACCACCCATAAGCATCCTCTCCCTTGAACACCGGAATCTCCAACCGTCTCCTTCCTCCTATGAAACCCGACCCATTTCTACCGTTCTGATTATGGAATCATGGTCGATTTCCCTCCATAATAACACTCCCGTCGCTTCCTTCCTCTTCATCATAATGTGGTTGTTCCGGACGATGTCGATGACGGGGTTGCTCCTGTATCAACTGTCGAATCTGCTCTATCGTAACTTGAGGACGAGCTTGTAGCTCACAAACGGCTAAACGGACCTGTTCAACCGTCGCCTCCAAAGTGTCAACTCGATTTTCCATGATATTGCTCGTCGTTACTACCAAACGCTACGAAATCGTGAACCAAGGCTCTTGATACCAAATTGATAGGTTCAATCTGGTAGTCTAGTAAGAAATAGCAATGAAACAGTAAAATAGAGGAAAGAAAATCTGGTATTAATACTAAAAAGGGTCAGAGTTCGGGATCTGACTGCAAATACAAAATATGAAATGGAAATGGAAAACTAGCAAGGAAATGAAAAGGAGGCGCTTTGAGAGGCCTTAGCTCTCCTAGGGTAAATTCTTCACTCAATTTTTATGCATAGCTGGCACTAGAATCCTCTATTGGTATATAAGGACAAAAGTATTCATCCTCTCTCCTCCACCTGTCCCATCACACATGCGATGCTAGGGTCCACAGGGTCAGTAATATTAGTAGTGGAATTACCACTAGTAGTACAATTAACACTAGTAGTACAATTACCACTTCCACTCCTCTTACCCTTATTTCTAGTATAAACTATTTTATGCTTATCAAACTCTTCTTATGGGGTGGGATGGATAACTCAATTGATTATGGTAGTTGAGCTAAGGGTTAAGGAGTTGGAGGTCCAGGGTTCAAATCCTGGCAAGGAGAAAAAAACTAACATTACATTGTAAATATACTCGATCGGGATTCTCGGCAGCGTTGATCTCTGCTGCCATCATGCTGCAATGTATGCACTGTTGGATTTGTTGCCTTTGGGTGTAACTGTAACTTGAAGTTTTAGATTAGCTAAACTCCAATTTTCTTTCAACCGCCCACTTTGATATTTATGCTTCTTTTTTTATTTTACTTTTTATACAAAATATTCAATAATTCTTGCGCCATCCTACTGCATTGCAATGTAAAACTATCTAAGCAGCTGCAATAAGGTAATCTTTGATTGAATGAAAATTCTGTTACGCCCTTACTACAAATAAAATAAAATTAGTGGAACGTATACATAGTAATTACCTGAATATATTTACATCTCATATAATTTTATATTCACTTCTGGCACTTTAATTTTACGCCCTTACTATAAAATAAAAAATAAAAAAAATTAATGGAACGCATACATAGTAATTACCTGAATATATTTTAAAAGAGTATAACTTTGTATATTATTATTATAATGGAATGTGTTGTTTTTTTTGTATTCATCTGATAAAGGGTTTTTATATACAATAATAATAGGTTGGTCAAACCTACAAATAATGACCAACATAAATGAAAATAATTATAAATGATTACATATATAATTATGCTTAATGACAAGAATATTCTATTCTATCACAAAGAACACGAGGTAGGCCTTTGGTGAAAATGTCAGCAATCTGATGACGAGAAGGAACACGAAGGACGCGTGCCTGTCCACGAGCGACCTTTTTCCGAACGAAGTGAATGTCCATCTCAATATGTTTAGTGCGCTGATGCTGTACTGGATTGCCAGATAGGTAGATAGCACTAACATTATCACAATATACCAAAGTAGCCAGAGAGAGTGGGAAGTGAAGCTCCAATAGTAGGTTGCGGAGCCAACAAGATTCAGATACCACATTAGCAACACCTCTGTATTCAGCCTCGGCACTGGAACGAGATAGCGTGGGTTGCCTCTTAGATGACCAGGAGATGAGATTGTCACCAAGGAACACACAATAGCCTGATGTAGAACGACGGGTGTCAGGGCATCCACCCCAGTCAGCATCAGTGTAAGAAACAAGGTTCTCAATATGTGATGGATAAAGATGTAAGCCATAATGTAGAGTTCCCTTGATGTAACGGAGGATGCGCTTGAGAGCTATCATGTGGTCGGTACAAGGAGCATGCATGTGAAGACAGACCTGCTGAACTACATAGGAGATATCAGGGCGGGTGAAAGTGAGGTACTGCAACGCCCCAGCAAGACTCCGATATAAGGTGGGATCGTCATATGGGGTACCAGCGGAGGTACTGAGCTTCTGTTTAGTGTCAACTGGAGTAGCAGAAGGTTTGCATGATGCCATGCCAGCTCAAGCAATAATATCACTTGCATAAGTACTCTGACTGAGAAAGAGGCCACCAGCATGTCTGTTCACGGCAATGCCTAAGAAGTAACTCAATGGACCCAAATCCTTCATAGCAAACTCAGAGGCAAGGAGTGTCATGATGGATTTGCTAAGATCATGGGAGGAGGTGATGAGGATGATGTCGTCAACATATAGCAAGATGTATGCCATGTCAGAGCCACGCTGGTAAATGAAGAGTGAGTGATCTGAAGTGCTATGCTGAAACCCAATGGTGGAGACATAATCAGCAAAGCGCTGATACCAGACACGAGGCGCTTGTTTCAGGCCATAGAGGAATTTCCGTAAGCGGCACACATAATCTGGGCGATGAGGATCACGAAAACCAAGTGGCTGATGCATGTAAACTGTCTCATGAAGGTCACCATGGAGAAATGCATTTTGGACATCGAGCTGATGAATGGGCCAGGATTTGGATAGAGCAATGGTGAGAACGGTGCGAATGGTTGCCGGTTTTACTACAGGACTGAATGTCTCATCACAATCCACACCTGCAATCTGTGACCTGCCATCACCTACAAGACGAGCTTTGTAACGCTCAAAACTGCCATTAGATTTCTTTTTATGTCGAAAAATCCACATACAACGAATAATATTAACATCACAAGGTCGTGGAACCAAATCCCACGTATTATTTCTAATAAGAGCATCAAATTCAGACTGCATTGCGGCTTTCCAATTAGGGTCAGATAGGGCTAGTTTGGGATTTTTGGGAAGTGGTGAGATGGTCAGATCATCAATGGTAACAGAGAGATTAAAGAGCTTTCGGGGTTTGTAGATACCCTGCATGCTACGGGTGGCCATAGTCCAAGTGGGAGGGGCAGGCTGGGCCAGTGGTGTAGGTGATGGGAAGGTATTAGATGTATCCGTAGAGGGTGAAGAGGATGATGTGGTTGTGGAGGAGGCAGGAGAAGGATTATGTGGTCTGACCGGTGAGGTAGACGGAGGGTTAGGTATGGGAGGTGGCTGATTGGGTAGGTCAGCGGGAAGAGGCTGCAAGGTAGAATTTGTCCATTGTTGGCTAAGAGACGGGTGCAGGTCATCAGTGAAACAGTCATAGGTGGTGCGAGGTAGAGAAGACATGTGGGCAAAGGGAAATTGCGTCTCATTAAATATGACATGTCGGGAGATGATGATCTTTTTGTGCGACAAATCAAAACATTTGTAACCTCTATGATTAACGGGATACCCTAAGAAGACACACGGGGTCGAGCGTGGTTGGAGTTTGTTAACGGTGGTAGATGGAAACAAGGGATAACAAAGACAACCAAAAACGCGAAGATGTGTGTAGGAGGGATCACGATGATACAAAAGTTGAGTGGGAGAGTGATTTGACAAGTGCTTTCGGGGAAGGATATTAAGAAGATATGTGGCCATTTGGAGTGCATGATGCCAAAATGAGGGAGGAACGGACGAATGAGCGAGAAGAGTGCGAATCATGTTGTTAATGGTACGTATTTTTCGCTCCGCTTTGCCATTTTGAGATGAAGTGTGGGGGCAAGAGAAACGGAAAATAAGACCATTATCAGCACAATAGTTGTGGAATGATGTATTGTTATATTCTCGTCCATTATCACATTGAAGACATTTTATAGTTTGGGAAAATTGTGTGCGAATTTGATTTGAAAGAGAATTAAACTTTTCAAAAACTTGAGATTTGTTACTTAAGGGAAACGTCCATAAGAAATCAGAATAATCATCCAAGAATAATACATAATACCTATGACCGGAGGAACTTAAAATCGGTGATGTCCATAAATCACTGTGTAAAATATCAAATGGCAGTAAAGTGTCATTTTTGGATGAATTAAAGGGCAACTTAACATGTTTGCCAAACACACAAGAGTCACAAATAGTTTTTGAGCACAAATGTTCACTACTAATGAACTTATTTCTATGTAGGGAATGCAAAATAGAAGAACTAGGATGCCCGAGACGACTGTGCCAGAGACTGGAAGCAAGACCAGCAAAGTGAGAGGGAGAGGTGACTGGATAGAGATCACCAAGGCTATCACATCTCATGAGAGGAATCCCCGTCTGAAAATCATTCACAGAAAAACCAAATGGATCAAAGGAAACAGAAACATTATTGTCAGTAGTGAGTTGTCGCACAGAGATCAAATTTTTAATAATGTGTGGTGTGTGTAAAACATGGTTAAGGTTTAAAGATTTGTGGTTGTCGGACGTAGGTAGGGTTGTGTGACCTGACCCCTGAATTGGAATACCTTGTCCACTACCAACAATCAGTTTCTGATTTAAATGACTCAAATTAGAATAAGACGAGAGATTACCTTGGGATGCCGTTGTGTGGGATGTGGCCCCAGTGTCCATGTACCACGTGCTATCCGGAGGATTGAGAGACATGGTGTGCATGGCGGCTGCAATGTCAGTGGGAGTTGAAGTAGTAGCAGTGTGAGCCTGAGGGTGTTGTCCTAGGATACCTGGTTGCCTTGAGGGACCGGTGGGACGAGTCCACTGAGAAGTAGGATAAGGACAAGGAGGCACACCCCAAGGAGGTGGTGTCCAACCCCAAGGAGACCAAGATGGATGAGGCTGCTGCCATGATTGATAGGGTCGAACAGGTGCTGCTGCTGGAGTTCTAGATGAAGCATCATGTCGGGAACCACCACGTTGTCCATGCCCTCCGTTGCGAGGCTGATTGTTACGGTTGCGGCCGGACCCTGAGCGGTTGTTCTGACGGCGGTTAGAGCGCTGCTGAGAAGAGTCGTCAGAATCCCGTGGAATGGCAGTATGTAGAGCAGTGGGAGAGGTAGTGTTGTTCATTTTTGCCAAGCCAGATTCCTCCAAGGTGAGCATGGAGCGAGCTTGGAAGAAGGTGGGCAATGGATTGCTCTGGCGAATCAAAGTGGCAACCCCGCGATATGGCTCAGACAATCCGAAAACCAGTTGAAGGACTAAGCGGTGACTGCTAACTGGTGCTCCAACATTTTTCAACTGATCAGAGAGTTGCTTGAGACGCTGACAATATGCAGAGACATTAGGAAAATCCTCCATGCGAGTGGATGAGAAATCTTGTTCGAGGGCAACAGCACAAGAGTTTTGATTGTCTTCGAAAATTTCAGCCAAACGGTTCCAAGCAGACATAGCAGTGGATCCTTTTTCCAAAATAGTGGTAAGTAGATCAAATGAGATGGTGGAATAAATCCACTGAAGAACCGTGGAATCAAGAGTCGTCCACATTTCAAAATTAGCATCAGTGGTCGCGGGTTTTTCCTTGCCGGGTTGAGGAATAATGTGATGGAGAACCTTGTGTGCACGAGCATGAGTTTCAAACAGTTCAGCCCACATAGCATAGTGATCCTTCTCCATCTCGAGTACAAAAGGAATGCAATTTTTTATGTTGGTGACGGTAAGGGCCGGGTGAAAGTCTGATTTCACCGGAGCGGTCGCAGAGGAGAGCATTGGAGATGTTGAAGAGTTGTTGGAAGAAGATGACATGGAAGCATCAGAAGCCATTGTGACAGCGGCAAGACAACTGGTACAGTGACGACGCGGCAATACGAAGTTAACAAACCAGTATTATCAAATCACAATGAATTCTGTACTGCAAACAGAAACCAAAGAAACGGAACACGCAGTAACCGTATCACAAACAGTAAACGTCCGGAACTGAAGTGGAGATGTTGGCCGGAACTGAGTGAAATCAGAGGGACGGAACTGCGATGCAGAGGGATTGAATCGCGATTGAGTGTCACCAGAAATTAAATCGCGTGAACAGTAGAAACCGGGTCGGAATCGTGCAAGCAGAGAAAGGCAGGTCGAACGCGATTGTGAATAGTGCAGCAGAGGGCGGCGCGGCAGTGGGCGGCGCGATGAAGCCTTGCTGCGATGGCGGCGGCCTGGTGTGAAGAAAGAGCAGGCGGCGGCGATGGGCAAAGTTACAGGGGAACGGAACAAGCTCGTGATACCATAAAAGAGTATAACTTTGTATATTATTATTATAATGGAATGTGTTGTTTTTTTTTGTATTCATCTGATAAAGGGTTTTTATATACAATAATAATAGGTTGGTCAAACATACAAATAATGACCAACATAAATGAAAATAATTATGGTTTGACCAACATAAATGAAAATAATTATAAATGATTACATATATAATTATGCTTAATGACAGGAATATTCTATTCTATCATATTTACATCTCATGTAATTTTATATTCACTTCTGGCACTTTATAGTTTTATGCCCTTACTACAAAAAAAATAAAAATTAGTGGAACGCATACATAGTAATTACCTGAATATATTTACATCTCATGTAATTTTATATTCACTTCTGGCACTTTAATTTTACGCCCTTACTACAAAAAAAATAAAATTAGTGGAACGCATACATAGTAATTACTTGAATATATTTACATCTCATATAATTTTATATTCACTTCTGGCACTTTAATTTTACGCCCTTACTACAAAAATAAAATAAAATTATTGGAACGCATACATAGTAATTTTTACCTGAATATATTTACATCTCATGTAATTTTATATTCACTTCTTAAACCAAAAAAAATTACTTTGCAAGGAGAGATTCTTCAAGAAATTTTTAGTAGGAGGGTAACGCAAAACACGTCTACTTAGCAGGAGGTTAACAACATATTAACCCTTAAAATTATAATAATTTATTTCATCTTCTCACCCCTCCCCTCCAAATTTCCCAAATTTGAGGGAAGCAAAAAATGAGTTTATGAGGGATTTTGCTCCCCCCTTCCAAAAAAAATGAACTAAATACATAAAATTTAAAATATTCTCTCCCCTCTTCTCCCCTCCCCTCCAAAAACCTCAAATCAAAGAGACTCTGAATGACCAATCTATTACAAACGTAAAATTTAAAGACCTGTAAATGCATTTTACCATTATTATACTATATTTAGTATCCTGTAAAAAAAAACAACTAGTGTAGTGCCCAAGACATTATTTTAACATTTTTCTTATTATTAATTCTCTTTTCCTTTTCGGATGTTTGTCTAAACTTTGAACTTCGTTCAACCACCCTTCGAGCTATTCTTATTTGAGCATTGCTATTTATTAAGAAATTTTTATACAAGAAATGCAAGAATCAACACATTACACGTGACAAAATTTTAAACGATGATGTCATTTAATCTCGTTCTTTTGTGGAAATCATGAATGGTGGTGAATGTAAACAGGGATGAAGATTTATTTTTGCAATTCTTCTCTTTAAATTTTTCTAACAAAAAGTTTTTCCCTTCTTATTTAGGCACAAATCCAATTTAAAAATGTTTAGGCGTGTCATATAAATTGAAAAAATTATTGGAAAATAATTTAGTCATATAATATCATGTTATCCATTTTTTAAAATTTTATTTCTTACATAATTGTGTGTGCAACCAACTATTGATGAGTGAAATGTTAAATACCTCACAATTTGGAAATAGGCAAATATCTTACTAAAATTGTAAAATGTCAATCAAATATTCTCTTTGTTAGTTTGTTCTGTCAAAAAGTGGGATGACGTGACTAATAAAAAATGACGTGACATGATGATTTAGTTAGGATGTCACCTCCCAAGGAGGCAATTCGAATTAAATTAAAAAATTATTAAATTAATTGTTTTTTTCCTCATTTTTCCCTATCAACTTTTCACCTTCTCTTTTAAACACAAACACGCAGTAGTTAAAACGCAAAAGAACATCATTAAAATGCACAAAATGCCAATCAAAACAGTTGTCACATAGTCTGTTAACGCTCACATCATTAAAACAGATGGAGGTAACAGAGAAGGAGTATTTAATTGATATTTTATAATTTCGAAGAATATTTAACGAAATTTAAAACTAAAGGGGGTATTTTAGAGCATTGTTATTTAGTAAGAATTTTTTAGACAAGAAATGCAAGAATTAACACATGGCAAAATCTTAAATGATGATATCATTTAATCTCCTTCTTTTATGAAAATTATGGGTGATGATAAATGTAAACAATGATGGAGAATTATTCTTGCAATTCTTCTCCTTAAATTTTCTTACTAAAAAGTTTTTCCCATTTGACATTCAACTCCAGTATTGATTTAAGTATTTCACCAATCCTTCTTCCTCACTTACTTCGATGTCTTCTTCCAATTAGAACCACCTCTCATCGTCGCAAGGTGAAGTCTATTCCGCAAGATTCAAATCAATGGCATGGTTATTAGATATTGGTTCAATTCTTACATCCTCTGCAATTTTCCGCGTAATTCTAATCCTATACGGAGAATGGCAAGATTCTCATATGGAAGTTAGATACACTGATGTTGATTACATTGTTTTTTCTGATGCTGCTTCTCTTGCTGCTTCTGGTTATTCTCCTTATCAAAGAACCACTTATCGTTATTCTCCTTTACTCGCTTTTCTTCTTCTTCCTAATTCTTTACTCCATCACTCTTGGGGAAAATTCCTCTTCTCTTCTGCAGGTAACTTTTTTCAGATCTTGTTTTTCTATATCATTCTGTTTATTTTAGTTTTAACATGTTCTAAGAATTTTGAGATTTTCTATTGTCATAAACACTAGTGTTACTGTTAGTGGTTAATTTGTTAGGGGACTGCTGGGGAGGGGAAAATGTTAGTATAGACCATACCCCGAACATTCTACATAAAACCTGTAAAGTGCACAGACACACACACCAGACACGACACTGATAAAAAAATGAATTTATTGAATGTAATCATATGTGTTGGTGTCGGACATCGGACATGCATTTCATCAGAAGTGTTAGTGCTATAGGGCGTAGAACTACTTTGGCGTCCCAATTCATAATACCGAGCTACTCCTTCGAGGATATGGTGTTTAGGAGCTTCCATATGACGATAGCTTATGACTTGTTTATAAGCTTCGTTTTACCTTATTTTGTTAAGTTATCTCATCAAGTTTATGAAAACTACTTTGTGAGACCATATGTGGTGGTTGATTGAAAGGTTCTTTGTGGCAGTGGTTATGTATATATTTTTATTATATAGAATTTGTATTCTCCTACGTGAGGGATGCAGTTTAGAGAGAAAAAAAGGTGCAGGATTACAAAGGGTGATTAGGAAATTAGGAGAGTGATAGAGAGGTCAAATGTTCGAGTGAAAGAGAAGATTTTGGGATGAGATAGAGAAGGCCAGAGAGAGATCAAGAGAGCTTGGTTAAAGAGGATTTGGATTTGAGTCCAATTTAACAGGTTATTTGTGACTGGGGCAATGCTGATCTCGGTTTTACTGGGACCACCGTAGCTAGCTGCTACCTAGTAATATTTATACTCTTTCCTCTGTAAAGTTTACTCCCCGTTTCAGTTGAGGCAAATCCTGGTATACGATTACTGCATACACACTTTTATGCTTCCGATCAATTTGGCATTCTGTTTTTAGTTGATTTTAGCGACTATATTGTCCCTCTGAATGATTTAAATTAATGTGTTGTTATACAATAAATATGCTGAATGATCTTCCATTCGTTATAACTAAGCATATGTATATTATTTCTTAAATGCAGATTTACTTGTGGGATATTTTATCTATTATATTCTAAAGCTGCAGAAGGTTCCTGAAAAGCTCTGCAACTACTCTGTTATGGCATGGCTTTTTAATCCATTTACATTCACCATTGGGACACGCGGGAACTGTGAACCCATTGTTTCTGCCATGATATTGTGGATCATTGTCTGTCTTATGAAAGGTATTGTTCTGTATTAGATTAAATTGATGGTGTTTTTAGCTTGCAGTAGTAATGTTCAGATCGGATTGTCATATTGTAGTCTGTAGCTTTTTCTGTCCATAAAATGTACTAGTATCTATGAACAGTTTAACATACCAAATCGAGCACTATTCAAAAATAGATTTGCACTCTGTAATAACAGTGTAAAGAATTTAACCAAAATAAATTTTCATCTTTTCATTTTCAGTATTTTTTATCAAGCATTCGCCACTGGAAATTGAAATGTTTTCTTTTATCACCTGTTGTTTCTCCTGCCAGGCATTTAAAAAACTCAAAACCATTGTCATTTGACATTCTTTGTTTCATAAGGGTACTGGAGACCTTAACATAGGTAGCCGATTTTCAGCAACGTGTCTTATTTAACTGAAATTATTCAAAAAAGCTGTTGTATTTATATTACACAAGAAAGAGGGACACGAACAAATATTAAATCATTATATTTTAAGAGTTTTCAGTATCCTAAAAATAATAAAAGGAACAATACCAAGATAGACCTTCCAATATATGAAATAAGTATATTGTTTTACTAGGGGGATAGAGCAGAATGCCTTTTACACGTCTTTCAATTTTCTTTTCTAATTTTAAAATCAATTTGTCAAGATTAAGTTTCGAGTCCTTCATTTGATTCTTAGTCTTGTTGTTGGTTGACATGCCAAAGAAAGCATTTTTCATAAAAGATATAAAATGTTAGATATTTGCATATATCTTGTTGCTTTGATGCTTTTGTTTTCCCTCTTTTTTCCTTCTTATTCCCCCTGGTTTGCAGGTAATGTGTTACAGTCAGCATTTTGGTATGGACTTGTTGTCCATTTCAGGATTTATCCTATAATTTATTCTATTCCTATAATCCTAGTTCTTGATCCGAACTTCTTCCCATCTGGCCAGAAACCCGTCCTAAGGAACTGGAATGCTGTTCAGAAAGAGAGACCCGAAGACGAGAATGGCCGGTTTACCCTACATAATTTATTGAAAAGCATATTCACATGGAACAGGATCATGTTTGGACTGGTCTCAGGATTGGTTTTCGTCTTTTGTACTGGTCTGTTCTACTGCTTATATGGGTGGGAATTCCTACACGAGGCACTACTGTACCATCTTACTCGTACAGATCCAAGGCACAACTTCTCCATCTATTTCTATCACATATATCTTCATTATGGACATGACATCTCAGTGGTGGAAAAGCTTGTGTCCTTTTTGCCACAGCTTTTAGTTCAGCTGGTTCTTATTTTCAGCTTTGCACGGGATTTGCCATTTTGCTTTTTTGTGCATACCGTATCATTTGTGACCTTCAATAAGGTTTGTTAAGTAATACAGAAACACTGCTACATATTATTATTTAATTACGAGTAAGAGTGTTTCGATCCTTGAAATTGTAAGGGTCTAGCAATTTAGTCCCTCAAATTTACGAAATAGCAAATTAGTCCTTTAAATTTAAAAATGTCAATCCATTTAGTTCCTCCACAAAATAGCTATTTTATAAACATCCATCAAAATCAAGGATAGAACTACGTATTGACTTGAATAGTCTCTTGTTGCATCAAGATAGAACCTTTAAAGTTATGATGCAAAATTTGAAAAAAAAGACTGAGTTCAATTTAAGGGACTAAATTGCTATTTCATAAATTTGAAGAAATTGATTCTTACAATTTCAAGAACCAAAATGTTCATTAATCAAAACACTGCCTCATATTTTAGCAGAAATGACTTGGATTACGCATCTGATTTCCGCGTTTGTTGCAGGTGATTACAGCACAGTACTTTGTTTGGTTCTTTTGCTTATTGCCTCTAATACTCCCATGGAGTAAAATGAAGCTTAAATGGGGTGGAATGTGTTGCATTCTTTTGTGGATAGGAGCTCAAACCCATTGGTTATTGTGGGGATACCTTCTTGAGTTCAAGGGTAAAAATGTCTTTTTACAGCTTTGGATAGCAGGCTTAATGTTTCTAGCAGCCAACGTATTCATCCTTGTCATGATTATTCGTCAACATAATTGTTCTTCTATTTTCAAAGAATATACTCGCTCCAAGCATGTAGCTAAGCTTGAATGAGTGACTATGACTCGTCGTTAATGAGTTTCAATTTTCATCACCACCATTGTTATGTATCACCCTTGACACGTTCAATTTTGGAAGGTTAACAATGCAAGGTCGTGACTACAGCAACCGACATTCATGTTGAAACTTGTGTTATTTTGTAAAAGTGAACAATAGATGAGGTGAATCAATGTATGATTATTGTTTTGCAACCGTGTATGCCTTTTTTGTTGTTGTTGCAGTACACAATTTTGATCAATGAATTTATTTTTATTGCTTTCTTAGCTTTCTGTTGTTTATCTGCACTTGTAGAACTGATCTCAAGGTCTTTCAAGAAAGTCTTTCCTAATTATTTTCTTTACTACATTTGACAACTTGTCAATAACAAATTGATGTTTATTTTGTTAATCAAATGTGTAAATAACACATGGTGTGTAATGTGCAAATAATACTTCCACTAGAAGGGAGTTTTCTTTTCTCATCCTTTGACTCTTTAAAACCGCGCTCGTTATCCATCTACGCAGTGGAAAATATCATTTTGTTCAGACTTATACATCTAGACGCGAGAAAAAATAGCGATGATTGTGATTATCAAGAAATGAGTGAGGTCAAAGTAACCCTTTCACATGAGTACTAATTAAGCCTGTTTCCTAAGAAGATTTCTCTTCCCACCCCTCATGATTCTTTTTCACCCCCTAAAATCCAAATTTACCCCTTAATTTAACCCCTAAAACTTCGGTTTTCACGTACCAAAGTTTTCCGATAGTGAAAAACATGTGTTTTCAATCATTTAACACTTCGGTACGCATGTACTGAACTCTTTTTCCAAGGGTGAAAACGGAAACCCGAGGGGTGAAAAAGAAACACGGGGGGTGGAAAGAGAAATCTTCGTTTCCTAATATGCCATCAACTTTATGGCCTTAAATTCCTCTGTTGATTCACAACACTTGTAGCTAATTGTAAACAAACAAAAATAAGGCTCTTGCACTCATTATGCAAAATAGTAGAAATACTCAACCACTTAAGACATGTTCTCCATACTAGTGAGTTAAGACATTCAAAAATTAGATAAGTAGAGCATTCTACATATGACTGACACCCAAAACACATCCCTTCAAATAGAGGATAAATGTGTTTATCGACCAGATTTGCCTTTACAAACTGAAAATTAACGTTCTGAAAATGAGAATAGAGATATTGTTTACAACAGAAAATAATGGCTGGCTCCAGCTTTCGGGTCATCAAACTAATGAAAATTAAAATTAAGCATCAAACATAAGCATCTCCAGGAATCACGTATATATAATGCCTGGCATTCAAAACATATCAACCCACTTTCTTTGCAATACAAAATAAAAGCACAGATTCATCAATATAGTTGAGTTAAATATTACATATTAGTATCAGACACCCTATAACTTAATCTGACTGAACGAAAATAGAGCAGTTGCAAAAAGTTCTTGTTCTAGCATAACAGAGATACAGTTTGGAGTGCAATGAAGCCAATGCAGAACTACACATAACATCCAACCATCTTGTGGTGCCAATTCCATCCTCCCATGACACTTTCATGATTTCTGCATTATGGACAATACAATGTGAAATTTGGCTGCGTGCAATTGAGATTAAACGATAAACTAAAAGAGTAGATGTTCATACGTAGGCATCTCTTACCTGCTGCATTGGAAGGTACAATTTGAACTCTGGTGGAAGTTCCTCTTCAGAGTAGAGACGATCAGAGAAGTATATCCTTCTCAAGCGACAGTTCGCGTGGACCTGAACTCGCAGCGTCTCCACGTAATTAGTACCATATGCTCTCTTGGTAAAATCAACTAGGTTAAACTGGATTTGATTCCAACCATCATCCATTCTCAGTGGCATAGTGCAAATGTAGGGCTTTACTCGAGTGACAGCCTATGACATGAAAATCATATGATAAATCATTTGTAACGCACATTGACAACAATTTGGGTAGAAAGGGCAATAATGTATTTTTCATACTATTATAAGATTTTATAATAAACATTTGGAAGGGCAATAATCATTTATAAGATATTATAAAATATATATGGAAGAAAATAAACATTTGCAAGATGTTGGCAATCCTACAAAACACACAAACATGGGCAGACTTACACACTTGGAAATTAGAAGCTCGAAACCGTCGTCTGACATTCTTATCATCCAAAACTTGAATCTCAAATGTGAAGTACTTTTTTAGATTCTTGACGATCATAACCAAGAACGGAAGTTTTATACCAAGTGTGGCAGCTGGGTCAGCAGGGCACGTAATGAATGTAGACTGAATATTGGATCCAATTATTTCCAGAACATTGGATTGTATGTCTTCATCTTGTGGTCGCTTAATATGGCCATTCACAACTATAAAAAAATACCCCAAGAAAAAATTACAAGTATAAAAATTGTTACTAATACTATTTTCAAGCAAATCACAGATATGTCAAGATAAACAGTTGACTATTAGAGACAATTTCATTGCTAAACTAAAGATCACCAAGAAACAAAACAAAAGGATTGACCAGTTAATGGAATCAGGACAAAATAACAGAAATATTAACTCTAATACTTCAAGGGCAAGTACAAAGCAAATCACTCAAACTATGTCGAGCAAATGTGAAATAAAATAAATATCAGAGACTGGGAAATTTTATTTATCGTGTTACTTGTTATCAAGCTCCATTAAACAACCACAACCTAGCTTTATCCTACTAGAAAGGAAATTACATGGATCAATCTATGCAATAGGGCTCCATCAAGAACTAAATTTTCAATAATACTATTTACAATGTGTTCCTATTAGCGGTTTATATATAAGTTTTCTTCATACTTTCTCTACCCTTTTAAACCAAATTAAGTTCCAATAATCCACTTATTTTTCTCACTGGAGGCACAGCCAAATAACCTAGAGCAAGTTTCTGCCTCTTATATATGTTATATTACAACTTTCTCCTGAATGTATTCATTCCTAATATAAGTTTTTCTCTTCCACTTGTCCACCTAAATTTCCATTCAGCATGAACTACAACAAGAGCATGATCATTAAGAGTAATTCAAAAGATATTATTAAGCACATACATGGCTTACAAAATACGACATTTCTAAACTGAGAGAAAGAGTAACTTAATTCAATACATACAGGGTCACTTAATATATTGATCTAAATACAGAATGCATCATCTATTCCTTTTCACAGCACAAACAGGGGCCAAAATAACACATTTCATTCCTCACCGACACTCTTCAACGTATTTTACACATCAGCCTTTCATAACATGATGACCAAATGGACAACGCTACACATAGAGTGGCAACCTTACCATTTCAAATGTGCAACAAAACAAAACAAATATTCAACAATGAGAATAAAGAATCAATTAGAGTTAATGATTTCCGGTCAACTTAATTCAGCACATCAAATTTCTAACGGGCTGAAAACCAACCACCTGATGCCACTGCAAACATAAAAAACATTTACCTTCTTTGTCCCATATCTGCAAAGGTTTGCTCCTACAAAAATAATATTGAAAAAAATGCAAAATTTCAGTACCTTAATCAAAGCAAACATGTGAAACTGAAATATGAAACAAACAAACCAAAACACAGCATACCCGAGGCTGTATAAGATGGAAAGAAATCCAGACTGGAATGTGTTCTTGAACATTTTCTTCTGTAATGACAAAAGGCACATCAAAATCAAGTTTTCAACCCAAAAGGAATAAAAATAAAAACAATCAGTACTTTAATGAAAAAATGACATGATATGGAAATTTTAGTTTACTGTGAAGATGTAGGAGTGAGCTACATGATACTACCAGAAAGAAACAAAAAGAAAAAAAGAGATGTTTTGAAAAACTATTGCTTTATTTTAGTGTTAACTCACTAGAATTCATTAATGAAAACTAACTTATGCTATCATTATCCACCATATAGTACATCTCAAGAAATGAGATCATTAAGCATGTGTTTGTTTTGGTGGCTGGAAAAACATGAACCTGTGTCGCTTTAGAAGCTACAGTTTGTAGCTTGTGCATTTCCATGGCAAATGCGATTATACTTGCAGTGGCAGTAACAGAAACACATTCCCAAACATATACTAAATATTCCATTCTTAGTTAGTTTTATGCTAACATTGCCACACTATTCTTTAATGAAAAGGAAAGCCAAGTTCTTTTTATCTCACTATAGCCATATGAGAAATGCTAGGGTCACACACAGTAACAAACTACTTTTAGACATCACCACCTACTTTTAATCTTTACTTGGTAACCGCCACCTCTCCACCTATTTTGACTTTTTTGCTGTTTTTTCGCTGCAAACATATTGTTTACATCACAAGCTCCAGTGGCGTCATCTCAATGAAACAATGCATACGTTCCATTTATCGATTTCCACAGAGCGGGCTCTATGCAAGTGCAACTAGATCCTAAGTACAGGGACTCAAATTTGGGTTAGTATGGGTACAAACAATACAATCCCTTAGCGCAGTAGTTTCAATTCATACATCCTTACTTGTTATTTGAACCCTTCGATTCGAGACTCAATCAATCTCTTCGATGTTATCTGCAAGGACGACTCTTTTAATCTTATTGATTTTATTTACAATTTAAATAAAAAACGACTATTTTGAATTTTGTGTGTTATTTTCAATATTAATAATAGTGCTGCAGAGTTATGATGCTAGGAATAGGCTAGATTATAAGTTTTTTTCAGCTTATTTTGATAAGTTCTCCAATATAGCTTATAAAAAACGATTATATTTTATATTTTGTAGCTTATTATGGTAATTGATTAGTGCTTTTGCAAGCGCAAAGTACAATACATATGTTCAAGCTAGCAATAAAGCATATATGAGGTCACTAACACCTTGATCAATTTTGAAAACTAGTAATTACAATATAGGGATTTGAGAGAAAGATGGAATTAGGGTTTAGTAACATTCAAATATAGACAACGAACGATGGGTACATAGAGAGAGAGTTGAAGAGACTTACGAAGGTGAGCGGTGGCAGTTCGTCGAAAGAACAGCAACAGACGTGAGAAACTCAGTCGCTGGCTGGAGCGGAGTTAATAGTTTTTTTGAGAGACAAGTTAGTCCCTATCACATTTTTTTTTCAAACCGTCTGCCCGCAACTGCAAAGACTAATTCCTCGAACCTTGTGGGACCCAAATGGATGGCAAACTTAAAATAAAGAAAAAAGGAAAAAAATAATTGTACCAAAAAATAAATAAAATTATTCCACCATAACAAAATAGAAACATTAATTTTGTGAGTCTATTTTTTTTTAATATATATATGAAAATAGTTTTATAAGTTTTATATGTAGCATAAGCAATTTATCTTTATTTTATAATATACCGTAAAAATTATTTATGTGATTTTGTATATAGCTTTAAATGTAGTTTAAATCCCTCTATTTTATAAAATGCGTAATTTTAATTTTTCTATTTTAATTCTGCTAATGTGCAATTTTAATTTTTTTCTAAATTTTAATTTAAAATAATCATTTTTTAATATTTGTATAGAAGGATGAGTTACTTAGAAAAAAATTGTATAGAAAATGATCTACTAAGATTTATAGTTAATTTTTTTAGTTCCATAGCATAATAGTTAGCTTGGAAGAAATGAAGAAATTGTGAGAGGAAACTTGATTAATGTGAAAATCTTTGATAATGAAGTCAAAGAATTTCAAACCAATGAGTGAGATGAGAAATTAACTGGTGCTTGAGATTGAAGATTTGACATGAATTACAAATTTACAATTAATCATGCTGAATTAGCATATGTACAATTCATTTGACATGAAGTATTCAAGAAAAAGTACTAGAAATGATAAAACAATGATTAGTATGAGACATGTTCCCATGATGCAACATGGAAAGAGTAGGTATAGCCTTTGTTTTCCAAATCTACACCAAGTTCTGGTGATGATGGTTTAAATCTCTTCTCTTCTCCATTAACCAGTTGCATTGCACCTGAGATGAATATATGCCATCAAATTCATTCAAGTCGCGCTACCTTTCCAAACATAGCAATCGTGTTTGAGTTGGTTATTGATCAAGCAGCGTTGATGAAATCCCGATTAGCAACGTATTTGGCATGAATCATCTTTACCTAAACCAGTTTTCCGAGCATAATGATGTTTGCTTGTATAGCAAGTCTCGTTCCAAGACCTCCATTATTCTTCTTAGATAGCATAACAGTCTGTGTTCCAACCATGCAACTAATTGAATTCCATGATTAGCCAAATAACATGAGCAAATTTCTAAGAGGGAAATCTTGAATTCAGCAATACCTAGTAAGCTATGCAAATTCACAGAGAAAGATGCAAATTTCCAAGAGCTAATAATACTTAGTGATTCTACAAATTAATTAAAAATCATACTTATCATTCCTTTTAGTTACTAATGTGATAGTACCTTATTCATTGAATGTTTGATTGGACCAGAAATTATATTCATTTATGAAAGGTATATAATTGAAGTGATACACTTTAATCCATTTCAATCATTCAGCAAAGGGAATAATAATCGTTATGGAGATAGGATAAGGAAGTTGGTTAAAAATAAGATAGAATATGTACTATACATGATAAGCGCTTATTCCTATTCTGGTGTAATGCATCATTATCATTATCAATGAAAAAAGCAGGACACATTAAGCTCCTAGCTTATGCCAAAAAGCTCTTCAATAAATAACCATACCAACCTGTCATCACCTTTACACATTGCAAATTCTGTGTCTAACAAATGACATAGTAATGGTTGAATAAAATGCATCAAGTACCAAGAGGTGAAAGATTAAAAACATAAGACCATAAAAAATGCAGTTAGCAATCAATTTTTTAGACGGAATCGGATAAGAAAAATGCAAGCAGCTTTTAGGAAATAAAATGATGGAGAAACATATGAGCAATTGTAAGAATATTAATTGGAACATAAATGCAAGTATTTAATTTTATATTTCATTGACAAGAATAAATTTCACTACAAAAAGTTCCAAATAGATGATAAAACTCTCTACATTCAATTCAATTAACAAAAATTGACAAAGATTCTTTAACATTAATTCTTCCAACTAATTTGATCATCAAGATTGACACCAACTTGCTTCTTCATGGGAAAGCTTCAATTCAACCTTTTACCATAGTCAGGATCATCCACATTAAAATTCAGAAATTTTCCGCGAGACATATCCATCAGTGATTGAGCAGCATTACGAACATCATCATCAATAACGAGTCTCTTGGTCCGTTTAGCCGATGACTGATCTTGATGATCATAATTACTCCTCTTGTTTTGTTCTGACAACGAAGATGCAGAACCCTTCTTGCAACCCTTTTGAGTGTGCCATCTCATATGTCCATTCAAAGCTTTGTTTGATGAAAAAACCTTATCGCAAACACGACACAAATAAGGTTTATGTTGTTGTTTCCCATCATTGTTATCCTTATTACGATTAGAAGATATGTTGGAACATTGATGTGAAGATAGAAAGAAATTGGAAGGTTGGAAGATTAAATACTAAGTAATTAAACTTTGATCTAATATTATGTGAATTGAAAAAATAGAGTGTGGGGGTCCCACATAAAATAGAACACACACATTAATAGTGTTTAAATAGTGGTATTTAATTTTAAATACATGATATTGATGAAAATAATAATAATTATTATTTTTATTCATGAATATCACTTCTCATAATTTTAGCTTATGGTTGTTGTGATAAGATTGAGAATCCAACTGAATTTCCTATCTTTCTCTCATTAGTTTGTTATTGTGGATTTGTTTCTTTTGATCTCATCCACAAATGTTGTTGAACGGATTATTGGATAAGTTTCTTTTTGATCTTATCCATTAGAGTAATTGATTGATGTAGCAATTTTTGCTAAAACAGTTACAAAATCTCTATATAAATAGAAGACTCCACTCAGTTCAAAAATTACACCGAAAAAGAATTTCTCTAAGATCGAATCTTTTTCTTCTTTCTCCCTTCAACTTGTGTTTACGAGTTGTTCCTTATTCTCTTCATCTAATTTTTCTGTCCCTTCGGTTTTGAGTGGTATTTGACCGGTAATTCGTTACCGTATAGAAGGTGTTACTTCTCGAACGATTATCAACAGTGCATTTATTTGATAATCGCACAGTGAACTGGGCTGTTTTATCAACAGTGCATTTATTTGATAATCGCACAGTGAACTGGGCTGTTTTATCCTGTAGGCGCACGGCTTAGTCTACCTTGCACAAACTTTGGGTAGAGCCGTGAAACGTCTTAAAGAGAGCGACCTGGCCGTGACTCAACCCGGTAAATTCTTCGGTGATTTTCCCTTTCAGGTATTTTCCAAAAATCAAAACCAACAAGATAAAAACCATGTGATCTTCAAGATGCGATTTTGATTGTTTGTTTGAGGTTGTTGAACAACATGGTTGAAGGTTGTGTGGTTCATGTTTTGTAGGAACATTGTTGAACCTAGGTTGTTTTTCTTCTTCTCATTTACAAGAATGGATTCAGGATCATGAGGATCATCATCATCCTTGTTGTTTTTTGATTTATGATGATGATGATGATGATAAGAAGGAGAATTGTTCATGGTGTTGTGAGCGATGGATTGAGAAATTGTGGAACAAGAAATTGTTAAAACTAGGGTTTCAATTTTCAAAGATAGAAGAAAATTTGTGTATCAGAGATTACTTGAGAGTGAGAGAGTGAAAGTGAGAGTGTGGAAGTTGAAGTGAATAACAAGAAATAAAGTAATGACAACCAAATCCCTATCCACGATTTTCTTTGATCAAATGTCAACTTATTGGTTTTTCAATAACATTTTGGGTACCCTCCAAATTTCACAATATAACGCTTTTTGTCTCTTAAATTTGAAAATTGTAGTTATGGCCCTCCAAACTTGTAAACGTTAATTTTTTCAAAAAAAAAAAAAAAAAAAAACTTGTAAACGTTAATTACTCACTTGCTAGCTACTATAGGATTTATTGTTTTTAATTTGGTTAATATTTAGTAAATGTTTATTGGTTCAAAATCAAGAGGTCTCTCTTTTAGAGATCAATTATCTTTCTTTTTTTTTAAAAAAGGATGAGAAAAAAATTACAAATATTTTTTTTTATGATATTTAGAAAAAAATTACAAATATCATCTTGTTTGAATTGACTTTTTTCTTATAAAAAAATATATACAAATAAATAAGTTTTTATGTTAATTCATAAGTTATCCTCTAACAAAAATAATAATTTCATAATCAATCGTTAGTTGGTTCAGTGGTGATTGACGCTAAACTTATTAGGGAGGATCACGGTTTGATCCCCGCAACTGCGATCAGGAGGGGGCTGGAACCACTTGATGTCAGAACTGACCCCCGAACCAAATTAAACTGGTGGTGAAAGCAAAAAAAAAAAAAAAAATTCATAAGTTTTTTTTCATAAACTACATTGACAAGCTTATAAATAATACATATAATTTATTTGCATTAGCTCAAAAATCCAAAGGACCCTATATTTACATTTAAATATGTGGGTGGGTGGGGATTAAATGAAAAATACATTTAAATATGTCAAAAGTTATATATATATTAGCTAACATGTTTAAATTTATAAAAATAATTTTTCTTAAAAAAGATTAAAATGTTTAACACAAAGTACAAAAAAAATAGTTATAAACATAAATTATTCATATTTATTCAAGTAAATCAAAATATAATATTTAAGTACAAAGTTAACAAATACCTTTTTTTGGTAAGAAAAGGAAAAATAAATGTTTTTAATCAATAGTAGATACCTTAGAAAGAAAAGTTAACGGGCTGGGCTCATGTAAGAAACAAATTATTGGGCTTTTAGTGACCATATAAAGTGTGACATCATGACATAATTTTCCTCTTTATCCCTCCTATGTTTCTCCTAAACCCTTCAAAATTTACTTTTTTGGCCCATTAGAATTATTCTGAAATTGTTTTTCAAATTAAAAGAAATTTCAAAATAATTCATAAAATAGAATCCGAATGTTTTATTTATTTATATTTTTTTTTATATAATTTTCAATGAATTAAAATTTCACAAATAAAAATTGGGATTCTTTTTTCCGATTTTTTTTTTACTTCAGAAAATAGAATCCAAAGTATGTATTTATGTGATTCGGAGCAAATTCAGAGTTTGACCTCGAAATAGATAAACTCACTTTTATATTAATAATTATAATTTATTCCGCATTCAACTCACTTTTAAATCCAAACAATTTTACATAATCAATTACGTGTAGACAGTATCCATGTGTTTAAAGGATTTACAGTTTCTCTCTCTAGCATATTCTCTCTGACCTCTCTCTAGGATTTCTTGCTGACCCATTCCCTCCTTATTCAAACCCTTATCAATCCGATGTAGATAAACAAGTGGTGGTGCGTTGAGCGGCGCTGCCCTCCGCACCACCGTGGTTCAGCCCGTCGCCGGCGGTGTTTCCGGTACTGTCTCTCCGCGTTTCTTTCTGGTTTGTTTTTGCTGTGAAGGTTCGTTTGTTTCTTTGTTTTCGTTTCTTTCTGTCTGTTTAGTATTCGTCTTGTTTTCATCTTGTTTCCGTCGTGTTCGTTTTCGATCTGTCTTGGGTTTGTTGCTGCGACGGTTTTGTGTTGTTTCGATTTGTTTTGTTTTGCCTCCGTCTCGTTTTTCCGTCGTGTCTCTGTTTCGATCTGATGTGAGAGAGTTTTGTGTTGTTCTTATTGTGGTGGTGCGTTGAGACTGTCTTGTTCATTTCAAGAGTTTTCGGTTTTGGACACTTAATTTCAATTTGGTGTGACTCTGGTTTGTTTTGGTGCTGGCGGTGCCGGTTATGGTGGTGGTGGTAACAAATCCGTTTTCGGTTAGGTGGTGTTGGCGTCGGATGTGGTGGTGGTGACAAATTTTGTGTTTGTTTTAGTGGTGGTGGTTGTTGCGACAGATGAGGTGTTGTGCGGTGAGGTTGTCTCATTGGCGTTGGATTTGTTGATGTCGTGTGCATTTGGCTTGCTTGATATTAGTTTCTCTGACCCGCTATCAAATCTGTTGAGATTTGCAGGACTCTTTTGGGTCTCTGGGGGTTTCCAAATCTTTGTGATTTACAGGGTTTTTTGGGATTTTCATATCCGGTTCTTTGTATCTGGTTGTCATTTATCGTATAGATGTTGACTATTTGGCTTTCTTCGATACAGGCGTCTCTGACCGCTTTCGAATATGTTGAGATTCGCAGATATCTCTTCTGAGTTGCTGATGGTTTCCGAATCTGTTGAGATTTGCAGGATGCTTTGTATCTGGATAACCTCTTCCACGTTGATGTCGACTGTTCCTCGGGTTTGCTGAGACTTGTTCGCCTAGGTTCTCGTTCTACTTTTGTCGGTCAGCTTTTCGCCTTTAGGAGCTGGTTCTGGATTCTGATGGGCCGATCGCTTTTGATTCGAGATCGGAAGTTAGTGTCTAGTTGTGGCAACTGTCTGGGCTGAGTTGGTGACTGCTCTGGTATTCGGGAATCTGAGGGGTGCTTTTCTCATTGTGGTTCATCTGTCGTTGCCGAGACTTGTTTGCCTAGGTTTTTGTTCTACTTTTGTCTGGTCAGCGGTTCGCTTGATGGAGCTGGTTTTGGATTCTGATGGGTCGAGCGCTTTTGATTCGAGTTCAGGAGTTGGAGTCCAGTAGTGGTAACATTTTAAGCGGGGTTGATGACTGCTCTGGTAGTCTTGAATTTGTGGGATGCCCTACTGTTTTTGGGATTATGAGTTGATTATTGATTATGTGTCTGTTTAGGAGTTTTTTTCCTTTAGGTGTTCCGCATATATACGGCACCTATGTTATGTTGTTCCTTTTTACCGGTCTCTGTTCGTCTTGTGCAGAGACTTGGTTATTAATAAATTTTGTCATTTAAAAAAAAAATTTACATAATCAATTCATTTAAATTCATTTTTATTGACAAAATCCAAACAAATAAAATCACATTTTAAATCCAAACAAATAAAATCACATTTTTTTGTTAGCCAAAAAAAAAAAATACATTATAACAAAGTAAAAACATTTCTAGCATTTTATTATATATATATATATATATATATATATATA
This sequence comes from Trifolium fragiferum, assembly GCA_954870985.1. Lineage (NCBI taxonomy): Eukaryota > Viridiplantae > Streptophyta > Magnoliopsida > Fabales > Fabaceae > Trifolium > Trifolium fragiferum. The sequence goes on from OX940792.1 coordinate 15,321,298, forward strand.
TATATATATATATATATATATATTATTCAGTAGTCTAGTGAATAGTGACTAAATATACACACCATAAATATAAAAAAATAAAATAGAAAGTTCAAACTTCTAATCCTTCTAAAAATATTCCTAATCACTACTAACTAAACTATTTTCTTTCAAAACTTCTACCATATTATTTTAACTTAATAAAACCAGAAAACACACATGAATCATACTATATTATCCACAATCAATATGAGACGCGTCCAATAAAACGGTAGGGTACCATATAGTAAAGCATATACTACTAGTGGCTTATTGAGATAGCGATTGAGAACATATATAGTAAAGCATATACTACTAGTGGCTTATTGAGATAGCGATTGAGAACATGGTTTTCAAAGCATATCTAAATACTGTTTACTTGTTTTTGAAGCACAAACAAAAGTCTTTTGTAAATGGGATCTTTCATTTCTAGCCATGAAATCTATATATGTTGAGATATAAAATGGGACCTACATTGCCAGCTGGTCCAATAGTATTTCAGATTTAGATGGAGACTTTAGACCACAAACATTTGCAGCAAAACATTTTAAGCCACAAACTTGTAAATTCTAATATACCATCTTTCTTTTGGTTTTTGTTTTTGTTACTAGTGTTTCTTGCTTCTTAAGTCTTAACTTATCTTTGGAATTTTATGAAATATATTTCAATCAAATATACTTTCTTCGGTTCTTTTTATAAAAAATAATTGATTTTTCAGATTCATTTAATAATTAATGTATTTGGTTTATAATATAAACCAAATACATTAATTATTAAATGAATCAAAAAAGTTATCTACCTCTTATAAAAAGTACAAGAGAGAGTATTAAAAAGACCAAAATCATAGCCATAGCCGCCTTTGTAAAATTAATATGTTTTTCATCATCACAAAAGTGCACTGCCGATCTTTGTATAATGGCATGAAGAGTGTCTGCTAACAATATGCACGACTAAGTTAAAATTGGTGAAATCAATATAGTCGAGTGCTTCGAGAGGTTTATAAGAGAAGTGTACATTTTTTTGAGTTCAATACTTGAGAAGGTCTAACAATGAAGACACTCAACGCTACTATAAAGAGGAGAGATACAAAACTTTGTATTCGACAACAATATTACTTTGATGTCAAAACACCATTAAAGTGTACTCCTCTCAAAATTTTAAATTTGAGTCGGTCCACACAAACTAAAAACCATAACTTCAAATAAACCTTTACCAGCAGAGTGAAATGAATGTCCATGCATTACTTGGTCTTAGAATCGGATATGTGAAAGAGAAAAGAAAAAAACCATTTATCTAATTAAACATTATCCACCATCTTTGTCAAATAAAATGGTTATTTTTTTTGTCAAGTAGTCTAGTGGCATAACTCACATATTTAAATCTGAAAAAACATAGAATTTGAAATTCGAACTTCGACTACTCCAATGATATATTTATAAACAAAATTTTACAATTTAAATTCATTAAATAACTGATATATTTAATTCATTTTATATATCAAATATATCAATTACTTTTAATAATAAAAAAAAAAAGAATTTTTACTTATTACTTTAGCAGAAAGTAAAAATGAAAGATTAAGAAGGTAATTTTCAAAGCATATCCATCTAACTTTGCCTTGAAAGCACAAACCAAAAAGTCATTTCATTCAATATAGGAACTTTCATTACAGACCATGAAATCCAGTTTCTTAGATCTAAAACAGGACCCACATGCAAACGTGTCCCAATAACATTTAAGATTTAGATGGAATGCTTTAAGCCACAAATCTCATCACCAAAACATTCTCAGCCACAAACACATAATAAAGCATCTTTCTCTCACCTTCTATTTCTCTTACAAGTGTTCATTGTTTCTTAACTCTTCCAAATATATTTCATTATAATATTTACAACTTGTGAACAACCAAACATTTGCTATAGCCGCCTCTGTATTCTTCAGCTATCACAAAAACTCAAAGAAAGAAGATAAAAAAAACACTCTTGGTTCCTTTTCAACAAGTTTTCTTATTTGCTTCATATAGTTTTCTATTGGATTGGTTTGTTTGTTTTCATAATCAATCTTGCAAAAAAGGTATTTTTTTCTTCTTTTTCTTACTTTTTTTTTTTTATAGTTTTTTTTGGTTTTGATGATTTTAAAGGTTCTATGAAGTGGGTTTTGATTATTTTGATAAGGGTAAAAAAGGGTTGTGAGTGATGGTTTCATTAGTCTTTGATGAGAAACTTATATGGAAATTACTTTCCTATGCTTTGTTTAATTGAGTTTCTTGAATCATGTGTTGGAGGATTTATTTTTTTTCATTTGTTTTTACTCTCTATGTTCAAAGAGTTTTTGCAAAGTGATTTTCTTTTCTGATTTTGCATCTTTGTGTAAAAGGCTTTTATCAAGATGAAGTGTTTTTATAGCTTAGTTTCTTCAATTTTGTGCTAAGAAGTATGAACTTTAGTGTTTAGTCTATTAGCTTTTTGTTCTTAGTTTTTGGCTTAATTGTAGTAAGTTTATTACTTTGTTCTAAAGAAGTGTTGTCAAATAGCAGCTAGATTTGAACAAATCGAATAAATCGCTATTGTTCTGCAATACTCTATTTAGTACAAAGTGTTGTCAAATATTGTTGCTTTAGTACTATAATTGCATAGCAGAATTTGAACAAACTGTTATTTTCCGCGATCTGCAATTGATAACATGTTCTAAAGGGATTCTATAAGAAATCATGTTCAATTAAGTTTGCATAAATTGAGGATCTAGAGTCAAAAAGTGATTGATGAAACATAGGATAGTTATTAGTTGAAGTTTACTTTCATGGTAATCAAAAAGCTTTTAGATCTGAGTCAGAATTATAATTTCCAATTTCTATATACTAATCTTGTTATGTTTTAATCATTTACAGACTATTTTACCATGGATTGGTATTATGGATGTGGAACTAACGATTTCGTTGTACCGAGCGATCAAGATTTAATGGCTCAAAATCATTCAACGGAAAATTGGTCGAAATGGGGAATATCGGCACCTGAAGGTTACAACTCACCTAAAAGCTTTATGACCATGGATTCAAATACAACAGAAGTTGAATTCAATTTCAACGGCAAAAGTTTCAGTAATGGAGTCAAATTCGAATCTTCTTCCTATGATAAAGATCAATCTAGCAGTTCAAGTTTAACTGAACAATCTTTTCAACAAACATCGCTCTCACGTCATCAAAATCATCAGCAGCAGCAGAATTATCAGCTTCAAGAACTATCATCAAGTTTCGAACAAACCGATGACATTTTCTTGTACGATAATAATCATCTAGCATCATGAGTATGCTTTGCATTTTAGCAAAGTCCAGTTCAAATTGAATGCCCTTTTGTGTTTTTGCATTCCAAATTTTACCATATTTATCTTTAGGTTTAAATATTTCTTTTGTCCTTGTAAATATAATATTTTTTTACTTTTAGTCCCTTTAAAAATATTGAAATTGGTCTACGTAATATGTAGAATAGTCGATTTTAGTCCATCAAATTATGTGCTACACAAGGACTGAAATGAGTATTATATTACACGGGCCAATTTCATTATGAACGAATTTTGCAGAGGCTAAAACAAAAAAAATGCTATATTTGCAAGGACTAAAAATTTTTAAAAAATATTTTTACATGGACTAAAAACAAAAACTGATATATTTGCAGGGATCAAAAATATATTTAAATCTTATCTTTATCATTGGAGCCAATACATAATGGTTGGTTCTTCAGAACTCTATAAGCATGAACTTGTTATAGCAGGGTAAGGGCTACTACTATTTTCCTTGATGATGATTCTATCATGAAAAATTATCTTATATTTTTTAATGTTGCATCACAAATGAATTTTTAAACGAGACATTCAATGCTTACTGGCTACCATAGGCATGAAATTATTTCGATTCATATGAGTATGTCGTATCTTACATTCTTCACATGTTTCGCTTAATGCAGGGATTCTATACTTGAAGATTATCCATGTGCTGAAAACCTAAACAAGTCCTTTTACTTTTATCCTGAAAATCAATGCAGCAATTCAACTGGTAATAACTCTTTTTACACATTTTTATACTTTATTGTGAATAATATGTAGCCGAAACGATTTGTTTGGTGTTGTACTTAATTGCTTAATACACATGCATTCTTTCCATCAGGTGGATATCAGAATGATATTGAAGCTTCCGAGTTTGTTCAATGCAACTCGAATTCTGATGATTGCTTGAATATAGAGGTATGATTTCCTTTGTAACATATATGCCACCGTATAGTCTACGGAACCTTTTTAGTCAGATCCAATTTATCTTGTTTATGTGGCCTGCAAGTCATGTGCTATACCGCAGTATAGATTATTTCATTCTGACACCAACCAAGCTTTTCAATGACGTCTTTTATTTAGTCTTCACGACACAAAATGAGCTATTATTCTCTTTCGTATATTTTCTCGGTCTAAAATTTTGTGCCTACTGATGTCATATTGGAGTTTTTGTTTTATTCTAAAGGACAATTTGGATTGGCTTATTTTACATTTACACTTGTGAGATTGTTTTGAAGAGCATATGGAAACAACTTATGAAATGTCCATAAGTTGTTTTCAGTTTATCTCCACAAGCTCTTCAAGATAACTTATGAAAACAACTTTTAACATAGACACGAACATGTGGTTAAATTCAATTATTCCATTTTCTCAAATTATTACCGGTGTCGATGTTATTATCGTCTCCAGTGTTTGTGCATGTGTCATGCTTCATCGGTATCCTAACAGTTTAATGTAATATCTATTAAGTTATTTATCTTTTATGCTACAGACACTCAAAATCATGGATATTTCCGAGCAATTCAGTGGAGATGAAGGACTGCGTAATCACTCGTCTATTGAAGAATCAACACTGCAGAATCTTGAATCAATAATTTCACAGGTAACATGATTAAGAACGTCGAAATCCTTAGTATCTGATTTCAGTGCAATTATATTTGTTGCTAATATATCTTTTCTCTATCTCTTAACCAGTTCACTGATAAGACTCGAATTAGCTTCCGAGATGCTCTTTACCGCCTTGCCAGGGATACAAAACAACAGCTTTCAGTAGAAGATCTCGATGGAGATGTTAGCATGCAAGAGCCGATGCCATGGGCAGTTCACAATGAAACCTTGAGGTACATGATTTAGATTTTCTGCATACTTTTTTTAGTGCATGTTTGGATTAACGGTGTGGTTGTCAGAATTACGGCCAGCCACCGCGATTTTGTTAAAAGCTACACTTTGAAGCTTCAACAAAATAACGGCTTCACAGTTATTTTGCCACACACTCCCTTCAACCAAACATGTCATATAATAAGCGAAATCAATTTATTATTCGAATATATACTAAAATATTACCTTTGGTATATATTCAGGTCTGAGGACGAGCAACCGATGGAATCAGAGACCAACAGTGTTGACAGAGCGGTCGCAAATCTCATGTTCAACGGAACCGCATATTGTGAATGTTGATCCAATCAAGAGGTTGTTCATGCCAGAATTTGAGCTGAAAATTATAAGTAATAAGTTAAAAAAAAACCAATTCTCTGTAAATTATTAAGCACTTTCTACCAGAAATTATGTGTTATGTAAGTTTTGTTGAAGGAATAGCTGTTTCCATTCAGCTCAATTTTGGTTGCAATGTAAGTGATTATAAGCTAGTAGGGTCAAGATTCTTAGGTGTGTAACACTTTGCTATTTTGCTATGAGTGTTTATGAGTGAATTTTTTAACAAGCTATTAGTGATTTCTTAGGTGTTTAATACCTTTATATTTTGGTCTTAATGTAAATTATTGAATTTATCAACCAACTGTTTGCAAAACTGTAAGGTCATAATTCTTTCCCCTAAGAAAGAACTTGATGAGAAAAGTAATTATAAATCTCTTCAAGTAAAATAAAATGGTCCTCAAAATTGGGCATTAGCTTTTTCATGTTTTTTTTTTCACAATCGAACTCTGACCACATGCTTACGCGATCAAAACTTTTATGACTTGGATGGATGCAAAACTAGGAATTACATCAAAAATCATATCGAGATTAAACCTTATTTTTTTGAATGGTAACAAGATTAGACATATGAAGACCAAACTTTATATGTACAAAAGCTTTACAAAAAATAGACGTCCAATTATGTGAGAATATCACGAATGTGATGACGAACCTTCAAGTAACATGCATGGATGCCTAACATTACACCCATCATGTATCAAATTCACATAAACCTTCGACTCAAATTCAATATATATCAACATCTCTAAACCTTCAATCAAAAGTCAACTTTTTTAAGACACAAATTCCACCGTCCATTGATAGGGGGTCCATTTAAAGCCGTAGTTTTTTTTGCTCGTTATGGACAATCAAAATCCAACTTTAACCCCATGTAATGGGGCAAGCAGCAAGAGAAGAAGCATAGCGAAAAAAGAAAATGCCAGAACTGTCATGAACCAAGCCTCCACAAGCAACAATGGCACCATGGTTGGTTCCTATAATTTGTTCCTCTTGATCTCTTGAAAGGTTTTCCAAAATCTATATGAAACAATAATCAAATGACATTGTCAATGAGTTTTTTTGTTAAGGTATGTGTCACAAACACAATTAATTTCAATATTATCTTAAAAAAGTAATTAATTTTGGTAATTGTTTGATTATTACCAGAATTCAATAATCAAATAATTACCAGAGTTAATTCTGGTAATTGTTAGCATCCAGCATGTGGTATAAACAAGAAAAACAAAATCATATTTATTACAACTAAGAAATAAGAAATTTTAAACCCAAAAAAACATATGAAATTTACATTGTGCCTATCTTTAGCATATTTTTTCAACTGAATCAAATCAATTAATTAATCTCTAAGCTGGCTTCACTTCATGATAAACAAGAAAACAGAAAAACTAACTAAACTATAACGTGTAATACACAAATGTCAAACTAAACCATGAAGAAAATTAATTTATAATTGAAGAGACAAAAAATAACACCATGCTTGATAGAAAGAAAAGAACTGCAATTCATCTTTCTTAAGACAAATTACATACTGTATAATTTTTTTTTTCTTTCTCAAAACACTAATAAACCATTCGTAATTTAACCTTAATTTTTTTTCTAAAAACCAAACCACAAAATTTTAATCTCCTCCCCTATCTAAAAATTTCCTTCTCCTAATTAAACACAATGGCATTACCTAACGCAGATGAGGCGATGCCATTGCCAACGCCACAACCTCCACCACAATCGCCCGTGGCCGAGACAGTTCGCATGTCGATTTCCTTACAACCGGCAAATAGCAAAAACAAACGTAGTTCCGCCAACAAATTCTTTAGCAAAATTCGCTCTGTAATCCGGTCATTTCCTATCATCGCACCATCGTGCAAGATGCCCATCATGAATGAAACAATCATACATGGTGGCACAAGGATAACTGGAACCCTATTTGGTTACCAAAAAGGTAGGGTAAACCTTGCATTTCAAGAAGATTCTAAATGTCAACCTTTCCTTCTCTTGGAGCTACCCATTCCAACAGGAAAGTTGCTCCAAGACATGGGAATGGGGCTTAGCAGATTAGCACTGGAGTGCGAGAAGCACCCCAACTACGATAAAACAAAGATCATTGACGAGCCCATTTGGAACCTATTTTGCAATGGGAAGAAAACGGGCTATGGAGTGAAGAGAGATCCAACAGAGAGTGACTTGAATGTGATGCAAATGTTGCATGCAGTATCAGTGGCGGTCGGTGTACTCCCCGATGAAATGTCGGATCCTCAAGATGGAGAATTGTCATACATGAGGGCACATTTTGAACGTGTAATTGGTTCTAAGGATTCAGAGACTTATTATATGATGATGCCTGATGGGAATAACAATGGACCTGAACTTAGTTTATTCTTCGTTAGGGTTTGATATATATATATATATTATATGAAGGATTGTGGGTAGATATACCCGGAAATTAAAAAAAAAAAAAAGAGAGACAGAGGGAAATAATACCTGAAATGTCACGAAGACTGTTCTTAATTTTTATTTATTTATTTATTTTTTATGTTGGAAGTACACAAATCTCCTAGGTAAATGAACACGGAAAATGTTACAATGAACTCGATATTCATATATTGGAGGAGCTAAAATTATTATTATTTTGATGTTTTATTTTTTTCTACATGTGTGTGAAATTTGTTAGTATGGATAGATTGTCAGTCACTGATTGCATAAATATAGTAGCCACTTATATATATGATAGTTTTTAAGAGGCAAAAATATAGGAAGGAAAATTGAGGCTTGGATTAAGAAAGTTAAAAATCAGTGGTCAAAGTGTAGTTAGCAAAAACAGGAAAATGACCGGTCAACAAATTGTTATGTCATGAAGAGATTATTGGCATAGGAGTTTTGGTTAGCAAGGAACAAGTCAACAAATTGATGTGTTGAAAAGGAAATAATATATCAATGATGCTAGAGATTAGAGAATTTCTATGGAAAATTTGAAAATCCGTGAAAACTTGTTTTCTAGGAAAAAAATACATTGATCGTCGTTGAATTCTATCTTTTAGATATATACAAAATTTTAAAAGGTAAATTATTAGCTTAAAAGTGTGTACGTGCAGAGTCCTCCGTTTATAAAATTGGATACCCTTAGAGCGCCACCCTTTTTTTATATAAATAAATACTATTAAGGTGTGTTCCTTTCAACATACAATTTATTGAATTAAGAGGTTGGACTATTACCACTTCTAGTTCTAAGTTCAATATTTATGTACTAATTAGTTAGAGCAATTCTTACACAAATACATATAGATATTAATTAAAAGCTTTCGATGTATTTTGAAAAATACATCATTATAGATATTTATTACAAGCTCCGCATGTATTATGAAAGTAAACTGAAATTATTCAAAACGAATCTTGTCATTAATATAATCAACCTTTTAAAATGAAACAATATACTTATAAGAATTCGAATCTTCTAAAGTGAATGATAGAGTGGAAAGTGAATAATATCAATCGTTAATTAATAAATCAAAGGTAAATATTATAAATGTGTATATCATAACAAACTCAGTCTTACAATTTTAAAATCATAGCAAATAAATATTGTTATAATAGAATCAAAATTGAATGATTAAATTAAACCAAACCTGTAATAATACACTATGTTAATCGAAGAATACTATATTTATATGAATATACAATTGTTCTAATTAATCACAAGCAATCATACATGTATATAACTAACACAAGCAAGATTGTGTTATGGAAATATTTAAACAAATTAAACTTAACATCAACATCTTGCTTCTCACTTGGCGAACTGAATATATCAAACCCTAACGAAGAACACACTAAGTTCAGGTCCATTAATATTCCCATCAGGCATCATCATATAATAAGTCTCTGAATCCTTAGACCCAATCACACGTTCAAATTGTGCCCTCATGTATGACAATTCCCCGTCTTGAGGGTCCGACATTTCGTTTGGGAGCACGCCAACTGCCACTGATACCGCATGCAACATTTGCATCACATTTAAGTCATCATCTGTTGGATCTCTCTTCACTCCATAACCCGTTTTCTTTCCATTGCAAAATAACGTCCAAATAGGTTCATCAGCGATCTTTGTTTTATCATTGTTGGGGTGCTTCTCGCACTCCAATGCTAATCTGTTAAGCCCCATTCCCATATCTTGGAGCAACTTTCCTGTGTGAATAGCTAGCTCCAAGAGAAGAAATGGGTGACATTTAGAGTCTTCTTGAAAAGCAAGATTCACCCTTGCTTTCCGATAACCAAATATGGTTCCAGTTATCCTCGTTCCGCCATGGATGATTGTTTCGTTTGCACGATTTCCGTTTAAGGTAGGGATCTTGCATGAGGGCACAATTATGGGAAATGACCGGAATATAGAACGAAATTTGCCGAAGAATTTGTTGGTGGAACGACGTTTGCTTTTGTTGTTTGCAGGTAGTAAGGAAATCGGCATGCGAACTGTCTGTGTGGAGGAGGTTGCGGGCACACCTAATGGTGGTGGTGGTCTTGGCATCGGTAATGGCATTGTCTGAGCTGCATGAGGTGGTGCCATTGGTGTTTGGAGAAGAAAGAAATTATGAGATGAGGGAGAAGAAGAAAATTTTGTTATTCAGTTCAAAGAAAAATTAAGATTGACATTGTGAATGGTTGTTGGATGTTTTTATACATGGTTTAATTTGTGTGAAGAATGATGGATTGTTGGGTGCACGTTGGGATTTGGTAGATGTTTTTCTTTAATTTCTACCAAGTATGATGTTCTTTTTTCTTTCTTATAATTTAGTTTTCTTACTTTGACTTTTGTTAATTACACATTATAGTTCTTTCTATCAAGGCTGCCACGATGCTAAGTTGACAATTACTTAGTTTTAGGACTAATCCCCTTTTATGTCCCTTAATATAATAATGGGTCACACTAAACAGTGCTCCCAGGACACTTGTTAAGCATATCAAAAATAAAAATAAAAGATAAAATTAATATTAATAAAATAATTTTTTACATTTCCTATGTATTAAATGCACAAATTTTAAAATAAAATTTTTATATTTATATGTTTAACTAGTACCCCGATACTCTCGGATCACTATTTAACATTTTCCTATAATAATAAAAATTCTCGCTACACTTCTATATAGACTACTGGTCATAACATACAATATTATCATGATAAGAATCTCTATATATTTTCAACCTCAAGAAAATAGAAATTAAAAAGAAACAATAACAAAATAAAAATAGGTACAATAAGGAAATTTAGAATCTAGTTTCTTACCTTTATCAGCTTCTTGTGTCTAACAGAGTTGTGAGGATCCTGCTGCTGGAGAAGTAACAATATTACATGTTCTTTTACAAATTTTAGAAAATGTAAAGGGGATATGATAACTAGAAATGAAAAGTTTTATAAGGATTATTATTATTTTTTTTTCTTTCTTCTATATATTTTATTAATATTATTCAATAAGGTTTTTGTGACAATTTGTATTAAAGTTGATTCTTGTAATATCTAAAATATTTAATTTAATCTATCAAATTAGAAACTAAAATGAATACTATTTGAACATAAACAAATTCTGCAACGACTAAAATAAAACATCAAAACAAAAAAAATATATTTGTAAACACAAAAAACAAAAAAATATTTTTTATCAAAGACTATAAGTTTCTAGGGGTGAGAAAAAAATTGTAATTAACTAAATCCATTCTAACCAAGATTAAGTTTGATGTATCGACCAGATTTAAATAGGTGGTCGGATTTATGAGTGACAAACAATGGATAAAACAATTTTTCGAACAAAATAGATAAAAACAGTTAAATATATATGATCGGTTTGATTTTAAAAATTTAAATATGTCGTTAACCAAACTCGATCAAGATTGTAAGATCACAAATTCTTTTGTCTTATCGTAAGTATTGCAATATCGTTTTTTTTGGTAAAAAAATCTAATCTAATCTTTATTGCAAAGTTAAATTATGTCTTTATTATATAGTTAATCTAATCTTTAGATGATGTTCATCAACAATTTTTTTTAAACAAAAGAGGAAAGCCAAAGTGGCCAACCTCTAGGAACTTAATATAAAAAGAAAGTGAAATACAAAAGAAGGGGAAACAAAACAACCTTCCTCAAGGCTATGAGAAACGGAAAGTAGGTAGTCCAAGTTTTTTGCTAATAAGGTCACTTCTAAAAACCGTATGACAATTATCAAACCATAAACTATCATGCTTATTAGCAACATTATTATCTTCTCTCTATATATATGAGAGACTACAAAAAAAACATATTACTCAACAAAAGCAAGCAATTGTTCCAACGGTTTCTTAGTTCAAAGGGATGGCAAACTTAAACTTGAAGGCTAGCGTTACAAGCTTGGAATTACACTCAAGCCAAAAGTGATTTCAACCTCTCTTGTGTGCAATCTCAATCGCAGCACCAATAAACTCAACATAAAAAACAACACTTACCCCAAGAATGGAACTAAAACAACCTAGATGATGTTCATCAACAAGTTAACTCAAAATGCAAATATTTTATTATCTTATGTGTGTCTTATTTTTAATCGATATGCTAGCTCGAATAAACCAAACCAACCTACTCGCAACACATATAAACTATCACCTGATAAAACCGAAACTTAAAATAGTCAATGATGGATATAAATTTTACTCTTTTACTTTTTCTTCGATGAACTATTTTAGACCTAACCAAATCTGTCTAGTTCTACCTTAAAAATTTCCTTAATACCATTTTAAAACTTTTCATTTTCTATTTTTGGTTGCTGTATCCATTTTAAAATTTCTAAAAATTATATTTATAATATTACTTTTTTTTTGGTTACAATTTATAATATTACATATAATTATGTAAAAAAAAAAAATTACATGTGATTAAAAAAAAAAAAAAAAACCATAACATTCATCTCCGTCACGCCGTTTCTTACACACGAAAACTCATTGTAGAGTCACAAAGACACAAACATCATCACTTCTTAAATTAGGGATTCATTTCGTTCCAGCACAAGGGTCCTTATGACTCTGTTAAACAAGTGAAACTGATTAAGGTACAAAACTAATCCTTATGACTCTGTTGTTCTATTTTTGAGTAAAACAAAAGACTGAGTTTTGTGCACATCACTTGTTTGATATTTTGCCGCAATGAATCGTTAACAAAATTTACTTTTGTTTTAATTTTTTATGCCTTTATTTCTATGAGTTTTATGCACATTACTTGTTTGATAATTTGCCTGAAAAGAAATGCAATGAATCATTAATAATTTACTTTTGGTTTAATTTTTAATGCCTTTATTTTTATGAGTTTTTGTTTAGCTACTATGATTACATAAGTTTTTTATGTGATTCAATTAGGCAGAAGATGAAACTTTTGTATGCAAATGTAGTGTAGAAATCTAGGTAGTCAATCCCGGATAGTGGCTGACCCAGAAGGCGGGATAGCGGATGACCGCTATATGATATTTTTTTCGATAAGTTATTACATAAATAAATAATACTATAGACATATATTTAATGTAATTTTTTTAAAAATAACTCAAAATTCATGAAACATTCATAAATAGCAATGAAAACCTTAAAACCATAAGTAACCATGAAAATCCCTGAGGATGTTTTATGTGCAATTTCTGATATTGTAAGTGTGTGATATAACTGTAAGATCTGTCATGAGAATGTTGTATTATGATTAGTTGTCTGTAGAAGTCTAGTGAGAGAAATTCTTTTAAGGGATTCATAAAAGCGAATTAACCCTGAAATTAAGTAATTTTAAACTTAGCATTGTGGTAGCCTTGACCGCATATTTTATTATTCAAAAGATTAATTAGTTTTGTGGACTGAATTTGAGAATCACATCATCCTAATTCTCCCGGAATAACCATTCAGAGAATGAAGAACAAAATGAACTTCCTATTTGGTGTGGAAAATATGTTATCTTCTGTTCAGTTTTCATTTTTGGTGTAGGTGCCTTGATGAGGTTTTATGTTTAAAAATGTATTGCTAACATACTAATGCATTGTTTGGACCACCAGGAGAAGTTGTTACATCGTGGGCTGGAATGGCTACTCAAACAATAGCTGAAACTGCACTGAAAATTGTCACCCCTGAAACCCTCCGCAATGCAGCAAAACAATCTCAACGTTGCCTCACTGTCCCTCTCCGTCTCCGCCGTGCCATTAAGAAATACCTTCGAGGTCCTTTATTTTTTTTGGTTTTAGTTTTTCACATTATATCTATATGTATTGATTCTCTTCATATTTTTGTGATTGCAATTTTTCATGGTGGTCTTGGGATTATAGAGCAGGAGGAGCCATATATGAAGAGGAAGGTGTTGAGATTGTCACAGTCATTCAACGAAATCAAGAATGCCAATCAGCAGCTGGCAACCTCTACATCGAGGGAGATAGTTGAAGACCCTTTAAAGTCTTCTGAACAATCAAAGCGTTGGAAGATTACGAGCTCCTACGGTGACATTGGTCTCACGTACAGAGATGATGAAACAATTGCTTATGTGGCTTCTCGAATGCCTGCCGTCTACTCTGCTTGTTACAGAGTACTTAAAGAGGTAGGTCGTAAACATAATCCTGATAGGTGGAAAATAAATAAAAAATATTAATGGTAGAGAGCTCACATCATTAAATAATTGAAGTTTTAACCATGTCATAATAGGGTCAAATGGATTTGATTTTTAATATTACTCCTTTACTTGGTTGGAAACATAATTCGACGAAGTTTGTTTAAAGAAAAATAAAAAAGTAAAATTTTATGTGTGAAATGAAAGATGGTTTTGAGTTTTGTGTGCATCCATGATACTGTATGGAACATTAGGATTCTTGGGGAAGTATTTCTTGAAATGCAGGGGTTACTTAAGTTGATGCTAAAATGAAGAAAATTAGTGATAAATGAATGTCTAATGAGATGGAGTTAGGGAGTCAGACAATATCTGATTTGGATATGGAAGCAAGAACAATGCTGGCAAGTTTAAGGTCTAAGTTTAATCAAACTGGGGATTGGAATTCATGTGTTGGATTGAATAATGAATAATGATTGCTAATCCCCAGCATGTGGGATAACACGTAGGTTTAGGATCAACGTTAATGATTCTGCTTCCTTAAGTTGTGAAGTATGAACCTTGGCTTATGTTCCCTTTAACTTTTTTACCGTAATCTCAATGCTATGTCTTTTTAGGTTCGTAGAAGGCTTCCTGGTTTCTCCCCAGCCAGGGTCTTAGATTTTGGTGCTGGAACTGGTTCAGCTTTCTGGTAAGACTCTTGAACTTTGTTCTGGTTAAGGGTTAACTTCAATATTATAAATTTAGTATTGTTTTTGGATTTATTTGTTGCCTTTTAAATCTGATGTCAAAGGGCACTGCGGGAAGTTTGGCCTAAATCTTTGGAGAAAGTTAATTTAATAGAACCATCACAGTCAATGCAGCGCGCAGGTCAGAGCCTCATACAAGGTACATGTTGATAACTTTTTTAGCAAGATATATATATTTTTTTATCGTAAACGATTATAAATTTAGATAAGGATAAATAATAGTTAGTTTTAGTAGAACTATAGAAAGGTCATGCCCAGCTTGGATTTAGATTTGAACGAATGGAAGAGGGTCAGATGTACATTTACCATTATGTTGAAATCATCTAACTGTAATTTGAAGCATATCCTTTATGGGAATTCCTCATAATTTGACATTATTCTTTAGAGCGTAGTATGTTACTATTTGGTATGAATTTATGAGTTAAAACATTATTTCATTTGTATGCTTGATTAGAGACCTGAGCATTTTTCCATGTTCTAATGCATACAGAGGACAAGTAATCAGTAACAATTGTTGTGTTATAGTGCAAATATAATTTATCAGGATGAGGTACACCACACAGATTGATATGTTATTGTTTATGGGCTTCTCGTATTTGTAACTTTGGTCTTGTCAGTGTTGGTACACTAGGGAAACTATGGTGGTACTTGGTAACTTTGGGCATGCCACCGTTAGTGGTCTCAAATATAAGCAAATCTAACTACTTTTACTTTATTTAATAATGTTATTCCTAAAATACCCCTCAATTGATATAAGTTTAATTTTCCAATGACTCTTCTATTTACATGGAACAAGTTTGTATGAAGGGTACTTTCGAGAATACACTTTATTTTTTAGATAAAGAAAATTAATTGCACTTAACAAAATTTTCTTCATCAGTGTAAAGTTATTTTTTCTTATAATCAAGACTGGAGGGAGTAGTCATTTCATTGTATTTGTCATATAACTGTTTGATTGATGGATAATGATCCCTATTCTTGGAACCTTTTGGTTATTTCGCAAATGTCTTGATTGATTGGAATTGGGATTAGTTGTCCTATTTATCCTGCCTTATGAATAAAAAATGAAGGTGACTGAATCTTGGAAATATCAGAATATAGTTATAGTTTCGTTGAGGCATGGCTGAGGGATGATTTGAATGGGGAAATCAACCTTTTAAGGATTAGGTCTTTAATTATGTAACATGTGATAACTATGCTGAAGAAAGACGAGTTTATATTGTTTTTGTTCTGCTGTTGATTATATAGGTCTCAAGGATTTGCCACTTATTCATAGCTATGATAGCATTCAAGCTCTGTCGAAAAGTACTGGTAAATCGGGAAGAGGGCATGATCTTGTAGTTGCTGTAAGTTTATTCTTTTGGATTATTTAAGTAAATTTGTAACAAGTTGCTTGTTCTTCAATTTATTTATTTATTTTGTGACTGAAACACAATTGCATCATGAAACAGTCGCAGCAGTAGCAAAGTTAGGCTGAGTTGGGACAACCCCCGACCAAGTTCTACAACCAGCCAGTTTTGACACATTAACTTAACTATGAGCTACACATTTAAATCACACTTAACAAACACAACACTTGAACTTTGAAGTTTAATAGACTCTAAATTATATATAACACAGAATAGTATTAAGTAGTTGATAATATTCTGAATAATGAGGATTAACCCTTTAAAATGATCTAGAATAGAAAGTCATGGATTGAGTAACAATCTCCTTGCAGTGATGACAATTACAAGAACGATAACTACGTTCCCACTATGATAATTTCACTACTGGTGTGAGGAAGGTTCTCACTACCAGTCCCTGATTCCACTCTCAATCTCGCCTGCTTCCTTCAAGCGTGACCTCCCTCTTTTAACACTTCTCTTTCCCTCACTCCTTGGTTGCCACGTGTGCAGTTAATTCCCCCCTCTGTCCCCACCAGCTCCTTAATTCCTTCATCATTCCTCCTCTCTATCATTCCTAACAGTTTCACATGGGTCTCTCTACCCTCTTCCTTATTCCCCTTTTTACCCCTCCTCCTATACACAGGCTTCATGAGCCTATCAAAGTTCTAACAACAACCTCATCCTGAATGATATGATTAATGGCAGCTACATGATCTCTTTAGTTGATACAGTTAACAACAACCTCATCATCAGAGGTTAAAATCAGCCAACCATATCAATAAGCCTTAAAAAATATGAAATTAGTTCAAAGATAAAATGGAATTAAATATTAAAACCAAATAGTTTTCGATTGGCTAGTTAATCTGTTTTTACTTTAGTGAGTATGCTAAAATTAAACATATACAATATTCGTATACAAGAGAATGGCATCAGCATTATATACAATAAAATTTCAGCAACCTCTTATCCAACTACATCATGTCAGTTGCTAGAACTGTGTGTACAATTTTATACTCCACATGTAACTAAGTAACTTAAGTATTTGAGATTTGTTAGTTTATGCATATTGTATTTCATGGATTCAACTCTAATTTACAACTAACTGTCTAATATCTTAGATGGATTTGAAGATGTAAGTTTTTTGCTACGTAGTTTATCAAACTCTACCATAGCATTGAACATATTTATAAAGGATAATCAACTAGTTGTATACGGTTCATATGTTCAATTGTAAACAAATTGACTACTTTTATTTTTCCATTTAAACAAACTAAATAGTTCAGGTGAATTCATTCTGTATGTTCAGTTTCATTCTCTGGTTTTAGAACGTTCTTTGTTCCCTTTGTAATGCTATAAGGGATATACTTTTGTTTTATACTATTTATTGAAGCATTAGGTTTGCGTATGTTTATGTAAATTAATACTAATTGCACGTGCTCTATTTTTGCGGAATGAAGTCTTATGTGCTGGGAGAGATCCCGTCGCTAAAGGATAGAATTACCACAGTTCGTCAGCTTTGGGATCTAACACAAGATGTTCTGGTATGATTTCAAACTCATAGTTTTGTTGTCCTATGTAGGCAGGGATTGTTTGCTACAAACTTATTTTACTTACTAGAAAGGTGTGATCTTAACTATATTTGGAAATTAAAACAGAGTCAATGGGAGAGAAAATGGAGTGATCAGAGCAAAGAAAAATATATGTTAATTATAGAAAAAATTCTTTGAAAAAGTTAAATGAGGGAACTTTTCAATCTTGCATTTGATGCTATTTACGTTTGTGAAATCAAAATCTGGCAGGTTTTGGTTGAACCTGGAACGCCTCAAGGATCCAGTATTATAGCTCAGATGAGATCTCACATATTATGGATGGAAAACAGAGTAAGTTTACCTTATCTTTTGTTAAAAAGTCCCACATCGGATATGTGATGGCCTGAATATATCTTTATAAGCAAGTGACACCTTACAAGCCGGTTTTGTGAGGATGAGTTAGGCCCATACTTATTTCTATTATGGTATCAGAGCCTCTATAAGATCTATAGGACTACCCGTTATTTGGGCCACCCGTTATTGTTAAGTCCACGTTCCAGCTTGTTCAGTTCTGGACGTGGGGGGGTGTGTTAGAAAGTCCCACATCGGGTATGTAATGGCCTGAATATGTCTTTATAAGCAAGTGACAATCCTCACCTTACAAACCGGTTTTGTGAGGAGTTAGGCCCATACTTATTTCTAATATCTTTAAAGAAAATTCTAAACAATGCTAAATAAGTTATGTATTCCTGTCTTTTCTCATCATTGTTGGTTGTGCAGTTTTCTTCAGATTTTTATACTTAATAAGACTGGTTTTTGCTGTCTTGCAGAAACATCGTAAATCTTCTAAAGAGAACAATGAAGTTTGTAAAGATTTGATTACTGAGAAGGCCGGTGCTTTTGTGGTTGCTCCTGTAAGTACATTTTATTTTTACTTTTTACTTAAATGTTTGTCCACTTTTGCAGTTTTCCATTGTTAATTTTTATTTGATAAATTTTCTTCATGCAGTGTCCTCATGATGGTATTTGTCCTCTGGTAAAATCTGGAAAATATTGTCATTTTGTTCAGCGCTTGGAAAGGACATCGTCGCAGCGTGCTTACAAGGTTTTTTCTTAATCCATATTTTACGTTTTGTATTGGAGAGTGATGTTATCCCAGCATTCATAATTTCCCCACTTTTCATTGATATTAAGAAAAATTAACATAATTACCAACTTATTTCTGTTTTAAATTTCATCATTTTGCAGCGTTCGAAGGGTGTGCCCTTGCGTGGTTTTGAAGATGAGAAATTCTCCTATGTTGTTTTTAGAAAAGGACGAAGACAAAGGTATGCATTTTAAATAAATCTTTCATGCTTGAACTTCATTATTGAACAAATAGAAGGTATAGGACAACAGACAAAGACGAGTTATTTTATATGAAATTTAAACAATCCTATTGATGTGTATCTCATGTTACTAAATTTTTTCTGATCATCTTTTTCTGATTTCTTTCTTTTGATGGAATTTACTATATGGTCAAAAAATTTAATTTTTGAGGCATATAACAATATGCATGAGATGGTGAGATCGTGTTTCAACTAACAACTGTCTCTCTTTTTTTATAATTACAAAATATTCTATCCCTATTCACATGTTATATGTTTATCCTATATAAATCAAAATATGGATCCTAATTTTGTTTTCAACACAGTGTAATTCTGATTTTTATTTTTTGACTGATCAATTGGACCAGTGAACCTTGGCCCCTTGATGGTATTACATTTGACACTCTGAAGGAGCAGCATGCGAAAAGAAATCCAGAGGATCTTGAAATTGACTACGGTACTGTGCTGTCTTGTTTTCTGTTTAAATACTTAATAACAAAATATGTGGTCTGATATTAAAAGTTTAAAACCAATTTCCTTTGTTGGTCTAAGATTTTGAAGAAAGCATTTTCAATTTTTATTTCTTATTTTCAATAATAATTACAGTAATACACATTATATTTATTTTATTTCCTGTTTTTAAGTTGTTTGTATTGGAAGCAGGAAAAATTATTTAGAGTCTTTTGGTTAGAGATAATGTTTTCTTTTTCTATACTTTGCGACTTTACTTTCACCATGTTTCCTGTTTTCATATATACTTATAGGAAACAATGAAAACAACTTTTTTTCCTTTCACTGTCAGTGTAAACTCTAGTGTCCAGTTTGTGTGGAGACGAGCAAATGAGGTTGCCATAGTTTAGCTAAGGTGGCCACATCTAAAGCTAGTTTCCATAGTATGATTGATATACCTGATTGTATTGAACACACTTTGATTAATGAAATGCTATAAGCTCTTTCCCGTAAAAAAAAATAATTCTTTCCTTTCACTTTTTCTATATACAAATCTTCAAAAAGATAGATATAGACCTTTAATGTGATATTTTTGCAATTGACTTTTCTATAGTCAATTTATAATTAAATGGAAATGTTTTCTGGAACCGAATTGCAACTTGTATTTATTTCTTGTCATCTTTTCAGAGGACTGGTTGAAGTTGCAGCAAGCTGACGATGATGTACCTCGTGAAAGAGATGTAGTAAAATATGATTCCGAAGCTATTGAAACCGATAGCGAAGGTGAAGATGATAATAAAGAGAATGAGGAAATTGAAGAAGAAACAGAGAGTGCTGATCTTGGAGGTGGCTGGGGAAGAATTGTGTACATGCCTCGTAGAAGAGGTAGACAAGTAATATTGAATGTGTGTAAATCAACCAAAAGTGATGCCTCAGAGGGTTCATTTGACCTTATGGTTGTAACAAAGAGCAAGAATCCTACCTTGCATCATCAAGCCAAGAGATCTATTTGGGGTGATTTGTGGCCATGTTGAAGCAAAAATCATTTGTGTTGTTAGTATTTATTACTGTGCCACTCTTATATGTATGAGTGTTTAAGGACAACGTCTTAATTTAAATAAGAAAATTTTCATTATGTTTTTTTTGGAAGTAGCTCTTCTCATTATATGCATGATAAAGGGATTAGCATTATAGGTGAAAATGAAGATATTTTAATTGTATAAAGATAGTTTAGTCTTTCTATTTGTTAAAGTGAATAGTCAAATTAGGTAAATTGTCCTTCAAACTTTGGATTGATGAATATTTAAAGGAGATGAAGAAAAAATGAGAAAAAAAAAGTTGGTGATGGTGCATTTGCATATGTAATGTCATCTTTTTTACTTATAGACATGCAAAATCTACCCATTTTTTTTTACATGTTAATCTTTTTTCCATTTTTTAACTTCATTACCTAACATTTTAATCGATTCATGTTAGTTTTAAATTCATTTTGGATCTTATCGATCATTTATTTTTTAACTTCATTGCTCAGACAGCATACACACAGCGTGTCCACGAGGAACTTGCACAGATATATTTTAATGTTTCTGCTTACACGAGGAACTTGGATATAGTATAATGTTATCTTTACCTGCTGCCACTTTAATCTTCTGCCACTATCGGTGTGTTTCTTTTGATTTGAGGGAAGAAAATGAGAAGGAAGAAAAATTTCAGCAAAATATACACTAAAAAGACAAATTCAAAAATGTATTTTCCGAAATTTTTCCAGGGTAAAAGGTGAAAAAGAGCCATGAGAGATGGAAAGAGAAGCCATCACAATTAGCTCATATATAATAAATAGGCACCGGTGAGTCCTTCACACCCACCCAAGAAATATGAGTTCTGTCCAAATCCTCTCTTCCACTGCAATCCATGCACAAAATCAAAATCTTTTTGACTCAGCTTATCATACAATCAATCTAACACCATGGGATTTACAATTCCTCCCATATGGATACAACCAAAAGGGTCTACTTTATCACCACTCTTCCGAATTAGATACAACAAATCAAATCCAACACCTTAAACAATCTCTTTCTAATACTCTTGATTTTTTCCTACCCCTCGCAAGTCGTCTCAAAATAACGGAACATGAAGATAACACGATCTCTTGTTGCATCATGTGCAACAACGAAGGCGCACTCTTTGTTCATGCCATTGCAAAAGATATTAGTGTCGCGGACATTCTTGGACCCGTTTATCATCCTCCTATTATCCCCTCATTTTTTGCACTTAATGGAGTTAAAAACTACGAAGGGACGTCACAACCATTACTTGCAGTCCAAGTAACAGAATTAGTTGATGGCATCTTCATTGGCTTCACAATCAACCATGCGATTGTTGATGGTAAGTCGTTTTGGCATTTCATTAATTCATGGTCTGAAATCTCGAGAGGTTGTCTTAAAATATCCAAATTTCCAATATTTGAACGTTGGTTTCCAAAAGGTATTGAATGTCCCATTCGATTTTCTTTCGCAATAGATCTACGTAACAATCAGTCGAATAACGATAATGATGAAGAAGATAAAATCAACCCACCAGAGAGATTATTTCATTTCAAAAAGGAGAATATCACAAAACTAAAATTCATAGCCAACTTAGAGGCCGGTACAAAGAATATTTCTTCTTTACAATCACTTCTCACGCACATTTGGCACTCTATTATACGTTCCAAAAAATATGACTCACAAGAAAAAGTGAATTTTGTGTTGGATATAGGCATTAGACATAGATTAGTTCCTCCATTGCAAGAGGATTATTTTGGTAATGCTGTGATAGATTGTGTGGTTACCATGCAAGCTGGTGACTTGTTAGAAGATATTGGGCTTGGTAAAGGTTCTTGGGAGATGAACAAGATGATTGCATTGTATTCTAATGAGAAGTTGAAAAATCACTATGAGAATTGGTTGATAACTCCGAGTTTTTTTACCCTTGGTGTCGTGAATAGTAATTCAATCGTGATTGCTAATTCACCTTGGTTCGATATTTATGGTAACGATTTTGGTTGGGGAACACCGGTGGGGGTTCGAAGTGGGGGTGCAAATAAAAGAAATGGAAAGATTATTGTGTATGCAGGTGTAGAAGAAGGTAGTATGGACCTCGAAGTGTGTCTTCCTTATGAAATTTTAGAGGCAATTGGAAATGATCATGAGTCTATGGAGTTTGTGTCCAATTAATGTGACTTTGATCCTTTGGTTTGTATTTATGTAACATAAGAATCGTGATAATAAAGTCTTAAAGCATCTCCAATGGTGATATCACTTTGGATATCATATATCACTAAAAAGTGGTCCCTACAATGCCATATAATATTTATGCAACTCTTACATGTTTTGCTCCAATGTGATACCACTATGGGTATCATATATTATTAACAAGTCATTAATTCTATTTAATTTGTTATACAAAAAAATATAATATTAAATTGATGATACGGTACCTTAAATAAGGTACCGGTATCATCAATTTTGATACCTCTGTGATACGTCATGGAACTCCAATAATAATAAAAATTAAGGTACGGATCATTAGTCTATGATACTTTTGATACTCTTATTGGAGATGCTCTTAGTTTAGTGTTCATGTTAGTTAGAAGGGGTAGACAAGTAATTTCAACTATAAGAGCAAGAATCGTACCTTGCATTATCGAGCCAAAATATCTGTTTGGCCGTTTGAAAGCAATATCATTTTTTTCTAATGTCATTTATACTGTGCCTCTCTTTGTGTTTGAGTATTTAAGGGACATGCCTTAAATTGAAATAAGAAATTCTCATTATAAATTGTGTTATTTTTATAAAGTAGTTCTTCTCATTATATGTATAATAAAGGGATCAATATTATAAGTGAAAATGAAAATATTTTAGGATTAATTTTAGAAGAGAGATCAAATTACACCAGTGTAACATTTGAGTGATGTTATACCATTCAATATGTTTTAACGAATATAAATATTATAAAATTTACTATTAAATAAATTAAATGTTTATATCATATAAATCATCGATATTAAATTTCACAAAAATTTAAAATAATTTGATATGTTATAATATACTAATTACTAATATATAATGGAAATAACAAAGATATCATTCAAATAACCCACAAAATTAATGTCAATATTTTTTAAATTATAATTAAACCGATTATCATAGGTGAAACTATTATCAAGGGTAAAGATTGATGATTTTGGTAAAAATTTCATAGGTGAAACTATTATCATCGGGAAGAATGTTGGAACAAAACAAAACTCATACTAATATTGATCTCAAATTACCTTTCAAATTTATGAGAAAATAATAATGGTTGAAGGCGACAAATGTTACTTTAACTTCTAACTGCTATAACTGGTGGTCTTGTCCCATGCTTTGTTTAGGTTTTGTTTGATCTGTTTTTTGTGCTATCTCATTGTATATTGTTGTGACTCTTTGTAAACGCTGGTAGTCATTCTTGGCAGCTAGGGCGATTGTTTTATTTAATATATATATATATATATATATATATATATATATATATATATATATATATATATATATATATTCTATTTTGACTTGTTAAAAAAATGGTCAATTTAATGAGTGTTATTTATTTTTTTTTATAAAATGCTATTTAGTAAGAATTTTAGTATGCAAGAAAGAGAAGAATTATATGTGGCAATATTTGATTGGTTAAATTATAATCACTCTCTCTTCCATGTATGGTTATTCAATCTTTGATTGGTCAAATTCCATAATTTTATGGATTCTTTTCTTTTTTGTGCAAAAAATTTCTTACTAAATAATAATGTTCTTTTTTTTTGGACAGAAATATGAGTGTTAATTAAGAGACAAACATAAATAATATTTATTAGACGCATACTCATAAGAAATATAAAAATTAAAGAAAAATAATTAAATTAATATGATTTAATATGATAATTTTATTTTTCTTTTAATTTTTTTATTTATGTGTGTTTAAATTTTGCGTCCAAATACTTATACCCAAATGCAACAAAAAAAAAAATACTTGTACCCAAACAAGTGTTTCTCACCTTTTAGTTAACTTGTTTGGCATAAAAACTAAGGCTATGATGCATGGCAAAAGCTTATAGCCGAATAACTAATTTATAGTTGATAGTTGAAAAGCTATCCGATTAAAATTAAAGTGTTTGGTAAAATTAACTTTTAAAGGCGTTGATAAATATAAAATGACATAAAATAATATCTATGTTAGTGAGTAGTTATTCGGATAGTTATTTATTTTATAAAAAATAATAAAATAAAATTAAAGATTATTCTCTATAAGCTCAAACGCTATTTGAGATGTGTTTGATAAGTCCAGTAAGCTAACTTATAGCTTAATTTTACTAAGCATTAGCTTATAGCTTATCTCAAAAAATACTATAAGTTAATTGAAAAAACTAATTATCAATCATTTATATTTTTTTAAACAAGGTTATAAACTAGTTTATTCAGCTTACCAAACAGCGCTTAAATCGTCTGATGAAAAAATGTAGACACATTTTTAGTGAATTTTAAAGATTTTTATTTGGTGAACAGTTAATTTTAATGATTGTATGTTGACTAATAAAATAAAAATAAAAATGTGGTGTTTGTACAAAATCAATATCTCCTCCTCCAATTCTTCTGGTGGTTACAAGTTACAAGAGTAAGACGACTGACCCGTTCCTTCTCTTCTCCCCCAAACTCAATTGTCATGCTGTCTACCTCACTGCTTCAACCTGGTTTGTTTGTTACTCACTTTCTTTCTAATCAATTTTTCATTTCTAGCTACACAATTCTCTATAATTCAGTTTTAGGTAGCTCTTGTAGTTTGTGTGTGTGTGTGTGTGAATTATGCAGATTCAGAATTCACACATCAGTTTACACATGTGGTTAATCACTACAGTTTCAGGTTTTTTAATTACAAATTGACTTATAAATCACAAGGTTAATCAGGTATAAATTTGTGGTTAAGTACCTGTGTAAACTGCATTAAATATTTAAAAAGTTGTACAATTTTTTGTAGGCTAAATTATGCTTTTGGTCGTTTCAATTTAGTTTTTTAAGTTTTTTTGGTTTCATTTTAAGTTACAAAACTTAGACAATTTATTTAGTCCTATTACAGACTAAAATATCTTATATTTCTAATTTAAAGGACAAAAGTGTGCAAAATTCTGAACTTAAAAGAGACCGAAATGAAACCAAAAAAGGATGTGTTTCATCTGCTAAAAAATAAAAGATTGGATAAGACAACTTCAGTTTTAATGTGTTTGATTTTAAAACTGTTCCTAGGACTGGATAAACCGGGGGTTAAGATACTGGAAAAAAACGGAAACTTTTATCCCCAGTTAAACGGCGGAACAACTTTTTGTTCTCTGCAAAAGTTGTCTAAGATACTTAAATTTTTGTCCACCGAACATTGTACAAGACAACAAAATTTCAATACCTTAAACTTTGTAATTCTGTGTTGTTCTGTCATTACCGTTTTGTCCAATATTGTTTTGTCCAGTATTTACATTTCACAGATAAAAAAAAAAAAACAAAAATTAACTTAAGAAACTAAGAGTATAATTTAGCAAGTGATAGTAAGTTAGTGATAATGTTAGTTTCAAGGATTTGAACCTTATTTAGTGTTTTTTATCAATATGGTTTTAGATCTTCATGTAGCTCATATTAATACCTGATTTGATGATCCCAGGAAATTCACTAGAGTATTACATAGCAATGTTTTATAGAATTGAATTGTAAACTAAATCAAACAAGTGTTGTAAAATCAACCCGTTTGATTGATATCCAGACTTTGAGTCGAGCTATGTTAAAAAGAATTTGTTTTTTTAATACCAAAAGAAATGTTTATATCCACATGATGTCATAAGATTAAGTAATCACTGAGTTCTAAATGAATATTATGCTGTACTAGCAGAAACTATGGAGGCAGTAGAAGCGGCAGCAGAAGCACCAGTTCCCTCGGAGTCATTTGCAGACCAGATTTCCAAATACAAAACCATGATGACTGCAGCATACAAAAGTAAACCAATTCCTTATTGGATACTTCTTATTCTTGGAATCATTGCAATGGTGGTGGCATTTCCTGCTTCCAGTATTCTATCTCGTGTTTATTACGAAAATGGCGGACAGAGCAAGTGGATCATATCTTGGGTAGCTGTTGCTGGATGGCCTATAATTGCTTTGATACTGTTTCCTACATACTTCATTACTAAAACCTTTCCTACTCCTCTCAACTTGAAACTGTTTCTGTCTTACATTATTTTGGGTTTTCTAAGTGCTGCCGATAACCTAATGTATGCTTATGCCTATGCTTACCTACCTGCGTCGACTGCTGCTCTTGTCGCATCATCATCTCTTGTGTTTTCAGCACTTTTTGGATACATTCTCGTAAAGAACCGAATGAACGCTTCTATAATAAATGCCCTTTTTGTCATAACTGCTGGATTAACCATCATTGCTTTGGATTCAAGTTCAGACAGATATGACAATATTACCGACAAGGAATACATAATGGGATTGGTATGGGATGTTTTAGCTTCTGCTCTTCACGGCCTTATTTTCGCACTCTCCGAGCTGATTTTCATCAAGTTACTCGGAAGACGATCATTCATCGTTGTTTTAGAGCAGCAAATCATGGTTTCGTTATTTGCATTTCTGTTTACCAGTTTAGGGACATTCGTAAGTGGTGATTTTCAAAGAATGACATCTGAGGCTACTATTTTCAAAGGTGGTAAAAGTGCTTATTATCAAGTTCTCATTTGGAGTGCAGTCACATTTCAGTTAGGGGTTTTAGGAGCAACTGCTGTAATTTTCTTGGCTTCAACTGTTCTAGCTGGTGTACTTAATGCAATTAGAACACCAATAACAAGCATTGCAGCTGTTATACTGTTGCATGATCCAATGAGTGGCTTCAAAATCCTCTCTCTGTTGATTACCTTTTGGGGGTTTGGCTCATATATTTATGGAAGTTCAATGGATGATAAACAATCATCATAATAATTAGTCCCTACTACATTGGTTTGCCTCCATTCATATTCTCTTCTAAAGTTCTAAGGTAACATTGTGAGACAACATTTGAGTATATCTTTTGTGTGTATATTAAATGTGTATATTTAATTTTTCTTTCTCAAAATTGAGAACTTATCTTAGGCTATGTTTCAATTGATAGAATAGATAAAGTGGAATGGAGTGGCATAAAGCTAGGTTTCATTGTTTAGATTTTTAAAAAATGGACAGAGTGGTATGAAATAAGATGGAATCCATCCTATATCATCCTTTCCTCTTATTTTTTATTCCATCCAATTTGAAGGCAATACAATAGAATGAAATCTATAAATTAAATAATTACTATTTTGCTTTTTTTTTTATTTTTTTTTATTACGTCTGATTATTTCTTCTCATGTTTTTCTCTTGTGCTTCCATGTTCATGTTAGCCAACAAAGGTATGGACACCACATGTATCAGTTTGAAAGTGGCAAAAGACACATCCTCATTGTGCTTTTCTATTTCTTTTTTTTTTTTTTTTTATAATGTGTATTATGAATCATTGAATCATAGGGATAAAGGTCATAGTGATCGGCAAGAAAGAGTGCATAAGAGTATTCGTGTGGGAGATACTCATAGAGATTCATAGTGGAATGAATATAGATTGATAAAAGATAAGTAAAATATGTACATTAGTGTTCTATTTATAGGACTCAAGTAACTAACTAATTGAGTAACCAACTATAACTAATTTCTAACTAACCAACTAACACCAATAAACTCTAACTATCTTAATAATGTGTGCTTTTCTATTTTTAATGAAACGACAATGGAAGGTTATGTTCACAGTTTGTAAAAAATAACTAGTTTTGTAACCCGTGCGACGCACGGATGACTATTTTTTGGTCTTCTGTTGCAATTTTGTTTACTACATAGTATATTAGAAAATGAATCAAAATAATTCACTGTAAAGTCGAAAATTCATTCACATAGTTAGTAAGACGACCTATAACACAAGTAAATATCACCCACTTTATAAACTAATAACATATATTTTATAAAAACACAAGTAAATATCTTTTATTCATATTCATTGAAATACTTCAGGACATACAACATTTACAATAGAGGACTTTTTTTTAAGTGTCATTTTGAATCATTGTACACATATCAATATACAGTTTTAATCACTAATATTTTTAATTATTAGTTATCTATTATAAAAAAAGTTTTTATTTCGAAAATATTTGTCGATACAAAATATATTACATGCTAACATTTGTTTTTATATATTAATAAAAAGGGTCATGCTAAACAGTGCACCCGGTGCACTAGTTAAGCATACTTAAAAAAGAAATAAAGAGATAAAATTAATGCTAGAGAGATAACTTTTTGCACCTTTAACATATTAAATGCACAAGTTCCAAGAATTTTTTTTCATATTAATATGCTTAACCAATGCACCATTTTCCTAATAAAAATTATGGTTAAAATAGATTATGTTAATAGTGTATAGTGTTCAAAAACAACACTTTAAAAAAACGAAGGATATATCTCCACCAGTGAGAATTGATCCTCTCAAGTGGGAAAAAAATTGAGGAAATAAAGTGGGATAATTGATCATTTGATTACAAATATAAAATAATATATAATTCTAAAAGTAATAGAAAAAATGTGATTGATGATTAAGATGTGAAAATTGAGAAAAATTGAGAGAAAAAAACCTCCACCAATACTTCTTATATGAATAAGCTTTTTTATTTTATTTATTATTATATAATGGACCCACACAATTAAAACCAAGGTGGCATGGCTAAATGAAATCTATAGTACCATTTTCACCTTTCCTTTTTTTAAGATTATTGATTAACAACCACCATGTACAACGTGTTTTTGGCGTTTTTGCTGGGTGTAAGCGGATAAAAAAATTCAATTAAACCGACGATTCAAATCAATTCAAACTGTAAAACAAATCAATTTTTATAGTTTGGATTAAAAATCGAACCGAATCAATTGAAAACCGATGTGGTTTGGTTCGGCTCTGATTTAGTTTTCAAGAACCGATGAAAACCGAACCAAACCAATAAATATATATTGTTAAGTTAATATTTTTTCATAGGTCGGTCCATATTAAAAAAAATAAAACAGGCCTAACTTGAATTATTTGTAAAAATAATCTAGTAACACAGCAAACTCTAATTTAGAAATAAGCCTTAAACTATTAGAATATAAATATTTTGGTTCCCGTAAACATAGCTTAATTGGTAAAGACATAATATTATATAGGGTTATATATGTTTTTAGTTCCTAAATTTTGCCTTATAGTCAAGAATAGTCCCTACATTTTTTTTTATGATTTAAAAAAACCTACAATCTTTTTCCGTAATCAAAATTGATCCCCGCCGTTAATTTTTTTTAACAGAACGCTGATGTGGCACAATTAGTCAATAACATGATGACATGTGTCTTTTTCCACCAGGTTTATTGTGCACCTTTCCACACCAAATCTTTCTTTCTACCTTTCTTCCTTCAACACAATCCTCATCTTCATCACCACAAACTCAACCAAAACCACAACAACCCAAACTGAAGTCATGGTAAAAGACATGTGTCATCATGTTATTGGCTAATTGCGCCTCATCAGCGTTCTGTTAAAAAAAATTAACGGCGATGACCAATTTTGATTATGGAAAAAATTGTAGGGTTTTTTTAAACTATAAAAAAAATGTAGGGACTATTCTTGACTATAAGGCAAAATGTAGGGACTAAAAACATATTTAACCCTATTATATATGCAAAATTTGAAATCTAAACATAGATTTTCCGAGTTATTCACTTCAATAATTGAATTTTTAGTCATTACTTGAAAAAAAAAATGAATATTTTGTATGTTAGTTTGGTTCATGAATTACTATTTTTTTTTTTTATGTCATCAATGTTTTTTATAGTTTAAATAAGATTATTTTTTTGATTTTTGATTTTTTTTTTGTATTTTTTACTAAAGAGTTAATTTTTAACATTCATGTTAGACCTCGAAATAGTCGGAACCAGTTCTGATGCAAGTGTTAATGATGCTGTACTCACATATCTAACTAGAGAAATGAGTGATATTCGAAAAAAATAATAGCATGAACTAGATCAGAAAAAAAAAAAAAAATCAATTAAAGTATCCGAACCAAACCGATCAGTTTGGTTTGATTTCATTTTTAAAAAACATTAAAAATCAAACTAAACCGAGTCAATTGAGAACTGATTGATTTAGACATTGAATTCATCCAAAACCGATACAAACTGGTCCAATTACATCCTAAGTTCATGCTTAGGTTATTGATATGAATATCTAAGAATAGCGTCGTCGGATCTTGTTCAAAACAAGTTTACAATAAAAGTCAATTTTTTTTTAATTTTAAAACAACTTTTATATTAATTTTTAATAAAATAATTTTTTTTATGGAATGAATCAATTTAAATACTATCCTTATCTAACCGCTTATACAAACTAATTAAAAATTAAAAGATTATTATAAAATTAATATTTTGATTGAGTAATCTTGTAACAAAACAGCAAATGGTGAACGAGACAAGAACAACAAATCGCATCAACTTAGTTTTGGATAATCACAAAAATTTACTCACATAATAAAGGTAGAAAGAAAAAAACAATCAAATAATATGTATTTTTAAAATCATTAATGATTAGCCCTGCTATATATAATATAACGACAAGATTAACAACGAATTCTGCGAATTTTTTTTTGACAAGAAAAAAAAAAAAAGAAATATTGGCTGATGGTCAGTATTAATCGTGTTTCTCGTGTTAGTTTTTTATTTTTTCTTTCTTTTCTTTTCACGTGAGTTAATTTTGAGTCACAAATAAGTTGTTATGAATTGCTATTCTCAAAAAAAAAAAAAAAAATGTTGAGTTGGTTCACTTTTTTTCTCACTTATTTCATGATTTGATGCACACTCATATAGTAACTAAATTGTGCTAAAGATCAGCCCTAAAAAGGTGTTCCACGTTACAAGACCTTGTGATGGACAAGACTCTATAAATTGAATGCATTCACTCTGTTTCATGGTCACCAATATCATACTTTCTCTTTATAAAATTACACTATCGAGTTTGAGTAACGAAAGGTTTGGAATAGCGAAATAGAACAGTTGCAGCATCAACATCTGGAGGTTAGTAACTTTTTAATCGTGCTTCCACTTTCTGGTTTAAATGTGTTGTTTATGATGTATAACATGTTTAAATCGATTAGAACTCAAATAAAAATTTACATTTGATATCAGAGTTTGTTGTACCTCTGTCTTGCTAAATTGTTTCCTAAAATTTTAATTTTTGGGTATAAAAGTTTCTTGTTAAAACCGGAAACATATTAGAAACGATTTATATAATGGTTTTGGATAATTATTCATCGTTTACTTGTTGGTCCAGATTCTACGATTTTTGCTTTTGGTTTTAATTGCATATTGATTTTGCATTAAAAAGTAAAACCCAAAATTGGTGCAAGGAAGATTCAAACCCAGAACCCTTTGGTTATTGATTTTTTGTTTTTGCCCGCAAATAGGATTTATTGTGTATTTAAGGTATCTTTTGGCCCAACTTTTTTTAGGTGTATAAGCTATTTTAACCATAAAGCTAGAAGTAATAAATTTAAAACTAAATCTAAAGTTGTTTGGTAAATCTTACTTTTTTTTTTAAATTAAGGTTAAAAGTTTTTGTTGTTATTATTATTATTATTATTATTATTATTATTATTATTATTATTATTATTATTATTATTACTATTATTATTATTATTATTATTATTATTATTATTATTATTATAGGGTTAAAAGATGTTTGATAAAATATTATAATTTTTATTTAATAAATAAAATATTAAAAATTATCAAATTTTCATAAAGTATAACTAACATTAAGTTTGTTTTTTATAAACAATAATTTTTTTTTTGAAAATATAAACAATAAATTATTTAAAATATAGAAGTTACTTTTTTTCTTACTAAATCTTTTAAAAATTGTTGTTTAGCCTAGCATCTTACCTTATAAGAAAAAGAAGAGTAAAAAAAGCTAGGCCAAACAATATTTAAGTACTCTAATCAATTAAAGGACGATATGCATCTTTCAGTTTTATGTGCATACATTTGGGTCTTTATTAAACTTAATATTAAGTGATTAATGAAAGTGTGATTAATTAAGGAATAGGCGCAACATCTTTGTTGATTAGGATTTTATATTAAAATTTAGAATCACATTTAAAACATTAATTGTAGTTAAACAAGCTTATATGATAAAATCTACCCACAAATATTTTGTTGTGTTTGTGTGTTCAACTAGGATTAAATACCAAATCATTTACCCGCATGAATTAAGAAAAGGGAACTTGATTTAATAGTTTTATCATAAAGTTGTAGTAAGAATCTAATTGAGTAAAACTTTAACTCACAGGCAAGTGTTATGTCACTAGATTTTTTCATTTGAAAATGATTTGCATTGGTAAACCATGTAATTTATTTACTTTGTCTCAACTATGGTTAATGAGCATGTTTGTTGAATTATGCAATTGTTCAATTTATAAATTTCTCTTATTTTAAACGTGACATTCCCGAGTTAAGCTGTGACAATTATAAGATCCGTAAGGAAAGAATTCTCCTTCATTTGGGTTGGATGGACATTGACTATCCCATTAAGAAGGATGAACCACCTGGTATTACTGAAGTCGGCACGCCAGATGAGGTGGATCTTTATGAAAAGTGGGAGAGGTCTAACTGTATCTCCATTGTGTTCATAAAGACCAAAATATCTGCTGGCATCTGTGGTTCAATCGAGCATCATTAAAATGTCAAGGAACTTATTAAGGCCATTGATGAGCAGTTTGTCTCGTCTAATAAGGCTCGTGCCAATACTCTGATCATAAAGTTCTAACCTATGAAGCTCACCGAGGTGAGAGGAGTGCGTGATCGCATCACGCGTATGAGGGATATAGCGACTCAACTTAAGGATTTGGAGGTAACAATGTCTGATTCTTTCCTTGTTCACTACATTTTATGCATTCTTTCTCATCAATATGGTCCTTTCAAGATATAGAAGGATAAGTGGTCAATCAATGCATAAAATGTAGTGAACAAGAAAGAATCAGACATGCAGGAAGTGGAAAGGTTAACGATATAGGATATATTGACCACTCTTTCTACACACATGGTCAATAATCCATTGATTGACCACTTGTCCTTATGTGTGTTATAGGATATCTTGAAAGGATGACATTGATGAAAAAAAATGCATAAAATGTAGTGAACAAGAAAGAACCAGACATGGTTACCTTCAAATCCTAAGTTGAGCCGATATATCCCTTATATACATGATGTGATCGCGCACTTCTCTCACCTTGGTGAGCTTCATGGTTGAGAACTTTATGATTAGAGTGCTGGCACGAGCCTTATTAGATGAGAAAAAAATACTCATCAATGACCTTAATAAGTTCCTTGACATTCTCATGATGCTCGATTTAACCATGGATACCAACAGATATTTTGGTCTTTATGAACATGATGGAGAGACGATTAGACCTCTCACACTTTTCATAAAGATCCACCTCATCTGGCGTGTTGGACCAGTAATACCAGTTATTTCATCCTTCCTAATGGCATAGTCAATGCCCATCCAGTCCAAATGAAGTAGAATTCTTTCCTTCCAGATCTTATAATTGTCACCGCTTAACTCGGGAATGTCACATTTAAAATCAGAGAAATTTGCAGATTGAACAACTGCATAATTCAACAAACATGCTCATTAACTATAATTAAAACAATTATAATTGAGACAAAGTAAATAAATTACATGGTTTACCAATGCAAATCATGTTAACTGAAAAAAAATCTAGTTACATAACACTTGCCTATGAGCTAAAGTTTTACTAAATTAGATTCTTACTACAACTTTGTGATAAAACTATCAAATCAAGTTCCTTTTTCTTAATTCCTGCGGGTAAATCAAGAGATATGATCTGGTATTTTATCAATCAAAGATGTTGTGGCTAACATTAAGTTTTATAAGGACCTGAATTTAATCATAGTTTCGTGATAAAAAGTATTTCCCTTAATGATGTGTATTTTTTATGTGAGTGTGACAAAATAGAGTGACCAAATGTGAGTAGCCATATAAGAACTTTTTGCAACATTTTTAAAATGTGTCACTATCATTTTCAAAAACATTAGATTTGCGATTCCATTCTTTTAACAGTGGCTACAACCCCCATCAACATCAGAAAAATCTTTCAAAAGAAGGACGATCATTCTCCCTCCAATTAGGGCATAATAGGAGTTTGTGTTGGACGAGACAAGAGTAACAAGAGGCAGATCCTTATGGTTAAAATTCTAAGTTGATTTGCTAGTTGGGATTGATTTGTGAGTTGATTGTGGTTTGAGGTTTGCGATTTGAGACTGTTAAATAATGATGTCAACGGGAGCAGAGATTGCTTTACCACTATTTTTTTCACCATATAAAATGCTATTTATTCCTACTTCAGAGAATATTAATTCTTCATCCCATGTCTGTGAAGATCTATTGGAATGTTAAAAAGTGCCTTGGGCTGTTTTTAAGCTATTAATAACAAAATTTCATGTTGAAAATTTTGCATTTAATACTTTAAAATTATGAAAAGTTATTTTCTCAACATCAATTTTTTTATTTTTTTTTATTTTCTATGATATTGTTACATGTTAATTAGATACTTTAATTTTTTTTAGTTAAAATAACTTATTTTAAACCTTTTAATCTGTACCGTTGAAAATGTTTATTTCCACTAGTCAATTGTCATGTATTTGTGAAAGAAAAAGGATAAATGGACAGAGTTGAGCTGCTCTTTCATTATTTTCATTACTAATATTTTGAGAATAAACTATTCGATAGAATCAACTATTTAATATATATTTAAAAATTATTCAAAACTATAATAATGGAAAGAGAAAATGGAAAAAATAAATGAAGATACTTGGATTACATTTTTTTTACCACCCATAGCTGGAGTATGAATTATCTTAATTTCGCTAGAAATATAAATGTCCTTAATATTTATATACCATTATACCAAAACTTTATAATGGTATTATCCATTTATTTAAAGAAATAGAGAGTATCTTCGAGTATTAATTTCAATAACACATGATTTTTTTATTTATAAAATAAACGGTATTCATTCATTCAAATAAATAAATGGAGCACATCGATATAATACAAATTCATGATCACTAAAAATAAAAAGAATAAATTTACAAACAAACTCACAATGTCCATGTTAATTAATAGTATTGCGTCAAAAAAAAATGTTAATTAATAGTATAAAACGGCAAATTATATATGCCTACAAATGTGACTATATGTAAGCAACTTTTTACTTTTTAAATTCATTCAATAACATATTTATTTAGTCTATAATATTGACTAGATAAATCAATTATTGAATAAATCTAAAAAGTAAAAAATTGCTTATATATGAGCTTATATGTAAGACCCGAGTAGTACTTTAAATAAGATTCATTTTTCTTCCTAATACAAAATAATTTTAATATGGGAAAAATTAAAAGTTTTATTGTACTGAAGGAGAAATTCTGAAAAGTTTTAAAGGGATTATACAAATTCCTCAAATCTTTCAATGTTTTTAATTTTTTACTTAATTTAATATTTGTATACTCCCAAAATTCAATATTTGGTCAGTACTGTAAAATAAAAATTAATTATGAATAAGTAAAATGCAGACACTTTCTCACATTTGTCCTTCCATTCCCTAAAAAGCTCTCCTCCAAACTCCCAAATCTTAGCAAATTTTTCAAAAATTGATTTGCAACAATCTAAGCCTAAAATTATAAGGGTGTTCTAGATCATATTCAAATGATTTTATCAGCACTATTCTTTGTTTTTCATCAGGCGTAGGAGAATATTAAATCCATTATAATCAAAGCTTTCAATTTCATAGGTTGACAATCAATGATCAATAATGTCCAGATTGAAGTTTGAAACTCTAATGAAAACTGGAAAGTATATGTAGGAAAATATAATCTAAATAACTAAAAAGCAACAGTTCATGTTCAAATTTAGAAGATATTAAGTAGCTAAAACCAAAATTTTGGCATAATCTGGCATCAGAATTTCTGTCCAAGTAACGCGTTTGAGTCAAGCTTTTGCTTACGAATGATCAAGGTGCAACTACAATGCGTCCAGCCACTTGGTCGAGATCCCGCCTGCCACTGGATGTAATTTTCCTGCCCCTGATATTTAAAGACATTTTAGATAAATCATTCAAATGTGTGATACAAAGATAGTAATATGGTGATTCAGAATAGGAAAACAAAAACCTAGGATCAATAACTTCACAAGCATAGCAATAGTAAAATCGCTAATCAATTTCTGAAGAATCTTTTACTCGTCTAAGGCTACTATTGACCAAAGTTTTAGATCAGGGCCGAATTAGCTTTGCAATCGTTGATATTAAGAAATGTTGAGGCCATGAAGACATGAAAAAGTCTTTGAGGTTAATCAAGTTTGAGTTTTATATTTTTTAAAGCTTGTAACAGACACTATTGTATGGTATATAAATTATAAGCTCAAGTAGATATAGGGTCAGTTTGGCCTGATTTATTCTGACTTATCTTCTACTTATAGTTGAGTTAAAAATGAGCTTATGTTTTATGTATAAAAACTAGATATTAGGAACTTTTCAAAAAGTAGCGGAGTTGAGAGAAAATTTTCTAATAGTACTAGACCAATGATAATTTATCTATAGCACCAACATTTCTAATCAAAGGCTGGTGTCCAACATGCGTCTATCAGTCACTGTCACGACACCGAAACATGTGATTACATTAGATTATGTCATTTTGCCAAAAGTATAATCGGTGTTGATGTCTTAGTGTATGTGCTTCATAGGGTAATTTATCTTGTAAGCTAAAATGTAAAAAAATCTCTTATTTTTAGCTTTAATTTTAAAGTAGCTTTTAATGCCAAAATAAGTTTAGACAAAACAGAGACAAGTAAGAAAAAAAGAGCTCTACCCCTTGGTGTCCATCTCGATGAGGTTCATGTTCTGCAACTGTTGAAGGATGTGGCGAGCAATAGCGCCACTACTTTTGCAAAAATGGGGAGGACGACTTCCATTCCTTTGGCTCCCACCATAAATCCTCTGAAATGCCCCAACACCAAGACCCCCTCTCATGTAGATCTTCCTAGCCATGGAAGCTGAAATAAAGATCGAATTGAGCATAAATATTAACTCATTGCAAAATTACCAAAGCAACGAAGTATCCAACAAATATCCCAATAGAATAGTATCATGTTTAAGCACAATCATGACGAAATAAATCTCACCAGCTCTAATGTAATACCAATCGGGATCATAGGGAGCCAATTCTTTGAATTTAGCAGTTTTCACAATATCGGTCCACTCTGGCAGCTCCATCTATTTAGAACCAAAAGAGTGAAAATTAAAATAGAGACAAAACAAAATCATGAACTTATTAAATCAAATAACAGAACCAAATAAAGGATAAATTTGTGTGCAATGTGACTGCAAGCAGTCAGCCACATCTGCATTGTTCGATCAACATCGGACAGTCCAGTTTTAACGCATATTTTATTTTTTGTATTAAATCTAAAATACTGAACCAAGATTGGACGACCAAATGTGGGTCAGAGGGTGACTGCATGCAGTCACATATTGTCCTAACGAACCGAGATCATCTAAAATGCAGTCACATAGTTGTCCCAATCCACATGACAAACCACTAATCAGATTCCCAAAATAATGAAACAATTGTGTGTTTGAAGGAGCTTATTAACAATAAAAATTGCTTGCTTTAATTTTAAAAACTAATTTTTCTCCACAAATAACCCAAAAACCAGCATTAAAATGTCAGTGAGACAACTAGAAAATGCATAAATGGCCAGTATACAACAATTTTCTATAACTGTTTTTTTCTTAGTTTTTATCTTATTTAAGAGCTCCATAAACTAACCAAAACTGCATTAAGCCTATAACACTAGTGGAAGATAATAAACACAAATCTTAACTTCCAATAATAACTGATAAATTTATTTATTTAATTTTTTGTTGCACACACAGACTCAACAAACTAGTTGATAACAGAATCACGAAAAATCCTAAAGCACAAAGAAAAACAATAACAAAAGGTCCGTTTGGATTGACTTATTTTTGAGCTTATGTGAAACAACTTATGCAACTAAATAAGTGTTTGTGTATTATTTATTATTATTATAAGTTTTTCAAGGTAATTTATGAAAAAACAACTTGTAAAAACACAATTTTTGTTAGTGAAACTTATGAATTTATTTAAAAGTCTATTTATTTGCATAAGCTATTTTCATAAGCTCAAAAATAAGCTGAATCCAAACAGGATCAAAATAGATATTCACATTAGCAATTTAAGTAATCATATGTAACCAATTGACTCACACACAATACACTTTAAACTCTACTAAAAAAAAATCATGATAAAGGGTCAAAAGCATAAAACATTAAGAACCCATTTCACAGAACACAGAAAAATTGATGGGTTTCAAATAAATTTCAAATCTTTGCAGGAAAAAAAAAAAGTGTTAGAAAATCAGACCTTGCCAGATCGCTTAAGGTGGGTGGAGTACGCCTTGACAAATTCATGAGGCGAAACATCCTTGACAGTTCTTGAAGTTGCCATGGCTGAATCTGATTATTGTTTGGTAATCGCAAATGGTGATGCTTTCGCCGCTAGAGAGAGAATGAGAGAGTGAACAAATGAACACAATGCCTAAATAGGGTTTCAGTTTCAAATGCTATTTGTTATAAAGTTCATTATAATAATCAATTAAATAAATAATAATTAATTAATAATTTAATATAATATGCATAATTTTTTTAATATAATATAATCTATACTAATAGATAAAGGCAAAACTTTAAGTTTTGGTGTAGCCTTTTTTAAAAATCACAATATTACCCTTGGTAGTTTTTTAACTTCCAAAACCAACCATACACTAACAAAACCAACCACACAATAGCAATTTCTATTCATTTTGTTCTATTCATATCCATCTTCTTCATATTTCAACAATATTGATATCCATTTTCTTTTCTTCATGTTTTTTTAACTTCAATTTGTTAATCATTCTATATAACTTGAATCTAATATTTCAACATGCAATGAGGTATGTCACTTATAACTCTATTCTTCTAATTATGTGTACATATTTGATTTTTATTCTTTTTCTCATTGTTTAATTTTAATTTACATAGTTCGACCTACATCGAAACACCATCAATATAAGTGGAAGAGCAAATATAGTTTATCAACTAAAAAGAAGACTCAAATAAACAGGTATAACATTGAATTTATCGACTAAAGTAGACATTCCAAGTGATATTTAATGATATCTTTGACAAATTTTTATCCGAAACATCTTTACCAAAAAAAAAAAATCTGCGTGAACAGTACAACAAAAATAAAGGAGGTCATTAACGGTGCATGATTCCAAGTTTTCTTTGCTATGACGGTGCATGATTCCAAGTTTATCAACAACTGATTTTGCAAAACAAATAAATTAGTGTTGATTGTAGTTGTAGGAATAAAGGAAGCAAACCGTTCGTAGAGGTTACTTTTTTGCCACATAATTAATTAACTCCTTTCTTTCTTTTTCTTCTACTTTTTATATTTAGATTTTTTTTTACGTAAACATTATTTGTTTTTGTTTGTTTTCAATCACACATGCTTTTTTTAAATCACACCTATACATTCACATAATAATCTATGAAACCAGAATTTATTCATGGATGGATCTTTAACTAAGTGCTTATTAAATAGAGTGCTTGCTCATCTCTAACTAAGTCACATATTTTGATATACTTTTTTATACAAAAAAGAAAATAATTAGCTCTAAATTATACTTTTTTTTTAATGAGGAAAGCATCTACTAAACACATCATTTCAAAACAATAAACCCTAAGCAATTTGCTTTGGATCTAGAATAATAATTGCAACGAATTTTTTCTTCTTTCTTTCTCCAGACATATAGTTCTTCTATTTCAATGCGTTGTTTTTATTATTTTTCTCACTATATGCTTTTGTACTATAAATAAGGTTTCAAATATATAACACTGGACCAAGATTACTCCATTGAAGAATATCGAAGACCAGAGTTAGATGATATCATTGTTGACAAAAATATTTGTAAATTTTGATTGACAACGCTTCATTAATATTTGTACATTGTAGTTTATGAAAATTGGTCAATTTGTAGATTTGTAACTTTTTTAATAAAAGACTCCATAAACTTTTATCATTTTAAAAATAATCCAAAGTGACCGTCGAACAAAAATAAATTACATACAAATATTTGAATTCATTAAAAAATTACAAACTCGAAAACCATTCACTCATTTAAGCCAAAAAGAAAAATAAAATAAATCACTCATTAAAAGACACTAAGAAAATTGCAATTCCTTCCGTTCTTTTCCAATGCTCCACAGGCTACAACACATATTGAGTAATTTATGAGTCTTATACATATCCCGTTCATTTTCAAATTTTAAAATGAAGGAAGATAATCATAATTTAGATGAATTGAGCCATTTAAAAAGGGGACAATGAACATTCTTATGTGTCTTGAACGATGTTAAAATAGAAGATGATAACAAAATGATATGTTATGTTAAAAAAAAAAGCAAACAAAATGATGTGTCTAAGGAAGAAGAAAAAGGATTACCGTTAAATATTACCAATCTATCAGTTAAGTAACTTGGTTTTTTAACGTTTGAATATATGTAGGTACTTAAAGACCAAACCGGTTGCAGTTGTGTTTTTTAGTTTTTCCTTAAAAAATAATAAAACATTTTAAACACAAAAAATAAAAAATCATGTATTAAATCAATCATTTATCTATAGTATCCACCCTGTGCTTCATCCTTGCAAAAACGAAAACCGGAAGCATCAAATTTTTATTTTTATTGTTTGAACCATGCTATAGTAGACATCCCTAGCACTATATTACTACAATCACAATATTTATCCACTTTCTTCTATTTTATTTTTTGTTTTACGTTCTTTTTGATAAATTGTATGTGGCTGCTTTTTTTATCATTAAACAAGCTTCTAATATTTCATATTCATTATATTTAACGGATTTGCAAGATACCCATCTAATAACAAAAAAGCTTACTATCTAAATACATAGAACTTCTTCTAAAAAGAGTTTTGGTTAGTATATTACATTAGTGAGAGATAATTTTTTAAATACTCCATGAACTTAGTAACTTGCTTCATGTTAACTCCACTTTGTGAGACACATATGTAAATTGCCATTTCAAGCTCCTAATAAGTGCATAATGCACTTTTCGTAATATTTATTGAATAAGATTAGGAGACTTTGATATGAGTTAGTTTAGGGTATTACACATGCTTTAAGTGGTATATGATCATCGTGGGAAATTTTTTTCATTTACTAAAAACTGCACTATAAAGAATCCGATTTATGTATTAGTTTAGTGACATTTAACTTTTTAAATAATCCCCAATAACTTAATTAGGTTGGTAGAAACACTTTACTTAATCAAAAATATTTAAATAAATTTAAGTTCACAAAAAAAAAATTTATCCGGCCACACTATAAACTCTCAATAAATAAATAAAATGAAACATCATTAATCAATTAAGTCATATCTTTGAATGCTATTTTTAAAATGATTCTTATATCTTTATTAAAATTTCTAGATTGATTTTAGATATAGATTCTCATAGTTTTAAAACCTATAAAAGAAACGTAAAGAATAGATGAACAAGGTCACAAACACTTAGATATATTATTTCAGACACGTACAAACATTATTCCCACCATTTCAATTGACCGATCTTTCAATATTATTGTTTTTTATTTTCTTCGAAGTTTAAAAATAGTACTTTCATTCTTATAGATATATAATATACAAAATGGAGAACAATCGTAGTCAAGATTCAAGAGATCGTCAAAGACAAAGACGTACACAAAATGCAAGAGACAGAAGACAAAGAATGACTACAGAGCAAAGACAACAACATCTTGAAAGAAGGCGCACAAATTACAA
This sequence comes from Trifolium fragiferum, assembly GCA_954870985.1. Taxonomy (NCBI): domain Eukaryota; kingdom Viridiplantae; phylum Streptophyta; class Magnoliopsida; order Fabales; family Fabaceae; genus Trifolium; species Trifolium fragiferum. Next base: position 15,364,028 of record OX940792.1, read on the forward strand.
ACAAAACAATGATAAAGGCAAGCAAGTTCAAACAACAACTGCCAATGTGGATTCTGAAATGTCATTTCAGGACTTACCAAATATCAATTTTGCATCAACACGTTATCAAGGAAATCATGATCATGAAGCTGGACCAAGTACTACACATATCAACCACATGTCATTTGGTTAGTGACTCAAAAAAATATTTATTTTGGTAAATTTATTATTTGTTTTCCAATTAACTTAACCAATAAACACGTTATTAATTATTGTTCCGTAATTAAACTACTTACTATTTATTACATTTGCAGAACAAAATTTTCAAGGAAATCATAACAACGAAGCAGGACCAAGTACAACAAATGTTGATGACACTATGAGTGGTAATTAATATATTTTCTATCAATTTGCTTACTCATATTTTATATTTATCATTTTAGAAACAACAACCTTATAGTGAATTCCATGAAAATTTTGCAGATTCATTAATACCAGATGTGCTCTCAATTGGTACAACTAATGTTGCATTGTCATGCCACAATCAAGGTACAAATATGAATGAATAACTATTAGTGCATATTAGTAACTTACTATACATTTAAATAATTGTCGAAATAAATAAATTATTAATCTATACTAATAAATAAAGGCAAAACTTTTAAGTTTTGGTGTAGCCTTTTTTTCTTCCCACTTTACCCTTCAATTATGTTAGTTTTCTTTTTTCAAAATTTATGGTGGTTTTCTTTTTGCAAAAACTTTCCTTCAATATCTCTTATTTTGGTGTAATCTATTTCTCTACCAACTTTTTCCTTACAACTGCCCTTACACAAATACAAAATTATCAACTTCTCTCAACTTCTGCCTTATATGTATCGTATCACGTTAAAGAGGGGAGATTGGGTTAAAGTCATAATCAAAAGTGAAAGATAGACATAGAAATAAAAACAAGACAACAGTAAAAGTATGATTTTCTTTTCTTTTCTTCGGATTATTTGTTCTATCTTTTAGCAATTTGTATTTACTTCTTCAGCATATATCCTTTTCATAAAATTATTCATGTTCATGTGTTGGAATTGGTCAATTTGATATTCTTATTCAATGATATGGTACAAACCCATGTTATTTGCAATATATGAAGGTCATATCCTCTTTTCATGTATTTTTTGTCTACTGATATATTTTGCCATGAGATTAAGTGTGGAAAATGGAAAAAAAATTAAACAAACATTTAAGAGAAATAATCGAGCACCGGCTGTCCCACTTACTTCTTATCACTGTTGTTTTTGATTGTCGCAGTAATGTATGATATGGAGGAACATGCCAACAACATGACAATATAAAATTCTTTTGATTTTCAATACATTTGATACCACATACAATTTACCTTTAACTTTTTTTTTTTGTAAAAAATTAAATCAATAAAGTAATTTTTATTCATTTTATTTTTTTGTATGGAATTTCGATTTAATATCAACCATATTTAGGATTTTTTTATATTCTTTTAAATTATTTTTATGCAAAATTAGTAGTGCAACAGCGCATTGAGTATATTAAGTGTGGAAAAGGAAAAAAAAAAATAGAACAAACATATAAGAGAAGTAATCGAGCACCGACGTCCCACTTACTTCTTATCATTGTTGTTTTTGCTTAATTGTTGCAGGAACGTATGATATGGAGGAATATGCCAACAACATGACGATATAAAATTCTTTTGATTTTCAACACATTTGATACCACATAGAATTTACCTTTAACTTCTTTTTTTTTTTTTTTTTTTGTAAAAAAAATTAAATCAATAAAGTAATTTTTATCCATTTTCTTTTTTGTATGAAATTTCGATTTAATATCAACCATATTTAGGATTTTTTATATTCTTTGAAATTATTTTTATGCAAAATTAGTAGTACAACTGTGGCATTGAGTATATGGTATTAAACAATGGAATTTACATTAGTTTGTTGTTGATGAAGTTTTCATTTTTAATTTGTAAATTGAGATTTATTGACATATTCTTTTGATGATGTATGGAATTGAGATGTTCATATTTTTTTTATAGTTTAAAAGGAAAGTGAAAAAGAGGTTGCATAACAAAGATAACGAGAAAAGTGTCAACCGATAGAAGAGATGGAGCGACCGAGAGACAATGGAAGGAATAAATAGATTCAAATGGAGACGATATGAAGGTCATGATGATAAATAAAAAGAGTGAAATATATATACAATGCAACCTTTTGTGGAAATATGAAAGACATATTTGTGATTACAAATCACTGTGTATAATTTATATACGTTAACAAAATAGAAAACGAAGATCACATATATAATTATGATCAAAATTAATTAATTAGCATGCTACTACTACCTATATCTATTCATGTAACACTCCTTTTGTCAAAAAAAAATTATGTAGCACTTCTTTAATAAAATGTGACATAATTTTATTAATTTCAATAATACCCTTTAACTTCCAAAAACCAACACGTTTCTAAAAAAACTTCCAAAACCAACTTTTTTTTTATTTTTAAAAATCATTTATATATGTAACTATGATAAGTTATCTATGGTTTGAACCATTAATGCATGTAAAATACTATTTTTATTTTGAAGGAAACTAAAAACACATAAATTAGTTTAAATAAAAACCAAATTTATAATAAATCACTATGTATAATTTATATACGTTAGCAAACTAGAAAACGAATATCATACAAACGGGCGCGTTCGCGCCCGTTTGGCCACTAGTAATTGATAATAGTAATATTTTTGAACTTTACCGATCGTTAGTTGGTGTTGGCACTCGATTTAATAGGAGAATCACGATTCGATTTTTGCAATTGCAATCAAATGGGACTAAATCATACGAATTAACCTTCAAACCAGATTAGACGGTTAATAAATTGAAGATCGATGGCGAGAAAAAAAAAGTTTGCTCACGTAAAATAAAAATGGTCATTAAAAAATTAAACTGCATACTTTAAGATAATATTTATGTATACTAAGTGATTCGAAATAATAAATAATTAATTTTAAACTAATACATACTTACACAAAATTAATCGTATATAAAAAATTATTATTTTTTATTACATATATAATAAAAAGAGAAAGATATAATCCAAAATAAATATTATTAATCAAAAAAGAATAATTATTTTCCTTTTATAAAAAAAAAAGAATAATTATTTTCAAAACAAAATTATAGACACAAAAAATTAGTGAGGAAGATGATAATTGATATATAAATATGAAAATCTATTTTTACAAGAATAATAATGTAATTGGTTTATTTTAAATAAATCGAATATTTTTTTGAGTAAATTACATTTCTCTCCTCTGAGAGATGTTTAAATTACACCATCCTCCCCTAGTAGAGCCGAAATCATGAAATAGCGTCTCACAATTGTACTATAAGAGGGTATGAGAATGAAATTCAAGTATCTTTCAAGAAATTAGTGTGATTATAATTTGTATAAGATTGGAAAATAGTGTATATTTTAACATAAGAGAGGAGGATAATGTAATGTAATTTAAGTTATGGTGGGATTGGTAGCTCAACTGGTTAAGTTAAGGGCTAAGGAGTTGGAGGTCCAGGGTTCAAGTCCTGGCAAGGAGAAAAAACGATTAAAATTGATATTTGTAAAGAAACAAACAGAAAAATTTAAAAGTTAGCAACTAACAACATATGTCAGATAAATGTTATTGCTTCCGCTAGGCTAGCGGTGTTCTTTCGATATTCTAACACTTCAACTAATATATACCATATACTTATCATTTAAAAATATATAAGAATATTTAAGTAATTTCCAAATTTTCGGATGAACCATGGTACGCCCCGGCCACCACATATCCGCCTCTAGAAGAAACAGGCCAAACACCAATCGTTAATTGGTTCAGTGGTGATTGACGTTGAACTTGGTAGGGAGAACCATAGTTCGATTCTCACAGTTCGATTCTCCGCAATTGCGATCGGAAGAGGGCTGAAACTACTTGATGACAAAACTGACCCCCGAACCAAATTCAACTGGTGGTGAAAAAAAAAGAAACAGACCAAACAGTGCCTTAGACATTGTAGGCAAGTTTGGTACATTTTATTGATACAATTAAAATAGTAACTGATTCTGTAAAAAAAATAAATAACGATTTCTTTATATATATATATATATATATATATATATATATATATATATATATATATATATATATATATATATATATATATATATATATATATATATATATTCTCATGATTTTGTTTTGAGCAATATATATTTCCAATTTTATGTTTCCATTTTAGGGCTCGTTTGACCTAACTTATTTTTGAACTTATGCGATTTTTATGTATTATTATAAGTTTTTCAAAGTAGTTTATGATAAAATAGCTTATAAAAATTCAATTTTCACTAGTTTGAACTTATAAAATAACATAAAATCTAATTTATATTGCATAGATTGTTTGCATAAGCTCAAAAATAAGCTAGGCCAAACAGGCCCTTAATATACTGGCACCTAAATGAAAAGTAAAATTATTTGACAAAAAAATAAAGAAAAGTAATTTATATATATATATATATATATATATATATATATATATATATATATATATATATATATATATATATAAAAGATAAATACATAATGCATATATTAATCGAATAATCTGTTCAGCATAAGATGCGTTGAAAATACCATAAAAAATTATAAAGTGTTAAGAGACGAAAATAGCATGAAAATTAATCGATGCCCAAACAGGTAAATAAGCTCGACCACCAATTATGATAGATTGAGATTAGAGTAATGTTTGTTGTCTTCAACCATTGATAGAAATAAAGTTTGACATTGTTCAACAGTTGAGAAAAGGGCAATTATGAGTTTTGAAAAAGTCTTTGATTTATTTCGTTTCACACAATCACAATCCAAACACATAAGAGCCAAATGAGTTGCAAAAAAAATTGCGTTCGAAGACCGCATGATGAATAAGTAAGCTGAAGAGAATGATCTGATAGATTTTGAGAGTCCATCGACAAGAAACCAATTCATGACCAGACTAACGACCAAAAAGAACAAAAAATGTTACAAGATAGAAATAAGCGCCAAGCTGATACCTCCGCAATCGGACACACAAAAATGAGATTCTGGAGTGATGATATCTCGAGTTATCAGATTTATTTTTCTATATACTTAAACATGTACTTACGACATTATTATTACATAATCTGCATTAATAATTGATGTTCGGTTTTTTTTTGTCTTAGATTCAGTGGATTACCAATTGATGTTCGGTTTTTATTATGAATCATTCATATAAGTGATACTATTATTTATATAGAATAAATGTTTATAAATTATGAAATCTTCGTTAATCAAATATTTTTTTTTACCGTATCCATATATTATTTTTACTATAAATGTTTATAAATTTGGAAATCATCGCTAATCAATTTTTCTTTTTACCAGATGCAAATATTAAAGTGTGTGATACAGTGGAATTCTTATCCAGTAAAAAAAATTATATCTATTAATGAATTGCAGTATATAAACAGATCTGTGTATACTCTCACCACAACAAGAATGTGTTCTAAGACATATTGGAACAAAGTATGAGTCCCTTTCGAGTCATCTCCACTAGTACAATCAAAGCACCAAATGTGGGTGACTCAATTGATCGTAAAATTGATTTAACACCATGGGATCTTCAGTTCCTCCCATTTGGAACCAACCAAAAGGGTTTTCTTTATCACCATCCCGCGGTGGTAAACACGTCGATTCAAATCGAACATTTTAAACGCTCTCTTTCGTCTATTCTTGCATTTTTTCCACCACTTGCAGGCCGTCTTGAAGTAACGAAATATGAAGATAACATTATTTCGTGTTCCATCGCATGCAACAATGCTGGTGCACTTTTTGTTCATGCCGTAGCTGAGAACACATATGTCGCTGACATCCTCGAATCCACCTACATTCTTCCAATTTTTCACTCGTTATTTCCACTTAACGGAGTTACAAACTACGAAGGTACATCACATCCATTGCTTGCATTTCAATTAACCGAGTTAGTTGATGGTACTTTTATTAGTTATACAATGAACCACGCTGTCCTTGACGGCGTGTCTAATATGCATTTCCTCAATTCATTGGCTGAAATCTCACGTGGTTGCCACCAAATATCTCTACCTCCAACACTTGAACGTTGGTTCCCAAATAATAACATTCAACGTCCAATATGGTTTCCTTTCATGATAGAGACACCATATAAGAGACTGTTTTCCATTTCACAAAGGAGAATATCGCGATACTAAAATTAAAAGCTAACATTGAGGCCGGTGGTATTAGCACCAAAAAAATATCTTCCCTGCAAGCGGTTTGCACTCACCTTTGGCGCGCAATCATCCGTTCCAAACAACTTAACCAACAAGAAGAAGTAAATTTTGTGGTTTGTATAAGCGTTAGACCAAGATTGGTTCCGCCATTGCAAGAGGATTATTTTGGAAATGCTTTGGTACTTTGTGGAGTTACAATGAAAGTTGGGGAACTATTGGAAGAAGGCGGGCTAGGTAAAGGTGCATTAGAGATGTCGAAGACGATTGCTTTGTACTCCGATGAAAAGTTAAAGAATCGATATGAATCTTGGACGAGAACGCCAAGCTTTGTTAAGGCTGGTAGTGTTGCCAATAGTAATTCATTGGTTCTTAGTTGTTCCCCAACCTTCAATATTTACAATTTAGATATTGGTTGGGGAAAACCTGTGGCAATTAGAAGTGGTAGTTCAAATAAAAGTAATGGAAAAATTACAGTGTTTGCTGGTGCAAAATGTCAGATAACCGATTATCCCAAAAGCTTAAGCTGTTAGGATTAGCTACATCAATGGTTATATTATTTCTAATATGCTCCCTCACACAAGAGCCCATTGGGCTTGAAGTGTGGATAGTGTATAGGTACGACCACCATATACTTTTTAATTCCACTTTTTAATTAGAAAGTGTGGGGAGGAGGGATCGAACCCGTGACCGTTGGGTCATAGAGGCTCTAATACAAAAGAAGGTAGTATGGACTTTGAAGTGTGTCTTCCATATGAGAACTTAGAGGTAATGAGAAATGACTCTGAGTTTCTCATGAGTAATGCTTCCAATTGGAAACTAGATCATTTTCAACCTAGCAGATTGTAGAAATTTTGGTTGAAAAGGAAAAAAACAACCATCTCTTTTAGATTTTGGGTTTTCATTCACATGCTATTGTAAGAAAGTTTGGTTTTTTATTAGGCTTAATAGATCTCTTGGTCTCTGTATGCTCGCGAATTTTTGGTTTTAGTTCCTGTATCTTGTTTTGTTGCAAATAAGTCCCTGAATATACAATTTTTGTTTTGTTTTAGTCCTTAAAGTCAAAATCCACAGGAAAATCAGAAAGAAAATTTCTACGAAAACTGCGAATTTTCCTGCGGATTTTGACTTTAGGAACTAAAACAAAAAAAATTTATACATTCAGGGATTTATTTGCAACATAACAAGATATATGAACTAAAACCAAAAATTCGCAAACATACAGAGATCTAAAGATCTATTAAGCCTTTTTATTATGTATGAAATCTATATGTACTTAATTTTATTTGGGTAAAATAAAATTATTATGCATTAGACGTCTAATGAATAAATCTTTAAGTTCGTTTTTATATATCAACATATGCATATTCAATATCAATTTTTATATAATAATTATAAAATGAAGAAAATGAAATCTTAGACAATTTAGTTACATAAATTATCTCACAAAGTTGCTGGTTGTGAGTTGATAATAAATATACATGTGTCCGAAATGGTCAAACCGATCTTACCAATAGTAAATTTAACATGATTTATAAATTTATAGTTTATAATTATAATATAAGATTGTAAGTGGATAACTAAGAGAGCAATCAACTTGTTAATTAAGCAAACCAAGACGATTCATAGGACTTTAAGCCGATGTAGCATTTCTCTGCATATGAAGAAAGCTCACGTCGCTAAGCAAGCAAGACAATTGTCGTTAAGCGAGCTTATAATTTTAGGACTTGCATAAATGGATTTAAATTATCAACTTACAGGAATAGACAGCATATTTAAGCCAGCTTATGCAACCCTTACAAACATGACTAAATTGTCATAGTTCTTTTCGATATGGTTAACTCTTTGGCTGCATTGTCCCGTATAACATTATTAATGTCTAATGGTTGAGAAATAAATTCATAAAAAAGAAATTAATAGCAATATTCACATTAAAGCACAATGGTATTGAGTTTTTGACTCGATTATAGGAATTTGTGCATGTAAAAAGGTGAATTATCAGTCTAGATTCAACGGCCCGAAACAATACATTATTTTATTTTTATGGATTAAGTTAAGGGCCAATACATTATTTTATTTTTATACTTAATACGAGATCAAATAGAATATAATATATTATTTGATATATGCTAATATTAACTACATTATTATTTTTTTAAAACCAGAAACTACATTAATATTTTGCTTGAATTGAACATATATATATATATATATATATATATATATATATATATATATTATTTTATGTATTATTATTATTATTTAACCAGAAACTACATTAATGTATTTCTTAATAAAAGACATTTATATATTCAAATAATGCGTAACAATATTTGACTAGTTAGTCAATTTGCTCATTTATATATATATATATATATATACTTCCTCCATTCTTTTTTATAAGAGACAATTTACTTTTCTAAATTCATTGAATAATTAATGTATATAGTTCATATTATAGATCAAATATATTAATTATTCAATAAATAATCTAAAAAGGTGAATTATCTCTTATAAAAAGGAACGAATGAAGTATATATTATACATAGAAAGGGGATAAGTTCAATCAGGTTGATTATATTTCTCTTATTTTCACTTGCAAAAATGATCATCATCTTGTTGTTTTGCTTGTGTGTTGCAACCAAAAACTATGAAGTATATGGATCAATGCCAAAGTTATCCAAGAATGAAGAATTGGAATTGGTGGAACAATTGAAAGTCATCAACAAACCTCCTATCAAAACAATTCAAGTATTATATGATTTGTACTCTCACTTTTTGTTAAATTCCTCCGTAGATCTCTTAATTAAAAGTCTCAATCTCATCAATTATACAACATAGCTATGTTTATGATATGTTAGCTCAATGATAAAATTATTATTATTATTATTATTATTATTATTATTATTATTATTATTATTATTATTATTATATTCTAATTTCAAGGGATGGGGTCAAAATTCTATCGGGATCATTGTAAAAATTAATATAATTAATAGTACTATGTAATACTTTTACTATCAAGTAAAAATTAATTTTTTAGATTTATTGAATAACAGATGTATATAAACTATAATTTGGATTAAATGCATCAATTGAAAAGTGAGTATATCGTTTATGAGAATGTTATTATATATGGTTTAAATGCATCATTATTTGTTGATTTTTGACTTTCTGCAGACAGAATTTGGAAGAGTTGTTGATTGTATTGACATCAATAAGCAATTAGCTTTTGACCATCCTTTACTAAAAAATCATAAAATACAGGTGCTAATTCATTCTCAATGGTAAAAATTACCATTTATTTTTTATTTAAATTTTATTTTCTTTATAATTTTTTTTTTTAAAAATTGTTGTTTCTATAATCATAATTAATAGTTTTAATTGCAGCTGAAATCTAGTTTTCAAGATACACAAACAAACGTAAAGAAACTTGATGGATCGGAAAGATATTCAAAAATTGGACTCGATAAGGATTTATGTCCTCAAGGAACCATTCCGGTTCAAAGAATAACAAAAGAAGATCTCATTCGTGCAAAACGATTATCAAATAATTATGGTTCTCTGGCTCGGTTCGACCGTGGCAGTCATGTAGGTTCTTCTTGTTTGACCCCTTATTATTTCATAAATTGAAATTGCTATTAAAAAAATGCAGTTTTAATTATTTATTTTTATTATTTTTTTATGATTTTGGAGTCTCTAAAGTGAATAAATTGTAAAACCAAATTTTTTTTATTTTATTTATTTCTACAAACTCATGATTTGTTATATATGATATTGCTCATTTTATACCTACAACATCTACCTTTAATGTTTTTAGTTAATAATTGATATTGCTCACTTTATACTCTAAAGTAAATTATTTATTTTAGACAAATAAAATTAACCCTTTATGTAATTCTTTGTTGATTTTTTTCCCCCTTTCTACACCCACACCACACCTCTATATTAAAGGCATATCCTTTTAGCACTAGACCACTCACTAGAATTAACTATTTTTTAATTTTAAAGGACGTTAACAATAATCTTTAACATTTTATTAATTTTGTTTGGCATTGAAAATTTTCTTTTTAACAACATTTTGAGGACCATTTCCAAATATTATACTAGTGACTAATTCCAATTTTTTGTATAATATATAACTAAATTCAAACATTATATTTCATCAAAAGTTAATTATTCAGATATTATTGTTTGTTTTGCAGTTTGCAGGATTGCGTATCAGATTTAGAATCTTCTTTGGGATTGTAGGAACCCTTGATGTGTATAATCCACCTGTTGATGATGGCCAAATGAGTTCTGCTTATATATGGCTTTCAAGTGGTGAAAGTAACATTTCCATGCCTAACCATATGTTTATCCATGCAGGATGGCAGGTTTTTCTTTAATTTTATTTCTTTTTAATTTTTCCCTTTTTATATTTTAAGCTATATATGTTGTCTAGGTGCAGATATGGTACCGATATCTGATATAGGTACGGGTACGAGGTACAACAGTTTTAGAAAAATTAATATACATATATGAATATAAATTAAGATACGGATATGTACTGAATACTGATATGAATACATAACTGATACTGATATTCTTTTTTAAATAGAGTATCAATGCATCATAGATTATTTTAAATATGTATCGATGTTTTCTATGTTTTTGAATAATCATGATTCTAAATTCGTCTTTTGAAATATCACTGATTTATTCGACATTCGAGCCAGGTATATCCAGACATGTCAGGAGATAAACTAACTCATTTCTTCGTAGAATGGGTAAGAAATAGTATGTCTTTTTATTTACAAAAAAGAAATGCTATGACTAACTTTATATATCTTAATTTATATATGAGTTTAAAGATTATGCATTATCTGTATAAATTAATTTTACACCGACATTTAATAAAAATCATCTAATTTTCTATGTCACTTAATTAAATTTTATTTCTACATTTAAAAGAAAATAAATAAGTTTATTTTTCTCAAAAAAAAGATAAAATAAGAAATTAATTTTATTTAATAAATGCAGAAAAATAGCATCGAACATACAGGCTGCACCAATATGTTATGTCCCGGTTTTGTGCAAACTAGCTCACAAATTTATCTTGGCTCACCGGTGGCGAATGTATCTACCTATGGCGGACCACAATTTACTATGAGCCTCAACCTTACACAGGTAAATTTTATGAGTTTAATTATTGTGCACTGTCAGTGTAAAGTTTTTTTACACATGCATCCAATGATGTGTTGACACATCATTTAATAAATGTGACGTATCATGTGTTTTTAAACACAATACATGATGTGTTGGTATATTATTGGATGTATGTGTAAAATAATTTTACACTGACAGTGTATATAAATTAAATTCAAATTTTATATGTTTCCAAGTTATTTTTCAAAAAAATAATTTGCATTTTTTTATAAATTAAAAACATCTAGATATTAAGAGCAGGGAAGAAGTCCAAATAATTTGGATCTAAAACACCAATTTTTTTTAATATGGATCACTTTAACAAATGGTCCATCGTGAATCGATATTTAAAATTTTATTAAAAAATACATTGTTTGAAATTATAAGTTAATGATGATCGATACTTTTAATTACGATTAAAATAATGACTTATTTGATACTGATTTGATTAAAATAATAGATACTAAAAATGTAACTCATATTAAATTGATCAATACAAGAAATATAATTTTTGATAGCGACTTTTTTTTGTTACAAGTCGCTGACAAAACTACAATTTGGTTGTTTTGTCAGCGACTTGTAACAACTTGTAACAAAAATAGTCGCTGCCAAAAATCATATTTCTTATAGTGTGACGTCAATAATTTTACTTTTTTAGCCGTAAAGACGAAGAAAATCCTGAATTTTTACTTTTAAATTAAGAGTATTATCAATAGTTGTTAAAATTTCTAATAATTTTTACCATTGCTATTCTTTATAATAATATTATTTTCTCTCCTTATTTTTTTTGTGTTTCAGGATCCAGATACTAAAAACTGGTGGCTAAGAGCACAAGACCAGGATGTTGGATATTTTCCAGCAGCATTATTTTCTAACAAAATGGATTATGCATTTAAAGGTGGTTGGACTGGTCATACAAAGTTTTTTAATGATGAACAAAGTCCTCAAATGGGTTCTGGACATTTTCCAGATGGAAATCCTCGTCATTCATGTTACATTTCAAGGATTTTTTTTAAGGATAGATTTAGAAATGATCATGGTCCTCTTAGACAGGATGTTGTAGTTTATGCTGATAATCGTCATTGTTATGATGCTAAGTACTATGATTATGTTGATGATAACTTGCAACGTGTTATGATGTTTGGGGGACCTGGTGGAAATTGTGGTCTTTGAGAGAAATTTTTTTGATGTTTTAATTTTCTCCATTTTCATCAATAATGAATAAATATAACATTTTATATTTTTGTTAGTGTCATCATATACTTTATATAACTCATAGTGGATTATAACATAAATAAGTGTAAAGATATAATATTTTTTAAGACGTTAGGATCACCATATACATTGTTATCATTAAAACTTCAGAAGTATATGAAATGTGATGGGAATTGTTGATATGAGACTAGAAAATGCAATGTCATTGTTCACTTTGCAGTCGCAAGGGGAGGCAATTTTTATTCTAGGTGAAATACCTTCAAATTCATTTTTTAACATTTTATATTTTGTTGGACATTCATATGATTGTTTCTTATTAATTTTCCTTTAGAATGAAGAGTGGAAAAATTTTAGTTTGTAACTTAAATTCATTTGGTTTTGTTAATTTCAAGATGCTTCTAGTTCTCCTCACGAAACAAATTCTCCAAGTTGAGACACTAATGAAGTTTAAAGATTGAAGATGGTTGAGAAGATGTGAAGAAAGTAAACTTGAAAATTTAGTGGACATGATATGATTTTTTTCTTTGTAGGTTTTGATATTGTTATGAATTTATATATTTTTAGGATCACTTCCCCTGAAATATAATGCATGTTCTTGTCCGCGGTAGTGTTTGTTTAGGATCGTTTCAAATGGGTTTGAATTTATTCAGACTAGTCTTTGGTTTGTTTTGATGTTTTACAGTATTTTGCAAACCATCTTTTTAAAAAAAAATAGTGTTGTATGAATAAAATATTGGCAAACTTTTATTATTTTAAAAAATATTTGAATAAAAAACAAAGTTGCCAAACCTATACAAATGGAATTGTGTGTGGATAAATCAATTTTTTTTATAGGTTCCACTGAACTGTGGGTATAGCTCCGAGATTTTGTCCAACGCCTGAAATTACTATAGCTACAGTCAATAAGGACAGCAAATTTCTGCAAATATTGCAAATTTAAAGTCCATGGAATAAAATATCCGCCGGTATAAATTTTCTGGCCTATACCCTCAATTTTTCGATCTTTACCTGTGAAATTTTTTTGTCACTACATAAAATTAACGGTTAAAATTGTTTTAATATAAAAGACATAATTTTCAATGTTATCCGTCCGTTCTAATATTAACAGTCAAGATTAAAAACTACATATAACTGCATGAAACAGTTACAATAGGTAATTCGTGTCCTTAAAAGAATACACCTTTTAGCGGCGGTTTTATTAAGGCAATTTAGTAAAACCTCTACAAAATGGAATATTTTTTATCCCCGGACACTTTTTTTAGTAGCCGCGTTTATTAAAATTGGAATATTTTTTCCTTTATTTTTTTAATAAGGAACTAATTTCCTAAAGGATTTCTTGTATTTTCATGATTTCTAAAAAAAATTCATTACAAATTAATTCCAACTATATTTTTTACAGCAAAAGGAAAAAAATTATGATTAAAATTTTCAAGTTTGTTTATGTAATGATTGTTCTTATTTTCAAAATTTTTTGTTGTAAGGTACGTAAGCGCCGATATATACTTTCTCTAATCCTTTTGAAAATTTGTTTTACCCTATAAATTTTCATCCCAATTTCCCAATTAGTATCACTTATGGATACATTGTTGCAAAAGCATGTTATTGTTTTGAAATTTTTTTGTCAATATATGTCATATTTCTTGCCCCCCCTCCCCTCCCCCCAAGCTTTTCTCTTTTTTCTTTATTTTTAATATATTTATTAGGATGCTATAAATGATAAGTGATGACTATTTGGTACCAATAATATGTATAGTTGGGATGTCACTGTTATCATATGACATACATGTAAATAACGTTTTATAAATGTATTTAATATATATTTCTTTTCTTTATAAGTCTATGTCAATCTAACATTATTTTTTATTACGATGATAGAACCTGTGTTGCCTAGATGCGGGTATGGTATCGGTACCCGATACGGGTAGTGGTACGGAGTACGACAATTTTTTAAAAACTAATAAACGTGTATGGTTATAAATTAAAGTACGAATATGTATCCGGTACTGATACGGATACGTACCCGATACTAGTACTCTCCCTTAAATAGAGTACCCGTGCATCATAAGATAGAATCTTGTAGTTGAAGCCTATCAGAGTCTAGGGTGTTGAAGTATGTTCCAAGACAACCCTAAAAAATATTTATAAAATATTAGGATAATAATTATTTATCCTTTGCAACATGGACGAATTTTGATTTATCATCTGTAATTTTTTATATTGGTACCAATGATTATCCACAGTTTTGTTATGACTAAATGGAACCCACGATATTGCCTTGGAAAATATCACTCATTCCAGAATTTAGCTCTATATAATTTGCAAGATTAAAGATATTATCTTTAAATTTAAACTATGCGTTTAAGTTTATAAAGCAATAAATGAACATAGTTGCTCACATACTAAGGTGACAATTTCTTGATCTATTAGCTATATATTTGAATTGTTACCTCCTTTTATTATTTTTTTTTTATCGATAGAAACCATGTATTATATCTTAATTAAATTTGTAACCAAAAAAATTATCTTAATTAAATGATAAAATGCCTTGAGCTTTTGATTGCCAAAAAAAAAAAAAGACTTCACATCATATTTATGCATTACACAATACAAAGTAAATCAAGAAACACTCGAAGCAACATTAGTTGGACACAGCCTTCATAAACTCAGGATCATTACAAATTGCCTCCAAAGTTTCATAAGGAAAACAAAATTCAAGATCCATACTACCTTTTTCTACACCTGCAAACACACTAATAACTCCATTTTCTTTATTTTCACGCCCATGTCGAACCGCTACAGGTTTTCCCCAACCAAAATCATTAGCATAAACATCAAACCTAGGTGAACTGATCAATAATGTTTTATTTTCAGACAAACCAACATTAACAAAACTCGGTGTTTTCAACCAACTCTCATATTGATTTTTCAACTTCTCATTAGAGTGCGAAGCAATCATCTTGTTCATTTTCGAAGCACCTTTACCAAGCCCACCATCTTCCAACAAGTCACGAGCTTTCATGGTAACCACACAATCTATTAGAGCGTTCCCAAAATAATCATCTTTCAAAGGAGGAATCAACCTTGGTCTAATCCCTATAAGCACCGCAAAATTCACTTCTTCTTCTGGGTCAAGATTTTTAGAACATATAATAGATCGCCAAACATGAGTGAGAAGTGCTTGCAAAGAAGATATGTTCTTTGTACCAGCCTCTAAATTGGCTTTTAATTTTAGTTTTGCAATATTCTCTTTTGAGAAATGAAATATCCTCTCTAGTGGATTGGAGTTGTCTTCTTTATGATTATCGTTATTATTTTGTTGTTCTATTGTGAAAGGAAATCTAATCGGAAGTTGAATACCATTTGGAAACCAGCGTTCGAATGATTGAATTTTGGTCATTTCAAGACAACCCTTTGAGATTTTGGCCCATGAATTGATGAAATGCCAAATCGACGTACCATCAACGACCACATGATTAATTGCGCAACCAATGAAGATGCCATTAACTAATTCTGTTACTTGGACTGCGAATAATGGATTTGATGTCCCTTCATAGTTTTTAACACCATTAAGTGGAAACAATGAGCGGAGATTTTGAGGAACATAAGTGGATCCAAGAATGTCATCAACACTAGTGTTTTTTGCTTTAGCATGGACAAAAAGTGCACCTTCATTGTTGCATGTGATGAAACACGAGATAGTATTATCTTCGTGTTCCTTAATTTTGAGACGACCGGTAAAGGGTGGAAACATTTCAAGAGTGGATGAAAGAGATTGTTTTAGGTGTTCGATTTGTTTTGATGTGTCTAGTTTCAAAGGGTGGTGATAAATAAGACCCTCTTGGTTGACTCCATAAGTAAGTAATTGGAGATCCCATGGTGTTAGATGGATTGTATGATCACTTGAGTCAACACAATTTTTTTGATTTGGTGTTTTGATTGTAGTGGTAGAGAGAACTTGGATGGAATTCATATTTAAGGTATATATTCTTTTTGAGGTCGTATATAGAATTGTGATATTTGAGTTATGGGGAGGACGCCTATTTGTGTAATTGTGATTCTTTGCGAAGTGATTGGATTGTGTTTGAGTGATTTAAGTGAAGCCAATTATATAAGAGATCAAATTAAATTATGTGTCAAAAAAATTAAATTATACCTCCTCCGGCCCAATATATAAGATATTTTTCACAAAAATACGGAAATTAAAAAAATACTTTTTCTTTTCAAAATTATCTTTCAATTATTAAGAGGGAAAAATATTAACATTTTACTTCTTTTCATTTAATTAGGGGTATGGTTGTGAAAATTTAATTTAATATATCTTGAACTTTTAAAAAAATCTTATAAAACATGACAACAAAATTCATCAAAAAAATCTTTTATATTGAGACGGAGGTAGTATAATTAATTAATTAATATGGTTGTTGTGACTTTCTAGTCATGAAGTGTGAAATGGTACGATAAAAAAGAGTGATACATGTGTTTTTTCACCTCAACAAGCCGGAAATTAAAGTGATTTCGCATCTATGTAAACACATTGATGTGGACACCACAAAAAAAAAAACATTGATGTGGAATCTACTATGCATTTGGCATTTGCCATTTGGATTGTTTCCAAAAGTGTTGTACCATTTCCATTATGCCATTTCCATTTGGATTGTTGTAAGTGACATCAGGAAGTGATATGATATGATATACCTTGGAAGGGAAATTGAATTTCGGCAGGATATTTAAATCAATTTTTGCCATCCGATAGATAATCAACGGCTGAGATTACATGTAAATTTTTTTATGTTATTCGTCCGTTCTAATATTAACATGTCAGATTAAAAACGACATGTAACTGCACAGTGGCGAAGCTAATCATTTTTTTATGAGGGGGCCAAATCTAAAGTTCTATTTGTAGTTTTTAAAAGATTAAATAACATATTAAATTGACTATTTTTTAAAATAATTTTCATGGTTAATAAAGCTCTATTTGTAGTTTTTAAGAGATTAAAAATGTTAAAATAAGACGAAATACATCTATTAAACAAATGGATGTCTTTCAACTTACATATTTCTACTAATTTTTCACAAATAAACTCATTTATAGTTGCTAAATGTATAATATTGGAGTAGCTAATTACAATATATGCTAACTTATTCAAATAAAAAAATTATTTTGGGGTAGCTACCCCACCCATACACCTAGCTTCGCCCCTGTAACTGCATTTTACAGGTCAGGAAAAAAATTATGATTAAAATTTAAAATTCTCAAGTTTGTTTATATAATGATTGTCCTTATTTTCATATTTTTTGTTTTAAGCGCCTTTATACACTTTCTCTAATCCTTTTGATTTTTTTTTTTTTACTCTATAAATTTTCATCCCAATTCATTAACAATTATCACTTAGAGCATCAATATCGCTAACATGTCACCGTTCCTACACACTTCTTAAAGCACTACATGTGAGAAACACGTGGATATTTGGCTTTTTGATTCATTCCTCAATGCAGACACGCTACTGCAAGTAGAAACGTTACTACTTGTTGTGTTGCGAATAAATATTATTTTTTTATTCTTTCAATTTTTGTATTGTATGTAATATAGTGAGGTTATATAGGACCAATTTTAGAGTTTTTAATAGGTTGTATGGATATTTAAAAAATTTGATTGAATTGTTTATATAATTGAGATGTGTGAAATAATATAAAAAAATAAGTGGGACCCATTTAAAAAAATGCATATGGGGTTCTTGGATAATGATGCTCTTATGACTATACATAGTAGCAAAAGCATGTTATTGTCTTGATGACGAGGATTGTTTTGTTTTCGGCCCTTTTCTTACTACACAAATTTTGTACAAGTTATCGATATATTAATTTGTATGATGAAAAATTCAAATTAAGCTGAAAATCAACTTTATCTTATTTTTAAACCTATATATACTTTTATTCTATCAAGTTTCTCTTATGATTAATTTCACAATTTAATTTTGATTACTTCCACATTTCAATTTTCTTGACAAGCTTTGATGGTTAACAATTATATTTTGGAAATCCTGTCACCCTTTGTTTTCTTTTCAAAAGTACAGAGAACAACAATGTCATCACATAATTAAAATTATCTACTTTGATAAATAGCGCGAGTAAAGAGGAAGGAAAGTATGAATAACAACGAGTTCTATTTGATTTATATTTTAATCGTAATAATGTAAGTTTGAATTTGAAGTGTCGTTGCTCTATGATTTGTATGTAATTTCTAAGCCTTAGGTTTGTTTGTTTGACGAATAGTAAATCTTAAGAGAATTTTTATTTACACCCTAAGTAGCTTTGTGAATTTTTCAAAATACTCCGCTTACTATTTAAGTTGCAAAACTCAGCTCATTCCTTATGTCATAGCCACTGCGGCAGCCATTAAAGATTGACCACCGTCCAAAACCATATTTTGATTGGCCACTTGAGCAGCTGTGACATGACATAACATTGTTAAATCACACACATGCTAGAATTCTACAAATTGAACCAATTTTTTCATTTTTCAATCACTCGCACTTATGGTGTTTCATTAAAAAAATTGGGGATGAAGGAATTGTTCGGAATTTAACTTCTGAATGATGATATATTCAAAATAAAGGTTATACGATGGAGATGCGCAAGTAAAGAGGAAGGAAAGTATCAATAACAATGAGTTATTTGATTTATATTTTATTCGTAATAATGTAAGTTTGAATTTGAAGTGTCGTTGCTCTATGATTTGCATGTAATTTCTAATTCTTAGTTTTGTTTGTTTGACAAATCGTAAATCTTAAGAGAATTTTTATTTGCGCCCTCTATAAATATTGGGACGCTTTGCAATTTTTTAAAATACTCCGCTTGCTACTTAAGTTGTAAAACTCAGTTCATTCCTTATGTCATAGCTACTGCTAGGGCTGATCATCGGGCAGTTATGGTCGGATTCGGGCCAAAAATATCAAAACCGACGATAATCATTGATTGCAAAAGTTCACCCATCACCGTCCGATTACATGCATGGTTTGGTCGGGTGGCGGACAGATCGGGTGTCGGATAGATCGGACGGATCTATTCGGTTATGACTGGATCGATCTTTTTTTAATTCAAATAATCATGAACGAAGCACAAGAACAAGGAGGAAGAAGAAGAAAAATGTCATGTTTGCTGTATTGTTCAAAAAACTTGACTTAAGTCATAAAAGTGAGCTTGGAGCATATAAGAGATTATAACAAGTAAAAAAATCATAACTCAATTGCAGGTTGCAGCGTGTTTCATAGTTAAAACGAACGATAATGGTGGATTTTGATGGTGGTGGCGCGGTGGAGTTGTCTTTGGTAAAGTAGAGATAAGATAACTGTACATGACTTTAAAAGAAGAAAGAAGGTCATGGAACAGATGGATGTGTACTTAATAATAATATATAAATAAGAGTTTAATGGAGGTACACTGACGGTGTAAAATAGTTTTACACGATCAGCCAATAAAAAACCATCATTTTGCCATGTCATATTAAGAAGGTGGGATGTAGTGGGGTGACGTGGCGGAAAACATGGTTGGTATTGATTGACTGTGTAAAATTATTTTACACTGTCGATGCATATACCTTTTTCTCTATAAATAATAATAATAAATGAAGTTGTATTACTTTATGGGAAGTGGGTTTTTGTGGGACTCAAGGAGCATGACTAAGTACACGTAGGTACTGTAAAAGTTTTGATTTGATTAGATAAAACACTACTAGCATAAAATGAATTAATGCAGTCGGTCGGGTATGGATATTGACGGATCAAACATTACAAAACCGCACCCGACCATAGAAACCCATACAAGACTGAAAATATTAACCAGTCAACCCGTGAACCGTTTAAATCCGCCCGAATCCTTATTTTATCAGTCGGGTTTTACGGGTTTCGGGCGGGTCGATAATTCTTGCTCAGCCCTAGCTGCTGCGGTAGCCGATAAACACTGGTCACCATCCAAAACCACTTAAACAAGATTAGTACATAACTAGATATGAAATACTTTTTTTTAATCTGTAGATATGAACTACATAAAACAAAACAACTTTTTCCTTACTTAAAACATGAGACAACCTTTTTTCATTTCTATACTAAACAAAACAAACACCTTAGAGCATAACTTACATGAAATTATATATAAGCTCCACATGCCAAATAGTCATAGAAACTACTTATGTACAATTAAGGTGACAAGGCAATAGCCCTTCTCCAAGAGCACATATACTTCAAATGCTTTCCTGACGATTTTTCGAAGATTTAATTACGCACCGATTTTTTCTTTGGATTTGTCCCCATTAATTTGATAAGGATTAAAAATATATTTAATATTTTATTTTAGTATAAAAAAAACGGAAAATGCTAACGAGTGCCTCCGAAGCACTTTTTAAATGAAATATTTAAAGAGTATTCCGTGGACACTCGTTAGCAAAAAAAAAAAAAAACTAATTGAGTATTATAGCATACATAATACAACTTGGTCAAAGCACAAAGACACAAATGCACCAGGCTTTAGAAATTGAAACATCGATCAAACATTACAATATGTAATAAGAAATACTCCATAAACTAAGATTTCAACATCATTATTTGTGCATTACAAAAACAAACTAAACTCGGAAAACACTCGAACAAACATTAGTTGGACACAACCTCCATAAACTCAGGATCATTACAAATTGCCTCCAAAGTTTCATAAGGAAAACAGAATTCAAGGTCCATACTACCTTTTTCTACACCTGCAAACACACTAATAACTCCATTTTCTTTATTTTGACCCCCATGACGAACTGCCACAGGTTTTCCCCAACCAAAATCATTACCATAAACATCAAACCGAGGTGAACTACCAAGCACTAATGTTTCACTATACTTACCAACGTTAAAAAAACTCGGTGTTTTACACCAATTCTCGTAGTGATTTTTCAATGTCTCATCAGAGTGCAAAGCAATCATCTTGTTCATTTTTGAAGCACCTTTACCAAGCCCATTGTTTTCCATCAAGTCGCGAGCCTTCATGGTAACCACATAATCTATCATTGCGTTCCCAAAATAATTCTCTTTCAGTGGTGGAATTAACCTTGGTCTAATGCCTATAGACACCATAAAATTTACTTCTTCTTCAGGATTAAGATTTTTGGAACGTATAATAGATCGCCAAATGTGAGTGAGAAGTGCTTGCAAAGAAGATATGTTCTTTGTACCAGCATCAGCCTCTAAGTTGGCTTTGAATTTTAGTTTTTCAATATTCTCTTTTGTGAAATGAAATAATCTCACCGGTGGTTTGGGATTGTCTTTTTTATTATCATTATTAGGGGGATTATTTTGTTGCTTTATTGTAAAAGGAAATCTAATCGGAAGTTGAATATCATTTGGAAACCATCGTTCGAATGATGGAATTTTGGTTAATTCATGACAACCTTTTGACATTTTGGCCCATGAATTGATAAAATGCCAAATTGACGTACCATCAGCAACAACATGATTAATTGAACAGCCAATGAAAATGCCGTTAACTAGCTCTGTTACTTGGACTGCAAATAATGGATTTGATGTGCCTTCGTAGTTTTTAACACCATTAAGTGGAAAAAATGGCTTGAGAAATTGAGGATTATAAGTGGTTACAAGCATGTCATCGATACTAGTGTTTTCTGCAACAGCGTGAACAAAAAGTGCACATTTATTATTGCACGTGATGGAGCATGAGATAGTATTATCTTCGTGCTCCTTAATTTTGAGGCGACCCATAAAGGGTGGAAAGATTTCAAGAGTGGATGAAAGAGATTGTTTAAGGTGTTCAATTTGATTTGATGTGTCTAGTTTCAATGGGTTGCTATAAATAAGACCTTTTTGGTTCATTCCATATGGAAGGAATTGGAGATCCCATGGTGTTAGATCGATGATTGTATCATCACTTGAGTCATCACAAAGATTGTGATTTGGTGTATTGATTGTAGTGGTAGAGAGAACTTGGATGGAATTCATATATACTCTTTTCGAAGTCTTATATATATATATATATAGAATTGTTGTTGTTGTTTGAGTTATTTAGAGGAAGTAGTACTTGAGCCTATTTATAGATGGAGAAATTCTTAGATAGTCCTCACTTAAATATTAATTATTAGGCACGACCAACCAAGTAATGACAACTCATTAAAATATAAAATAATTATAAATAATTAATAGTGTAATAATGAAACCAAATCAAGACAAAATCCGGAAAATAAGGAAATAAAAAAACTCATGACATTTGACATATTTTTTGTTTGCATTTACATTTAGTTATTCTAATTATAAGTTATAATTAGACGAAGACAATTTTATTTTGCACTGTTCCTATATATTTTAAGTTTAATTAGGTGAAGGATATTTTAATTTATTATATTAACTACAATATTATTGTTCTATTATTTGTTACGTACACCGATTAAGTTTTACTAATTTTTATGTTGATTTTAAATTGCGATTATAGTTTGGTATCTATTTCTATAGACTCTGTTTTACAATACTCAATTTTGAGTTTATTGTTTATAGCTTATAAGTTAATATAAGCTATTTTGATAACCTAATTCAATTTACATATAGTTTATTATTTTTTTCTCCTAAATTCTTACTTGAAAAAAATTAAATATCACTTAAATGGCATAAATTATCAAAATTATCCGCTATTTTTTTTATCGATTTGAATCATAATTGTTTGAATAAAAATTAATGAGTTGTCATTACTTAATTGATAGTGCCTAATAATTAATGTTTAGGTGAACTGAAGACTCACCTAAGAATTTATCAGATAGATGAGCATAACCAATTTTATAGATTGAGGCAAAATTGAGCCTTTTTGTGTGACTCTGTGATTGGTTAATTTTGAGTGATATGTCAAGCCAATTATCTAAGTGACTTTCCAGTTATGGATTGTGAAATGATTAATTAGCTTTGTTTCCAGCATTTTCGCCTTAAGAAACTATAAGTAGAAGTGATTTCATATTTTGTGCTACATAGAGAAGGAATTTTTCTAAATAAATAGATTGACGTAGAATCCACTATGCATTTGGACCATCTCCATGCATGTTATTTAATTATATGATTGTTGTAGTGGGACCCTAAATGAACGGTGAGATTGGTCTCCTCGAATTAGTCGGTTGTTAGGAGTTTAAAAAGAAAATAAAATGATTGTTGTAGTGACATCAGGGATGACCACAACTAAAAGCAGAGCCGACCCAATAGGGGGTGCAACAAGGTCCGTTGCATCGGGCCTCCAAAATTAGAAGGCATAAAAAAAAAGTTTCATGGGGTCTTAGTATTAGTAAAATAGGGGGTATAAAAATAATAGTTCTGCACAATATAAAGTCGAGGCCCAATTTCTGAAAAATAAATGAAAAAAAAGGAAAGGAATTCAAAATAATCACACTAAAAGAAGAAACATGCTAAAAAATAGCTTAAAAAAATGCTAAAAAAAAGAAAAAAAAAACGGAATGGAAATCGCGGTAACGCAATATCAAACTCAGTAACACAAAAATCTCCTTCATCCCTAGCAAGAAACATATTCTCTCTTTTCCTTGATTCTCCTTTTGTTTCCTACCATTCCCTCTGTGTGGTTGATCACCGGTTATTGATATAATATGAATCATTTTTATGTTAATTACAAGGATAATTATATTTTATGTTATTTGCAATTTAAAATTGATAATTTTTTTAAATTTTTTATTATCAAGAGGCTACTTTTAAAATTTGCACACGGCCTCTAAAAACTCAGGACCGGCCCTGACTAAATGGGAATTGAATTAAGTGCACTCATACTGCATGCAGTCATGGATTTAGAACTGCTTGATTAACCTTAAATGGTTTATGGAAAATGCTAACTAGTGCCCCCGGGGCACTAGTTAGGGATACTCAATATAGTAAAGTTGTATTGGGATTTGTGCAGTCAACATTTATAAAATATAAAAATTATTGTTTTCAATGCAAAATTTTCCTTTTTTGTGTTCTTAACTAGTGCCCCGGTGACACTAGTTAACATGACCGATATTTTAATTAATACAAATTTTTATTTTTGTTTAATATATAAAATTTTGAGATAAATAATATGGACCAAGGTCGGACCTAAAAGGAGGAAAAGGAATGTTACTGTCTTAGACTTACTATTTTGGGAGGTCCATAATTTTTTTTTACTTACTATTAAAAAAAAGGCAAATATATGCTTGCTTGCTTATGCATGTCAATTAGGGATGGCAAAACGGATCAAATCAGTCAGGTCAGCCTTTTTAACCTGCCATTTTTGGCGGGATGGATTGGCATTTTTGATCCGCAAAAGTAGTGGGTTCGGCCCCGCCTAACCTGCAAAAAAAGGGGCGGTGACGAGGTGGGGCGGGTTGGCCTGTCGAGTCTAACCAATTTTTATTTTTGATAAAAAATCTTGTCTATTTAAAAAATAAAACTCAATTAACTGAATCTATTGTTTAGGGTTTAGTTTAAATAATGCAAATATATGGAAATATAAAATAGCACACATTATTTGCAATATTATTCTCGATGTATATTTTCGTGTTGGCAGTTGGTTCAATCACCAACTTTATCCTGAATGATTTGTTTAGCAATTATTTTAGATTATCTAATTTAAGATTCAATTATAGGGTTTCTTCTTCTTCTTTTTTTATTTAGTGTTAGGTTCGACTCTCCCTACGGTACTTGTTATATTATATATATTTATGAAAACTTGACAAAGGACTAGGGTAAGATGTGTCATCCTTAGCATGTTTTTTATTCTCATTGACATTATTATGCTCTTAATTTATGACACATATATGAAAGATTGTTACTATTAAAATTGAAAATATAACTCCGACCAATTTAATATTATTCGTATATAAATAAATTGGGTTGATCAATATTATAATTAGGAAAATGCTAAACAGTGCCCCCGGTGCACTAGTTAAACATATAAAAATAGAAATTCTGTCTCAGAATTTGTGCATTTAATGCATCGAGAATATAAAAAGTTATTTTATCAATATTAATTTTATCTTTTATTTCTACTTTTGATATACTTAACAAGTACCCCCGCCCCGAGGCACTGTTTAGCATTACCCTTATAATTATAACAACCATAGCAAGAACAACAACCTCCACTATAAAGTAATTTTAATAATAATATAGCTTCCATCCTTGCCATTATCAACTACTGTTGCAACATCAATAATTCTTATTTTGGCGAAACAACATCAATAATCAATAATTGACACAATATCACAATCAGGATTTCCTGCAGCAATATTTGGAATGTTTCTTGAAACCACCGACAACAAGATTATGTGGATAATGAAAATAACAAGATCCACCCACCGTCAAGATTTGTTATTGGGACCTCTGTGTTACTGTAGTCTGTCTTTATGTATTCTAGCTTGAGGCATGTCTCATGCCCAGTTTTAAATATTTTGCATTTTGCTTTTAAAAAAATAAAAAGAAAAGCATGATGAACCTGCATCCCTGTTCCCTGGGTTGATCCAGCATAATTAAAAGGTTAAGGGAAATTTTGCTGTGAAGTGAAGCCTTGTAAAATAAATAAAAGAATGACACAAAATTGTATAAAGAAATAAATAGAAAAATTGAATATTGTTAAGATGAGGATTTTGGATTGCAGGCGGGTGCTAGTGTCGAACTTCAGTCCTCGGGATGCGATCAAACCAACCCAACGAAGTGAACACCGGCTTTTAAGGCTGAGGATTTAACTCGAGTGAAAAAGAATTTAAGATTTTTAACTTTACCAACTCAATTAAAAAATACGAAAAATTTAATTATTATGTTATATTTATAATTAAATTAAAAAATTTTAAAGTCTTTTTTTGGCAAAAAATTTTGGGGCCAAAAGCTTTTGTTTGGCCCTTAGGCCGACGTTGATGCATCATTTGCACCGGAACCATTATTGTTAAAGAAGTTTTACATTTGTTGTGAGATGACTTGAGTATATGTTTATAAGCAAGTAACAATTCTTATCTTACAAGCCGATTTTGTAGGATAGAATTAGGTCCAATATTCAAATTTAAGATGGTTTCAGAGTCTCTCCACAATCTGTTGGGCCGCCTGCTAACAGGTTTCCTATCAGGTCATCCATCATTTATATCCATGCTTCAAGCTCAATAGCGCTGGGCGCGAGGGGGTGTGTTATAGAAGTCTCACATCGGTCGTGAGATGACTTGAGTATGTGTTTATAAACAAGTGACAATCCTCACCTTACAAACTGATTTTGTAAGATTCAGTTAGGCCCAATACTCTAATTTAAGAATTATTTGTTGAAAGAAAAATTGTTATTGAAAGCCAAATGCAAAGAGGAAAATCATTTCCTCCACCATCGTGTAAGGTCCAAAGTGGGCGAGGCCCAATAACTCGAAGACATAAGTCAACAGACAGAATTGTAACATCTGACATCGTAATGATGAACATTTACTGCTTATTATGGCTATCTCACTATTTTTCGACAGTCATAGATGACCTCTATCAATGGTCTTGACCCAGCGTTGCTGCTATATATACACTCCTCATTTAGAGGAGATTTGTACAATCTCTTTTACTCCGAAAATATATGCTTGCTTGCTTATGCGTGTCAATTAGGGATGGCAAAACGGATCAAATCAATCAGGTCGGCCTTTTTAACCTGCCATTTTTGGCGGGATGGGTTGGCATTTTCGATCCGCAAAAGTAGTGGGTTCCGCCCCGCCTAACCCGCAAAAAAATGGGGCGGTGACGAGGTGGGACGGGTTGGCCCGTCGGGTCTAACCAATTTTTATTTTTGATAAAAAATCTTGTCTATTTAAAAAATAAAACTCAATTAACTGAATCTATTGTTTAGGGTTTAGTTTAAGGACAAAATTTAGGTACAATTCTCTAAATCAAGTTCCTCCTGTTCTCAATTAAAAATTTACGCGTGTACCCTATTTTATTATTTTCATATCTTGTTCTGTGCCGAAAACAATTGGAAACAATTTTAAAAAACAGGTGTTCACGTCGGCCTCTAATCTTAAAGTGTGAGAGACTGCACTACTAAAGGAATCACCGACAGATCTTTGTACAATATTTTTTGGATGTTGTAAATTTTTTGATCAATTTGGAGTTGTCAATTATTTGTCAGATCTGCAGTACTAAACGAACCACGATGCTGTTTTTTCTCTGGAATTGTTGTCAATTTTTGGAAGTTGCAAACATGACAAAGATGAGTTCTTTTAGTGGAATGGATCGGCTTGTTCATGGGAGTTTTTGTGGGAGGAATGAAAATATTCAATGCTGGGTGTGGGTATTCATGGCAGCTAAGTTGTTATCATGGTTAAAAATTAAAATTGCTACTGTACAGCAGAAGAACTTGTATGTGAATGGTTTTGGTTGAAGATAGATGCCAGAGAAAAAAGCAATCCCGAGGAAGATGAAGAGTATAACGTGTAACTTTTTTAATGAGAAAAAAATACACGTGTAAAATTATGATTGGGAACAGCAGGAACATGACTTAGGAACTGTACCTAAGTTTTGTCCTTAGTTTAAATAATGCAAATATATGGAAATAAAAAGTAGCACACATTATTTGCAATATTATTCTCGATGTAATTCTTCGCGAGAATAAGAATTATTCTTGGCTATAAACTTAATACTTTATTTGATTTTATAAATCATGGATGTTTGAAGTTTGGAATGATAATTTTATTTTTTGATCGTCTTGTTAGTTTTTATTTTGATTTTCTTGAATGACTTTTTATTTTATCTTTTTACAAAATTTTATGATATTGTTGCGAATTTATCGAATTTTTTATGATATTGGTTTTATCGAATTTGTCAAGTGTGAAATTCTGTTCTCTGGCAGGACAGATGTCGTAGACAATGTGTCTATAGTCCAGATGTCTTAGACAACTGGTTCGACAACTGATTTTTAGGATCACAAGTTATTGCAGTACTGAAGTAAACAAAAGCAATAAACAACACCAGTATTTGTTAACCCAGTTCGATTCAAACCACATCTACTCTGGGGGATACCAATCTAGAAGTGAAAACTGTTAGATATTAGATATATTTAGTTTTTAAGTATTGGGCTTTATAGGTTAGTAGTTTAATAGTCCAATAGGTATTATTATAAATTCTGTTGTAATCCTTATTTTGTCAAGCAATGTTATTCAAATATTATTGGAACCCTAGCCGTCTTTATATTTCTCTTAATTTGTATTGTTGATTCTAACAAAAACTACTACTACGAATTATTACTTAGTCTTACAATCACACCAAACACCTTTTGGCATGTACGCCTTTTCTTAATCCTAGCAATCTTCTACCCAAGAGCTAACTCCTCCTGAATATAAGAACCTATCAAACTCCCTCTAATCATTAATTCCAAGCATCCAATCATTAATATATGATTTTTTTTTTAAAAAAAATAAATTAAAATTTTAATATATGGCCAGGATGTCACTTCCATATCATGTGACTGGAGAGAACATGCTATCCTTCTTCATAGGGGTGTAAGCGGATCAAAAAAATTCAATTAAACCGACGATCCAAACCAATCCAAACCGAAAAAAAACCGATGTTTATGGTTTAGATTTAAAACCGAACCAAACCAATTAAAAACCGACGTGGTTTGGTTCGGTTCTCGGATTCAATTTTGAAAAACCGATGAACCGAACCAATAGGTATATTATTAACCATATATATATATATATATATATATATATATATATATATATATATAGAACAAAAAATAATTAACCCTTTCATACAGACAAATTATGTAAATGTTACCACAAAAACTGCTAAAAAATGGAACATAGACGGACATAGTGAGCAAAATATATTAAATACCATTCAAGAAATGACCATGGCAGCTACAGCTTTTAAAACAATGGGTGAAAATACAGATAAAAAAGCTGCTATAATAATAATTACTGGTTTTACTGGGCAATTAAAAGGATGGTGGGATAATATAATTAGTCCTGAAGAAAAACATGCTATCTTAGAAGCCAAAAAATTAGATCCAACAACAGGCGTCTTAGGAGATGAAGATGCTGTAAATACTTTATTATATACAATTACCAAACACTTTGTGGGAGATCCAGCTCAAATACAGGATAGAGCTGCAGATCAATTAGCAAATCTTTATTGTCCTACGATGAGTGATTATCGATGGTATAAAGATATGTTTTTATCAAAATTATGTAATAGACCCGATGGTGGAGTCGATTATTGGAAAGAACGGTTTATAGCAGGATTACCTAGATTATTAGCAGAAAAGGTTAGGATGGCCATTAAAGCTAAAAGTAATGGAGTAATTCCTTACTCTATATTAACTTTTGGTCAAATATCTAGCCAAATTATAGAAACGGGAATAGGAATTTGCACAGATTTTAAAATACAAAATAAAATTAAATCTGAGGTAACTCAAAGTAAGAAAGAATTAGGTTCATTTTGCGAACAATTTGGAATAGAACCAATTAGAGCCCCTAGTAAAAAGACTAAAAAGAATTATACAAAACCTTCTAGTAGTTATAAATCTTACAAAAAACGAAAAAATCATTATAGAAAAAATAAAGAACTCTTTGAAGACAAAAATTATAAAAAATCTAGAGAAAAGAAGAAAAAATTTCAGAATGATAAAACTGATATTAAATGTTTTAAGTGTGGACGTTTCGGTCATTATGCAAAAACTTGCCGTGTTAAACAAAAAATTAACGAAATTCATAAATTAGACATCAGTGATCAATTAAAAGAAAATCTTATTAATGTATTAAAAGATATTATGTTAAATGATACTTCATCCATTAGTTCTGAAGAATCTTCTTATGAAGAAGATGACCTTAATCAAATATTAACTAGTTCTGAAGGAGATTGTTGTTTAGGAGCTGAATTATGTACTTGCGATAAATGTATTAAAGGTATAAATGTAATCACTAGTGATCAAGCTACTACCTTAATCGCTATATTAAAAGATATGCCTGAATCTTCGCAAAAGGAAGAATTCATGTTACAAATTAAAAACATGATAGATCGTGAAGAAAAGAACAAAAATACAGTCCAAAAAATAGAATTTAAAGAAATCATGAATCGATTTAAACCTATTATCACTCCCCCAATAACTATTAAAGATTTACAGAATGAAATCTCGCTCATGAAACAAGAAATAGAGTCATTAAAGGTAAAGGATTTAGAGCTAGAAGTTAAATATTTAGAATTAAAAGGAAAACAAATTATAAATAGTGAAGATGGAACGTCAAATATTAGGCATAATATAGATGATCCCCCATATATTGCTACTCTAAATAGAATGATTACACATAAATGGCTTTGTCCAATTACTTTACTTGTTAAAGATCAACGATTTGATCTAGTAGCGTTAATAGATTCTGGTGCAGACATGAACTGTATTCAAGAAGGATTAATACCTACAAAATTTTATGAAAAAACTTTACAAGGATTAAGTGGTGCAGGAGGCCATAAATTACAAGTTCAATACAAATTAACAGATGCTAAAATCTGTAAAGATCATGTTTGTTATAAAACTCATTTTTTACTGGTAAAAAATATACATCAACATATTATCTTAGGTACACCTTTTCTTTCATTATTATACCCTTTTACAGTTTCTCATGAGGCTATAACTTCAAACGCCCTGGGAAGAGAAGTTATATTTAGATTTTTCGAAGCACCCAGAACTAAAGATTTAAATACTGTTCAAAACCTTTCTACATCTACAATTAATTTAATTTCTCAAAAGAAAAAATATATTAATATGCTGAATAGAGAAATTCAATATAAAAGGATAGAAAGCCAATTAGAATCTAAAAATATAAAAGATAAAATTATTCTGTTACAACAACGGTTTGAAAAAGAAATATGCTCAGAACATCCCAATGCCTTTTGGGATAGAAAGAAGCATATTGTATCATTACCATATGAACCTAATTTTAATGAAAGGTCTATACCTACAAAGGCAAGACCAATTCAAATGAATCAACAATATTTAGAATATTGTAAAAAAGAAATTAAAGATTATTTAGATAAAAAATTAATCAGACCAAGTAAATCTCCCTGGAGTTGTACAGGATTTTATGTTAATAATCCAGGAGAATTAGAGAGAGGTGCTCCCAAATTAGTTATTAATTATAAACCCTTAAATAAAGTGCTTCAATGGATTAGATATCCTATCCCTAATAAAAAAGATTTAATAGGACGATTATCTAATTCAATTATATTTTCTAAATTTGATTTAAAGTCAGGATATTATCAAATTCAATTAGAAGAAAAGGATAAATATAAAACTGCTTTTGTAGTTCCTTTCGGTCATTATGAATGGAATGTAATGCCCCTAGGATTAAAAAATGCTCCTAGTGAATTCCAGCACATTATGAATGATATATTAAATGATTACCAAGAATTTTCTATTGTCTATCTAGATGACATATTAGTATTTTCCAAATCTCTAAATGAACATTTTGACCACTTAGAGAAATTCTTTGAAATCATTAAAAATAATGGATTAGTTTTATCAGCCAGAAAAATGAAATTATTCCAAGTTAATGTAAGATTTTTAGGATTTAATATATATCAAGGAACCATTACTCCCATTAGCAGAGCTATAGAATTTGAAGATAAATTCCCTGATGAATTAAGAGATAAAACTCAATTACAAAGATTCTTAGGATGTGTAAATTATGTAGCGGACTTTATTCCTAACATTAGGGTCATTTGTCTACCCTTGTTCAAAAGACTTAAGAAGAATCCTCCCCCATGGGATGAAACCATGAGTCAAAGCATTAGACAAATTAAGCAACTAATTAAAAGACTACCCTGCTTAGGAATCCCAGATCCCCAAGCTTTTCTTATAGTAGAAACTGATTCCTCTGATGTAGGGTTTGGAGGAATATTAAAACAAAGATTACCAGAGTCATCTATAGAACAAGTTGTTAGATATTATTCTGGAACCTGGAATCCGGCACAACTAAAGTACAGTACTATTAAAAAAGAAGTTTTAGCTATTGTTTTGTGTATTACTAAATTTCAAGATGATTTATTTTCAAAGAAATTTTTATTAAGATCTGATTGTAAGGCTGCAAAAGAAGTTTTACAAAAAGATGTTAAAAATTTGGTTTCCAAACACATTTTTGCCAGATGGCAAGCTTTATTATCATGTTTTGATTTTGATATAGAACATATCAAAGGAGAAAAGAATTCATTACCAGATTTTCTTACCAGAGAATTTTTACAGGGAAAATGAGTAAAAAAGACAGTTATGGCCCTCCTCTTGAGGAGTCCAAAAAAGTTATTACAGCCAAGTAAGTATTACAGGGCTCTTCTACTTCTGGATCATTATCAACTCAAAATAAATTTACCCCATTAACCCCTTTGGCCTTACCAGCTTTTTATCCCTCCTCATCACCTAGAGGTATTAGGCCATCATTAAATTCAAAACTAGTTTCGCCATTAACTTTTGCTTTACACACTCCATCCTCATTAAACACCCCCTCAAAAGTCCCAAATAAACTACCTTTCTACACCCCACCAGATTCATTATCTTGTCCTTTCATGGAAAAAGATTACAAGAAGATCCTTTTCCTCTTAGAACCAGAATTCAATTCGGAAGGATCATTATTACAGATTACCTCTAAATTCTTTCCTCAAGGTTTTCATTATCTTCCCTCACATCCTGAAAAGACCAGATTATTTTATGAATTTATCTTAGTGGATACTGAATCCATTGATATAACTCACACTTATGATAAAAATGATAAAACTAAAATTATCTTCTCAAAATTCAAAATTTTAAAGGTATTATCTCCCTCTGATTGGAAGGCTCATCCTTCACACCCCAGAAGTTTTACTAGGCGCTTCTCGCCTCAACATTACTCTTATTATGATTACATGGAAGCATGGTCTAACATGCTGTATTATCATCCTTTTGACCATTCTTGGTTTGTTTGGTTTCGAAAAGATTTCCCTCTAAAATTTCCATTATGGTTTGTCAAATGGTTCCATGAATGGGGACCAGAAACTAACATCTATCCAGATTATGCAGCCAGAGCCTTTGAGGTTTTTAGTGAAAAAATTAATATATCAGATCATTTAAAAATATTAGCCTTTCATGCTACTTTTGGGATATCATGGATTACTTCTTGGACTTTTCAAAAAGAATTATCAGTCCCAAACAGCCAGGTCTTTTGGATTATCAGATGCATAAGGGTTAAGTGGTGGAACAAGTTTAACCCAGATTTAATTAATTCTCAAGTATTACAAGATTGGTTTATTAAACATCCCCGATGTCTCATTAAACCTTTGGATATCAATAAAGAAAGCGAATTTTTAGCCGAAAAATCCAAATTTTTGGCTGATCTATCATCCTCTTCCAACAAAAAAGAATTACTAAAGAAACTTCAAGCAGCCATTTCAGAGTCGGAAGTTAATAATGACGATGATTCTGTAGGCTCTTCTCAAAGTTTAACTCAAAATAATGAAGATGACTGTTATGGAATATTAGATCTTCAAGATTAATCAAGTGAAACAGTATTATTGGAATTATGGCCGACAAAATAATTAAAGAATCTTTTGCTTTTCGTTAGATAAGAAACGTGGCCGACAAAATAATTAAAGAATCTTTTGCTTTTCATTAGATAAGATTCGTGGCAGACAGCATTATTGTACTTTTGGCAAAGTCTTTTGTTTGTATTAAGCATTATTGTTATGTAATT
Source organism: Trifolium fragiferum (assembly GCA_954870985.1). Lineage (NCBI taxonomy): Eukaryota > Viridiplantae > Streptophyta > Magnoliopsida > Fabales > Fabaceae > Trifolium > Trifolium fragiferum. Next base: position 15,398,444 of record OX940792.1, read on the forward strand.
ATTTCATTATAACTAACAGTTGTCAGTTCATTATTAATGGAATATCATCCTTCTCTACTATACAAGGATGAGTAGTTTTCATTAGCAGATCATCGAAAAATTCTCTAAGAAAACCTCTGAAGAATTCTCGAGATCGTTTGTAAGTATTTTCAATATAAATAAAATGTTTTCGCAATATAATCTCTTCTTTCATATCTTAACTTTTCAAGTTATATATATATATATATATATATATATATATATATATATATATATATATATATATATATATATATATTTCAATTTATTATTTAATGATGGTGCATTGACGATTCAAGTGGGAAAAAAATTAAAATTTTATTTTAGTTTGTTTTTTTACTTGATGTTAAATTTATGAATTTAATTTTATGGTTGTATTTGTATTGAAAATTTGTGGATTGTATTTTGTCAACTTTGTTTGAATTAAAATTTGGATTCTGAGTACATTAATTTAAAAGAAATAAGCTGAATAAAATATTAACATTAAGATAATAATTAATATTCGATACAGACAGCGGAAGAAGAACTACTACAGATCAACAAGTTAAATAAAACAAGGAAGAAGACTAAGTCTTCTAAGCTGACAATCCAAGCACAGCTCCAATAGTCAGATCCATCCTGGTCCCTGCTCCGCAATAACCTGTCCTACCTATATCGAAAAGGGAGTGGGGTGAGACAGTCACTTCGTCCCAGTGAGTTCTACTACCCTCCTAGGCTATAAAGCCGGGGCTCCTAATCAGTCATATCATAATCTAATTCATAACATAATTATCATAAGCAATATAAATAAAGGTGTAACACAGAGTTAATCTTGTTCATTTTAAACCGCAAACCCTCTAAGGTGAGCACGTCTCAGGGGTTCGCCTTATCCGCGAGCAGAAAGCGCTCCGGCATAAAGCTCACATAAATTTTCTAATGGAACATCTAAAACGAAGTCCATACTGATATCATGTTCATATAATTAATTCGACTGATCACTAAATTATTAACATGCTACCAATAATTTCCCAAGCCCGGGGAGCATACATCATTTCTAGATTCCCTAAATTAAGCCCTAATGATTATCTGTGATTAACATTCTATTTAACATTATATTATTTAGATTACTGCAAAATTATCTGAGACAATGAGGATATAAAACGAGTATGAGGTTTTTTTAGAAAATAATTGAAAAGTTAGTGACTTTCTGCACTTAGCTCGCTACAGCGAGCAAGCCAGCTCGCCAGGGCGAGATTATAGGTCCTGGCCTAAATCAACTCGCTAGGCGAGCAGGTGCTCGCCATGGCGAGTTTCATCAGCCCAGAAACCCAGCTCGCCATGCATGCTCGCTTGATACTCGCTATGGCGAGTTCATGCAGAGAGACCCCTGTTTTACGAAAATCATCAATTTTAAAAGGTAATACCTACAATCCTCATTTGTAGCAGTGCAATAATATAAAACATATAATATAGAACAGAACGGAGGGAAATTTGGGAGTTAATTTCCTCACACAACAAAGTCCCTAAATCCTAAATTGACATGCATATTTCATAATTTTTGGGAAGCTATACTACACTAGCCTAAGAACCCACCTGATAAAAGAAGCTTTAAACCTGTTCAAGACCTCTGCTACAGCCACACACTTGCCCACTAGAATTGACTTGAGTTCCAACTTGTGCTCATGCATAAGGTGAAAAAGAATGGATATTGTGAATGTTGTGAGTTTACTAAGATCAAGAAAATGGAACCTTCAATTTATAGGCTGAGGAGAAACTATTGGAAGTTCGAAATGACTTACCAAGAGTTTTAGAAAGGCTGCATGAGCGGGAACCCAAACAGAGCAGCAGGCCTAGGATTCTGTCTTACTCGCTACGGCGAGTAATCGCTCGCTAGGGCGAGCTGTGCAGTTCAGCAACAACAACAACATGGTTCTAGCTTCTGTTCTTCCACCCAATGATTCCTACAGTTGAGGTTCAATTTTTACACATTCCCAGAGCCATTGATTACGGAATAAGGGACACGCAGTAACCACAAGATTAGTTTAGAGTTTGAGATAAGGAGTAAACAAAAGGGGTTTTTGGTCAAGATAGCATTAGAAAGGAAATGGATGATGAAATTCTTATATTACCTTGATTTCCAATATCCAAAACAAGAACCCAGGAGCCCAAACAGCCATGCATGAACTTGGTTTGAGTGTTAGAGAGATAATGAAGCTTTGGAGATGGATTTGAAAAACAAGAGCATGTTTGGGTGAGGATGATTCATGAGAAGGAGAGGGTGGTGGTAGATGCTAGTTGTTTTCTGAACTAGAGAGAGAGAACAGGGAGGGAGTGTTAGGCTTCTTCACCCAAAATGAAAATAGAAAGAATGGAAGGGTAGTGCTTTGATAAGTCAGGGTTTTAATTCCATGAGTAGGACACATATCCTTAATTAAGCATGACTCATCCTTCTAAAGACAGCACATAATTGACTTGTAGTGTTGTGGTTGAGTGGGTTAGTGAGTCACTAGCAAGAGGGATTGGGTCTTAGTATTAATTAATTCTCAAGTGTGAGATTAAAGTGTTAATGTGTAGTTTGAGTTTAATTAGAATCTCTAATTTCTACACATCATACACCTAATTTCTCAAGACTTAATTTAATTAATTACTTCTTATCAATCTTGGAATTATTGGACAAACTCTAATTAAAATTTATTAGGAATTTTAGAAGCTGGGATGTTACAATCTACCCCCCTTAAGAAATTTCGTCCTCGAAATTCAGAAATTTGCCTTTAAGGAAGATAGGAATGACTTTTCCCTTGACAGGTTTCCGTTACTGAGGGAGTTAGTCGTCACGAGACCGAGCCCATCCGACCTTGATTATGGAAATTTCCTTGTTATGAAGGATCTTAACTTCACAATCAACTAAACGAACTAGATTCGGCTGATAAGTTAAGGCTGACTGAAGATTAATCTCTCGAGGATGATAAGAATCGAAATTGAATTTACGAAGTTGTGACACATGAAACACGTCGTGTAACCCTGACTTGAATGAAGATAAAGCTAACTGATAGGTTACTGAACCGACGCATTGAAGGATCTGATAAGATCTTATACACTTCGGATAGAATTTCTTTGTTTTGAAACACCTCGTAGTTCCAACTTCGGTGTTATTATCAAGAACTCTTGATTACTTTTATCCATTGGAATAAAACTTTCCTCTCTCAAAGGGTTACTCGTCTAAATTTGGTCCTCCGATTAGGTGTTCGTTCGATCTCGTGCTGTACACTCTGATCCGACTATTTATAGTTATCCTTTTAATCTACGTCATCACGGTCTTATTCCAAATTGTCTAACACAATGACGCACCATCTCTTCTTTTCCAACTTAACTTCTTCCATTACTACGTCTAACATGTTAACGACGCTTGGCCTACCGTACTCGTTATTGTGTCACACTACACCTCCACAGGTCGGTATCTGGCCTGGTTGTCGCTATATGAATAGCTGAATGGGGTAAGTTTAAGTGTTGATGTCAATAATCCAAGATTTTCTCTTCAGGTTTTTCTCAAATTCAAACGCCGCAGCTCGTGACACATCACACGTACCACTACCCCATAGTGCTGTATAAATACTCTAGGATTAATCAAAATATAAAACGAGTGGAGAACGCTTAAGCACTATAGATCCTTTCGCCAATGAGTCAGACTCATCTGCGACCGATTCCATAGTACTACAGAATTTTCCACCTACTATTTCAATTCATCCTAACACAACACTATGATCGAGTAGTACGCCTACATATCAAGAACTGAGGTTCGAATTCTTCCTTCAATGATTCAGTTAGGTTGGTTAGGTAATTCACTGATGGGTTGACATGAAAGAATCTGGCTAAAGTAATGGGATTCTAATGATGGCTGACTGGGTATGGAAGATTTGCACACTCAACACAGAGAATGGCTTTAAATCCTTTATTCACCATAGTCGATGTGTCAGCGTATGAATTGGTTTCGCAATAAGGAAACTCTTATACTCAACATGAGGAATTTGATTGATGATGATCTGAATCTATCGCTGATAATGTTCAGAGAAACTGAATTAGTTGACAGAGAATGAAATGGTTCAAACTCGAATTCGGAGAATAGCTTGATAAGGTATCTAGATACTAATACTTCTACTAGCTCCTATTTCTACGTAACTAGAAGATCTGAAACCTAACTGGAAAATTAGCTGATGAGGATCCGAAAGATTTAACAACACGATTGGGTTACTGATGAGTCGTTCAGGTGTACGAAGACCTATACGATTAATTGATACTGACACAGAACAGAATAGTTCGGCGGATAATTGACTAATGATACTGACTAAAGATCGATACGATGAGGGAGAGCTCGAACTGAATTCACACGTGTTGTCTCCAGATAAACTGGATTCTGCGATTTGTAGTTACTAACAACGTAACTGATAAAGCTGAAAAGATTGAACAAGATTACAGATACTTAACGTTCCATAGTTGTCAGTTTGACTGACCGATGTCGAGGAATTTGGGAAATGTACCTTCCAACTACTCCGAGTAATAGTTATGGCTAACAGCTGATAAGGCACAAGAAGGGATTATCTGTCCGAGACAAAATCAGACAATTTAGGGAGTGAACCTGTTTCATATTCCCATGTCTACTGGATACCCAATCCAACATAGTTTGGTTCAGTGAATTTAGTTTATCAAAGGTCCGAGAGAATGGTCTTGAATTTTGGAATTTGACTTTTACTGGTTTCGGCTCAAATCAGGGTATTAATAGGTACTCTTAATGGAAATTTGACTGACTCTAACAGATTCCTAACTCGAAGGTCTGAATAAATGGAAATGCCAACTAGCTGATGAGGAATAAATCCAACTTAGTTATTTTCGATACGAGATAACAAACATAGGTAATAGACCAGTGATCTAGATGGCTGAAGGTGTCAAGGATAACTATGTATGGTCAAGAATTGCTTCTACTTGTCATTCCGGGTGAAGGTCATGTTCCAACTAATTTTGTTGTTATTTCTACTGTAACGTGTCAGGCTGGGATTAGCTTACTAGATCTGTAGTAATTTCCTAAGTGGTAACATGACAAGCTGGAAAGTAATAGGTTGCTAAATCAAAGTGGTCTAATTTGACTAATTCCTATATTCATGGCTGGGTAGCTTGGAACACTAAGTTACTGGTTCACTAGAAATGATGAACTATACCTAATGAGGCTACATAGGTAATCCAACCTATAAGGTGCAATTCCTAATTAGTTTATCTGTTAACGTTCACTTCTAGCGGTAAAGTATAAATATTGGTTGCTACCTAGAGAAGCTACTTCGGTTCAAATCTGGTTTCTACCACTCGAGGTTGGTGTCTCTCGAACTAACTTAGGTATTCAAATGGTGTCGTAAAATGATTCCCAATCATTGCGCTAATCTAGATTGATTCCTAAAGTTTCGTTGAATTAACTGACCTAAGCTGGTATTGGAAAGAAATCCTATCTATTATGCTAATCAAACTCTGGCTTCTCGCGGTACGGTAAGAATACGAGTTATTAGGTTGAAAAGCTAAATTATTCTTAGGGAGGCATTACGAGTCGTCTTCCTATAGGCTAATCTATTTGGAAGTTCTCAGATAAATGTTATTATGGTCAAATATTCCAACTTGGTCTCTCTAATTATGGTATTGAATAGATCTAACAACACTGACGAATCTCGCGGCTGAAAGGTAAGACTAGGTATTCAGGAAGAGTCTTGATTTACTGAGGGTGGAGTTTAACTTGGCTCACATGTTTCTTGCAACATGTTCACCGGAAGGTATAGGTTATTCTCAAATCCGGGGAAATTACTTGACACAAGATGTCAGTTGGATACTAAATGAACCTACACACTTAAGTTCTTCTATGAACAATTCTACTTCAAGCGATTGGTACTTCCATCAGACTGTTCTTACTCCTTCAGTCCTAACTATTTCAGCTCTAACATCCGGTTAGAGAGAACTTCCGCCAACGATTGCTTCTGGAATGTACTTCCACTACGATCTTCTTAATTAACCACCGTGGTCAACTTTGGTTCTCAACCGTAATACCCTGCCTACCATGCACAATACTGAGTTGATCAGACTCAGCACGCGATGGTTTCAGCGTAAACAGTCCAGACTCCAAAGGGTCCGTACTACTAAGAAAGGGATTGTAATGACTCACGGCAAGGTCCGATACTGGATCGACCTGCTCTGATACCAATTGTAACGCCCCAACTAAATTGTCTAGAATATTTAGTCGAAGCATTAAAATTTGGATTCTGAGTACATTAATTTAAAAGAAATAAGCTGAATAAAATATTAACATTAAGATAATAATTAATATTCGATACAGACAGCGGAAGAAGAACTACTACAGATCAACAAGTTAAATAAAACAAGGAAGAAGACTAAGTCTTCTAAGCTGACAATCCAAGCACAGCTCCAATAGTCAGATCCATCCTGGTCCCTGCTCCGCAATAACCTGTCCTACCTATATCGAAAAGGGAGTGGGGTGAGACAGTCACTTCGTCCCAGTGAGTTCTACTACCCTCCTAGGCTATAAAGCCGGGGCTCCTAATCAGTCATATCATAATCTAATTCATAACATAATTATCATAAGCAATATAAATAAAGGTGTAACACAGAGTTAGTCTTGTTCATTTTAAACCGCAAACCCTCTAAGGTGAGCACGTCTCAGGGGTTCGCCTTATCCGCGAGCAGAAAGCGCTCCGGCATAAAGCTCACATAAATTTTCTAATGGAACATCTAAAATGAAGTCCATACTGATATCATGTTCATATAATTAATTCGACTGATCACTAAATTATTAACATGCTACCAATAATTTCCCAAGCCCGGGGAGCATACATCATTTCTAGATTCCCTAAATTAAGCCCTAATGATTATCTGTGATTAACATTCTATTTAACATTATATTATTTAGATTACTGCAAAATTATCTGAGACAATGAGGATATAAAACGAGTATGAGGTTTTTTTAGAAAATAATTGAAAAGTTAGTGACTTTCTGCACTTAGCTCGCTACAGCGAGCAAGCCAGCTCGCCAGGGCGAGATTATAGGTCCTGGCCTAAATCAACTCGCTAGGCGAGCAGGTGCTCGCCATGGCGAGTTTCATCAGCCCAGAAACCCAGCTCGCCATGCATGCTCGCTTGATACTCGCTATGGCGAGTTCATGCAGAGAGACCCCTGTTTTACGAAAATCATCAATTTTAAAAGGTAATACCTACAATCCTCATTTGTAGCAGTGCAATAATATAAAACATATAATATAGAACAGAACGGAGGGAAATTTGGGAGTTAATTTCCTCACACAACAAAGTCCCTAAATCCTAAATTGACATGCATATTTCATAATTTTTGGGAAGCTATACTACACTAGCCTAAGAACCCACCTGATAAAAGAAGCTTTAAACCTGTTCAAGACCTCTGCTACAGCCACACACTTGCCCACCATAATTGACTTGAGTTCCAACTTGTGCTCATGCATAAGGTGAAAAAGAATGGATATTGTGAATGTTGTGAGTTTACTAAGATCAAGAAAATGGAACCTTCAATTTATAGGCTGAGAAGAAACTATTGGAAGTTCGAAATGACTTACCAAGAGTTTTAGAAAGGCTGCATGAGCGGGAACCCAAACAGAGCAGCAGGCCTAGGATTCTGTCTTACTCGCTACGGCAAGTAATCGCTCGCTAGGGCGAGCTGTGCAGTTCAGCAACAACAACAACACGGTTCTAGCTTCTGTTCTTCCACCCAATGATTCCTACAGTTGAGGTTCAATTTTTACACATTCCCAGAGCCATTGATTACGGAATAAGGGACATGCAGTAACCACAAGATTAGTTTAGAGTTTGAGATAAGGAGTAAACAAAAGGGGTTTTTGGTCAAGATAGCATTAGAAAGGAAATGGATGATGAAATTCTTATATTACCTTGATTTCCAATATCCAAAACAAGAACCCAGGAGCCCAAACAGCCATGCATGAACTTGGTTTGAGTGTTAGAGAGATAATGAAGCTTTGGAGATGGATTTGAAAAACAAGAGCATGTTTGGGTGAGGATGATTCATGAGAAGGAGAGGGTGGTGGTAGATGCTAGTTGTTTTCTGAACTAGAGAGAGAGAACAGGGAGGGAGTGTTAGGCTTCTTCACCCAAAATGAAAATAGAAAGAATGGAAGGGTAGTGCTTTGATAAGTCAGGGTTTTAATTCCATGAGTAGGACACATATCCTTAATTAAGCATGACTCATCCTTTTAAAGACAGCACATAATTGACTTGTAGTGTTGTGGTTGAGTGGGTTAGTGAGTCACTAGCAAGAGGGATTGGGTCTTAGTATTAATTAATTCTCAAGTGTGAGATTAAAGTGTTAATGTGTAGTTTGAGTTTAATTAGAATCTTTAATTTCTACACATCATACACCTAATTTCTCAAGACTTAATTTAATTAATTACTTCTTATCAATCTTGGAATTATTGGACAAACTCTAATTAAAATTTATTAGGAATTTTAGAAGCTGGGATGTTACAATGGTGATAATTGATTACATAAGTGTTATGTGTGATTAAAAAAACTATAGCAGGATATCGGATAAAAAATAATAACAGGAAAAATATTGCAAAAAAAAAACATTATAAAACCGATCAAAATATCCGATCCAAACCGAACCAAACCGATTAGTTTGGTTCAGTTTCATTTTTCAAAAACAGGACAAACCGATCCAAACCGAACCAATTGCATACACATTGGTTCGGTCTTTGGATTCGTAAAAAACCGATCCAAACCGGTTCAATTACACCCCTACTTCTTCATACACGACGTATGCAAAACACGGTTTACGAGATACAATTATTTTCCATGGACCACCAATGATTTTTCCAGCATGAGGAGTGCTATAAACACATCCTCTAACACACTCAGTTAAACACACTCCAATCTAGTAGTGCCACCTCACCTATTTTTCTAATTCTTACCTTTCAACCGGTCCAACAAGTTTCAGAAGTAACTTTTCTTTTTTTAATTGAAAAATAAAAAAAATAAATTTGTTTTCTCGTTTCTATCTCCATCTCCAGGATCTTCAATCACATCCCCTTTGTTGGGTACAAATCATTTCTTCAAGAGCTACGGTGGCCGCTGATGTCTCCGGCGAGAGTGAACGGAACGATTTATGGGCTTTTGTCGTGAGATCTGGTTGTTGTCGTCGCTATAGTTGTTTGCGAACAGAACAAATTTTCTCTTCGGTTTGTTGGGTATTATATGAATATACTGTAGAATCAAACATGGGTTTGTTGGTATTTTACAATTTAATTGCTTCTAAATTATTCTTACATGATGATGAATGTATCTCAGTATTCATCTTTTGTAGATCTAGGGATGTGATTGAAGGCATCTCAACAATCAAAATCTCAGTATCCATTTTTTGTCGAAAGATTAACTATTATTGTGGTAATAATATTTTAGTTGATTAAATGATGAACTTACATATCCATCGATGTGATTGAATTTCTTTTATCATTGGTGTGAATTGAATCTTCTGGAGATGGAGAGAATCGGAGAAGACATGTTAATTTTTATTTTATTTTTTAATTAAAAAAAGAAGAAAAAGTTACCTCTAACTTGCTCCACCGGTTAATAGGTAGTAATTAAGAAAAAGGATTATGTGGCATTGGAGTGTGTTTAAAAGAGTGTGTTAGAAGGTGTGTCCTTAGCACTCCTCTTCCAGCATTATCTTTAATGCATTATCTTTAATATTGATATGTTGAAAAATACATTATCCGTAACATTTTATAAGAAAAATTAGCTTTTTAAATTCATTGTAAATTTAATATATCTGATCTATATTATAGACAAAATACATTAAATTTATAATACATTTAAAAAGTCGATTTTATTTATAAAGTATTACGGAGAATGTAAATAAATAATGATTGCACTTTGAAATATGAAATGTGTAGTATAAAATGGACAAACAACTGTTTCCGTGAGCTTGACTCAGCAGGAGTTCGGGTTCGAACCCGGGACATTCCCATTTATTCATTCTTAAGGTGGATATTCTATCCATTAGGTTACTTGACCAAAAAAAAAAAAAGACAAACAATTTTATTTAAGAAATAATATACTCCCTCAGTTCTTTTTTACTTGTCTTTTAGGACTAGATTTAGCGTTTCTATTTAATTGTACTTTTGGTATTTTACCTGTATGATTTGTCAATTATACCCTTTGTCAATTGCTCTTATCTTTTTCAATAAAACCAATTAATGCTATATATTTGGAAAACTAAATCTTTATTTTGTATTTTTTTTGGAACATAACATTAAATATTGTTTTTTTAACATAATATATTAAATTTATTGGAAAGAGAAAATGTGTGAAAAAAAAGGAATTTATTGGTAAATTAAAACGATGATATAATAGGAAGATAAAATGCAAATATACACTTCCTTAATTTGGTGTTACTATTCTAAAAAGACAAGTAAAAAAAAAGGAGGGAATATGTAGAGACTTTTTTATACCCTCTACGTTTGTGGTTTGTAACCTATTTCATTGTTGGGCAGATTGGATTTGCTGTTGTAAAAGCATCACCCAGTAACACACATTTTTTGATCTAAATCGCCCGATTTGATTTTAACGGCCGAGAACAATTTAACTAGAAAAGCACAGTTTTTAATTTAAGCCGTCTAATTTGAATTTAATGGATGCGATTAAAAACTGCGTGTAACTGTGTGAAAATCTAACTTTAGCAAATGGTGGTCTATGGTTGGGTCTATTCTTCTAAACATGCGCAACCAATTGGTCGGTTTGCGTTGGTTGCAAAACGGCCATCATGGCGGTTGCTGTGTTCTTGTTTTGTTTTGATTTTAATTCGATGTGACACTTTGGCGTTGATGGGTTGCTGCTTTGGTGCTGGTTATTTGTGATGAGCTTCTTGATCATTATCTAATTTAGTGTCTCAGATAGTATGGCTAGAAATAGCCACCATTGCTTGTTATGATTCATAATTGTGTTATTGGTTAGTGAATTTGTTACCGTGTTGGCATTCAAATTCATTTGTCATTTTCAAAACATTCATACAGAATCTACCGTTAGTCGCAAGATTGAAGGTTTGTTGTTGTATTCGTATCAGTTTAGGGGATTGATTTCGAACTAATTGGCTCGAGAGAGTTAGATATTGTTTATTGTTGTTTGTTGCAACGAGTTGATGGAACGTGGACATTTTCGTGTTGGCAGTTGGTTCAATCACCAACTTTATCCTGAATGATTTGTTTAGCAATTATTTTAGATTATCTAATTTAAGATTCAATTATAGGGTTTCTTCTTCTTCTTTTTTTTTTTTTTTTTTAATTTAGGGTTAGGTTCGACTCTCCCTACGGTACTTGTTATATTATATATATTTATGAAAACTTGACAAAGGACTAGGGTAAGATGTGTCATCCTTAGCATGTTTTTTATTCTCATTGACATTATTATGCTCTTAATTTATGACACATATATGAAAGATTGTTACTATTAAAATTGAAAATATAACTCCGACCAATTTAATATTATTCGTATATAAATAAATTGGGTTGATCAATATTATAATTAGGAAAATGCTAAACAGTGCCCCCGGGGCACTAGTTAAGCATATAAAAAGTTATTTTATCAATATTAATTTTATCTTTTATTTCTACTTTTGATATGCTTAACAAGTACCCCCACCCCGGACATTGTTTAGCATGACCCTTATAATTATAACAACCATAGCAAGAACAACAACCTCCACTATAAGTAATTTTAATAATAATATAGCTTCCATCCTTGCCATTATCAACTACTGTTGCAACATCAATAATTCTTATTTTGGCGAAACAACATCAATAATCAATACAAGGCCGGTCCGAGTATTTGGAGGCCCTGACCAAATATTAAGAATGAAATTCTATTTTAAAAAAATTGTTTAAAAAGAGTCATTTTCTATTTTAATTATAAATAACATAAAAAAAAATATCAAAAGTAATCATAATAAATAACATCCAAAAGAGACATATTTTAATCAATTATATTAAAATACATCTTCAAGCAAAAATTACTATCAACTTTATAGTTATTTTTTAAAAAAAACTTTCTAATAATGTTGTTTCTTCTTTTTACGATCAATCACAAGTTATTTATAAAATAACAATGCGTCTATTAAATTTTCTTTAGTTCAAGTAGTAAAATATTTTTAGTATTAACAAAGTCGGTAATTTTTTTTACGTATATAAAAAATTTAATAAACCAATAAAAATAATCAGAGACCCCTAAATGTTTGAGGGCCTACGCGGTGGCTCACCTTGCGGGCCGGCCCTGATTCAATAATTGACACAATATCACAATCAGGATTTCCTGCAGCAATATTTGGAATGTTTCTTGAAACCACCGACAACAAGATTATGTGGATAATGAAAATAACAAGATCCACCCACCGTCAAGATTTGTTATTGGGACCTCTGTGTTACTGTAGTCTGTCTTTATGTATTCTAGCTTGAGGCATGTCTCATGCCCAGTTTTAAATATTTTGCATTTTGCTTTTAAAAAAATAAAAAGAAAAGCATGATGAACCTGCATCCCTGTTCCCTGGGTTGATCCAGCATAATTAAAAAGTTAAGGGAAATTTTGCTGTGAAGTGAAGCCTTGTAAAATAAATAAAAGAATGACACAAAATTGTATAAAGAAATAAATAGAAAAATTGAATATTGTTAAGATGAGGATTTTGGATTGCAGGCGGATGCTAGTGTCGAACTTCAGTCCTCGGGATGCGATCAAACCAACCCAACCAAGTGAACACCGGCTTTTAAGGCTGAGGATTTAACTCGAGTGAAAAAGAATTTAAGATTTTTAACTTTACCAACTCAATTAAAAAATACGAAAAATTTAATTATTATGTTATATTTATAATTAAATTAAAAAATTTTAAAGTCTTTTTTTGGCAAAAAATTTTGGGGCCAAAAGCTTTTGTTTGGCCCTTAGGCCGACGTTGCTGCATCATTTGCACCGGACCATTATTGTTAAAGAAGTTTTACATTTGTTGTGAGATGACTTGAGTATATGTTTATAAGCAAGTGACAATTCTTATCTTACAAGCCGATTTTGTAGGATAGAATTAGGCCCAATATTCAAATTTAAGATGGTTTCAGAGTCTCTCCACAATCTGTTGGGCCGCCTGCTAACGGGTTTCCTATCAGGTCATCCATCATTTATATCCATGCTTCAAGCTCAATAGCGCTGGATGCGAGGGGGTGTGTTATAGAAGTCTCACATCGGTCGTGAGATGACTTGAGTATGTGTTTATAAACAAGTGACAATCCCCACCTTACAAACTGGTTTTGTAAGATTCAGTTAGGCCCAATACTCAAATTTAAAAATTATTTGTTGAAAGAAAAATTGTTATTGAAAGCCAAATGCAAAGAGGAAAATCATTTCCTCCACCATCGTGTAAGGTCCAAAGTGGGCGAGGCCCAATAACTCGAAGACATGAGTCAACAGACAGAATTGTAACATCTGACATCGTAATGATGAACATTTACTGCTTATTATGGCTATCTCACTTGGGCGCGAGGGGGTGTGTTATAGAAGTCTCACATCAGTCGTGAGATGACTTGAGTATGTGTTTATAAACAAGTGACAATCCCCACCTTACAAACTGGTTTTGTAAGATTCAGTTAGGCCCAATACTCAAATTTAAGAATTATTTGTTGAAAGAAAAATTGTTATTGAAAGCCAAATGCAAAGAGGAAAATCATTTCCTCCACCATCGTGTAAGGTCCAAAGTGGGCGAGGCCCAATAACTCGAAGACATGAGTCAACAGACAGAATTGTAACATCTAACATCGCAATGATGAACATTTACTGCTTATTATGGCTATCTCACTGTTTTTCGACAGTCATAGATGACCTCTATCAATGGTCTCGACCCAGCGTTGCTGCTATATATACACTCCTCATTTAGAGGAGATTTGTACAATCTCTTTTACTCTGAAAACATTTGCTTCACACTAACTTAAGCGTTGGAACGGGACAGGGCACAATCGTTGAACATCGGACAAAGTTGACTCTGGTCAGGTAAGATCACAAATATTAAAATGGTAGACTTTTTTTTTTTTTTTTTTAACATTTTATAAAATAGAAACACAAAAATTGTGCGTCAAGATGTTAAAAATTACCCCCTCTGTTATTTTTTATTAGTTTTTGTCGTCACATTTAGCGTTCTTTTTTATTTGTCTTTTTTTGTATTTTAAGGATACAATTTGTAAATTATACCCTTTGTCAATTGCTATTACTCTATTTCGATAAAACTAATTAATGCTATATATTTGGAAAACTAAATCTTTTTTTTAAAATTTATTTTTTGGTACATAATATATTAAATTTTATTTTTTTGTACATAATATATTAAATTTATTAAAAAAGAAAGTGTGTGCAAAAAATAAAAATTTATTGGTGAATTAAAACGAGGATGAAATAGAAAAATAAGATGCAAAAATACATTTCCTAAATTTGATGTTACTATTATAAAAAGACTAATAAAAAGAAACATAGAGAATAATTTATAATCCGTCAACTGCATATTGTATTAAATAAATCAATCATTCATATATAATTTCGTCAAAGAAAATATGGTATAATATTACGAACAACAAATTTAAATAAAGATTAATATAAAAACTAAAAAATTCATATTTAATTTATTTTTCAGTTAAAAAAATTTAAACTTTTTGAAGAGAAATTCCTATAATATGTATTAAACATGACTAGAGAAAAGAATTTAAAATTTCTAATGATATACACGAGTTGATAGAAAATCAAGGACCTAAAATCATGATAAGAAATATTTGAGGTACAAAAACTTACTAAAATTTTTTATAGAGACTAAAAATAAAATTTCAGATATTTATAAGGACTAAAAACATATTTAACCTTACTTAAATTATTTATAGAGACTAAAAACATATTTAACCTAAATATTGAATTGAATTAGTCCCAACATCCAATTCAAAGATTAGTGTAGTTGCTATATGTATGAATTATTATCTCCTTAAATTACATCTTAATTAAGTAACGAAATGCCTTGAGCTTTTGATTGTAAAACAATAAAAGAGAAAAGAGTTCAGCATCATTATTCATAAGATTAGTTGGACAAAACATCATTGTTATCTCCTTGTGTTACACAATATACAATACAATACAACATAAACTCAGAAAATACTCAAGCAACAATATTAGTTGGACACAACCTCCATGAACTCGGGATCATTGCAAATTGCTTCCAAAGTTTCATAAGAATGACACACTTCAAGGTCAATACTACCTTCTTCTTTACCTGCAAACACACTAATAATTCCATTTTCTTTATTTTCGCCACCATGTCGAACTGCCACAGGTTTTCCCCAACCGAAATCATTACAATAAACATCAAACCGAGGTGAACTACTAGTATTTAATGTTTTACTATCATACATACCAACATTTAAAAAATTCGGTGTTTTCAACCAACTTTCATAGTAATTCTTCAACTTCTCATCAGAGTGCAAAGCAATCATCTTGTTCATATTCAAAGCTCCTTTACCAAGCCCATTGTCCTCCAACAAGTCGCGAGCTTTCATCGTAACCACACAATCTATCATAGCGTTTCCAAAGTAATCCTCTTCCAAGGGAGGAATCAACCTTGGTCTAACGCCTATAACCACCACAAAATGCACTTCTTCTTCTAGGTCAAGATTTTTGAAACGTATAAAAGATCGCCAAATGTGAGTGAAAAGTGCTTGCAAAGAAGATATGTTCTTTGTTCCAACTTCTAAGTTTGCTTTGAATTTTAGTTTTGCAATATTCTCTTTAGTGAAATGAAATAACCTCACTGATGGTTTGAGGTTGACTTTATGATTATCATTATAGTGATGATTATTTTGTTGTTCTATTGCAAAAGGAAATCTAATCGGAAGTTGAATGCCTTTCGGAAACCAACGTTCAAATGATGGGATTTTGGTTATTTCGAGGCAACCCTTTGAGATTTTGGCCCATAAATTGAGGAAATGCCAAATTGATGTACCATCAGCAACCACATGATTAATTGAGCAGCCAATGAAAATGCCGTTAACTAGCTCTGTTACTTGGACTGCAAATAACGGATTTGATGTGCCTTCATAGTTATTAACACCGTTAAGTGGAAAAAATGAGTGAAGACTGCCAGGAACATAAGTGGATCCAAGGATGTCATCTACACTACTGTTTTCTGCTGCGGCATGAACAAAAAGTGCACCTTCATTATTGCATGTGATGGAACACGAGATAGTATTATCTTCGTATTCTTTAATTTTGAGACGACCTAAAAAGGGGGGAAACTTTT
Source organism: Trifolium fragiferum (assembly GCA_954870985.1). NCBI lineage: Eukaryota > Viridiplantae > Streptophyta > Magnoliopsida > Fabales > Fabaceae > Trifolium > Trifolium fragiferum. The sequence goes on from OX940792.1 coordinate 15,414,828, forward strand.
TAAGGATGGATGAAAGAGAGTTTTTAAGGTGTTCGATTTGATTTGATGTGTCTTGTTTCAAAGGGTGATGATAAATAAGACCCTTTTGGTTGACTCCATATGGAAGGAATTGAAGATCCCATGGTGTTAGATCGATTTCATGAACACTTGAGTCATCACAAAGATTGTGACTTGGTACATTGATTGTAGTGGTGGAGAGAACTTGAAAGGAACTCATATTTAAGGTATACTGAGGACTTATTTGTATATAGAATTGTGAGGTTTGGGTGATTGAGAGAGGACGCACTTGAGCATATTTATTTATAGATGAGCATAACTATCTATAAATAATCAAATTTTATTCTTCAAAAATAAATCATTTTTAAATATTACATAAGTAGCATGCATTCCCCACGTCAATTGCCTATATTTTATCTTATAATAAAAAATATATAAAAAAAATTAATGATTAATAAAACTTAAAGTTAAATTGTTCAAGAGAACATTAATTTGATTGCTAAGTGAAACAATATTTTTTTAACCAAATTTTACTTATATCACAGTTTAACTCTAAATTACTTGTAGCTCTTTTCTTAGATACAGGAGGGTTAGCTAAAAAAAAAAAACAAAAAAGAAAAAGAAAAATACACATCACATAATTTATTAAAGATAAAATTATACTCGTAGTTCTTTAACTTATTTCCGAGTAACAATTTAGTTAACATAAGAAATAAACAAAAACTTTCTTCAAATCCAACTATATATATATATATATATATATATATATATAGGATGTATCACATAATTAATAATGATATGTTTATACAAGAATGAATTATCAGTCATTATATTTTAAAAACAAGAGTGGAGATAAAACAAACTTTTAAGTCTGTGATGTGACTTCTACCACAAACCTTCTCTCCTGTTTAGCTTCTTCTCTACTGCGAACAACAAAGAAAGAATAGATAAGGTGGTCGTCGCGGCTACATGTGCGGCGACTATGGCCAATGGGCAACGACGTAGTGGTAGAGAGTGGCTTTCGGCCATTTCTTCTTTTTTTTTTTTTTAATTTAATTTTTATTTTGTAAATTGCAAGTAGGGAGTATTCAATGAATAAATATTAAATTTGGTCTCTAACCTCCATTACCTTACCTTTTTTAAAAAAAATATGTAATTAAACAAAAACAAATTATGAAAGTCATTTAACAAAACTCTTTGTCTCTTTCCATCTTCTCTGTGTTTCCCATAATTCCCTTGTTTTGCACACCTTCATTGTTTACCTTCCACCACATCTCTATTTACTCATGGAGGCAAAATTTTATCTCTATCTCTCTTTCATCGCTTGTTATTAACAACCGTTTGAAATTAATAAAATTGATAATTAAGGTTAAAGATTGATTTGTCAGACTTAAGTCTAAAAAATAAGCTTATAAAAGGCTACAATCTACGTATCATGTTTAGGCATTAATATTATTAATATATCAAATTTAGATCTTACAAAGTCTAACTCGGTTTTGTCTATCCTTCCTCACCCCAAATCAAGATTGTTTAATTGATTATCGATTTAAATGGAGGTAAGTGCTTCAATGCTTGTCACGAGGGGACTTCTAGGGTCACTATGTTACATTAAGAGCAATTAAACATAAAATTTTACATCACATTCCACTTTTTTCCTTAACGTTGAATTTTTAACTCAAACTTGACACATCAATAGTAAGGCAAACATAAATTGAGATAGAAAGACTTATCTTTTGAGCTTAATGGTTGGCACTCATATAAGTAGTATTCAAGAGGGTAAAACTCAAGTAGCTGCTTAAATAGGGATTTTTTTCGCCATCCTACATTCTTTTCGTGTGTCTTACGTGTTTCCATTTTTATTCTTCTATTACTTAAGTATAGTAGCAAACATTTTAAAAAAGAAAAATTTCGGAAAAATATCGTCCGATACTTAAGTAGCAGACGTTATAAAAAATAATTCTAATAGATTGTTCATAGGACGCTCGAGAAAATGAATTGGGTGGCAAAAGAAACTTTCCTTAAAGAGGATGGCACATATTTAAGCAAGTAACCGATATCAGCCTCACCTAATTGAAACAGTTTCTTGAGCCCAAAACAAAAGCCTTCCCCATCTACACCTTGCCTAAGAAGTTTTCTTTCCCATCCCCCCACGTTTCTTTTTTACCCTCCAAAAAATTTGATTTTGCCCTTGATAAAAAATTTGGTTCGCACAAATCGAAATTTTTCTAGTTTAAATTTCAGTTTCTAGAAACCAAAATTGTATTTCAATACAAAAAAAAAACTCGATTTATAGAAACCGAAGTTTTTATTAAAAAGGAAAATAGGAAATTCAATGGATAATGAAAAAGAAACGTGAAGGGCTGAAAGAGAAAACTTCCTTGCCCAATAGTTACCTGTGCAATGGTCCAATTCATATTTGTGGGCCTATATATAGTGTTATTCAGCACTGCAGGGTAAGGGTTTACATGATTTTAAATTAAAAATAAAAAATATTAAATTTTAAAGTACACTTGTTATATTTAGATTAGAAAATTGTATAACTAGAAAAGATATATCGAACAGTCACGTGACCGTGACTCAGTTGGTATGGATATTGCATATTATTGCAGGGGTCGGGATTCGAACCATAATCATTCCACTTATCTAAGTTTTCTTCTTTTTATACTATTACTCTTATTTGTTCTATATTAGGTAATGATTTTGTTTGACAATATTAAACCAATATTTCGACTTTCTTAAGATTTAATAATTTCAGATTTGGAGAATTCTTAAGATTCAACTTTCTTAAGTTTAAACTAGAATTTTATTTAAAATTAATTTCTCTTATCTTATAATTTAAAGTTATTTTAAAATTTAAATTAGGAGAATTCACATTTTTGGTTGTGGTTTGGATTATGTTATGTCAAATTCTATTTTATCTATAGGGAGATATTTAGGAAAATTAGGGATGCAATATTTATATGTTACTCCCTCTAGTCCTTTTTTAAGAAAAATTTTGCTTTTTAGATTTATAAAATATTTTATGTATTTAAACCATATTATAAAACAGATACATCAAACTTTCAATAAATGTAGAAAACAAATTTTTTCTTATAATAAGGAATGAAGGGAGTATATCCCTTTCAATCATAAACTATATAGTGCATTCACATGTTAGAAGGACAATTTGCGATTGTGATAATTTAAATAGTTTCGACCCAATGATATCGTTTGAATTGTTGAAGGAGTTTCGGAAGGACATCAAAGCAGACCGTACCAAATTTATTTGTTAAATTTCTTGAATAGGTGACTTTAGACCTATCTTACTTACCAAATGCATGTATAAAGTGTGTTGGCAAAATTATTTAGGCAAAAGGGTTGAGGTTGGTGTGACATTGATAAAGGTATATAAAGGAATTGGATCTTTGAGTTCATTAAAGGTTTATTGCCAATGAACTAGTAGATGACGAAGAAAATGATGAAGGCATATAAATGAATTGGATCTTTGAGTTAAATGTTTTTTTTTGGTTAATAGTAGTCCTACAAAAAAAAGTTTTGACTTGGGAGAGGAATGCGTCAAAGCTCAAAAGAACCAAACCCGGCTCAAATGTGAATATTAAAATGAGGTCTAATAAAAAAATATTTTTTCAATATTTTTTGAAGAAATAATAACAAATTATTATATATTTCACAAAAAATAATTAAACTGAATAAATTTTTTGGTAAAAAAGTTAAAAATATATCAATTATAATTATGCTCCCCGTGGGCGTTGAACCCATGTACCCTTGAATATCAAAAAATATTAATTTTAGTGATTATATATGAATAAATAAGTAATTACTTATGAATTAAAGGTAAACGAGCAACAAGCTGCGCCGCCAAACCTTTTTGAATGACAAAATCAATTCGAATAAAAATAACATTCTTAACTATATGGGACACAACATTGTTATTCATAACTTTTTGAACTCGTTGCAAAAGACTCACAACCTCTAGTGCTAGAAAGCCAAAAATGTTAAAAGCAAATTATATAAAAGCATGTTGATTGTCAGAACATGTTTTCTCATATTGATAATATTTTAAATATTTTTTAAATACCTGTCCATCATAGAGCACTAAAAGAAGTGATCTATATTATAATTCATACACACACACACAAACTTGTAACGTACAAAGCTAAACAATATCAAGTCTCACATTCTCACACGAGGGAGTGTCTTCTGCCTTCAAACATGAATCAACTTTATTATTTTCCCTAGAAAGCACTGGCTTTGTCATATATATGACTTTCACATTGTTTTTTGTCTACAATTTCTCAACCAACAATACAAGGACCAAGAGTTTTGTCCGAGGATATGAAATTCGAGAGGCAACTCAATCTTTGAAAATTAGTTATATATGCATATTTTATTCCTTCACTTTGTCAACTTCCATATATTTTCTTCAATCCCATTGCCTCTTTTGAACTTTTCTCCCTTGGATCACCCAAATGAATCAATGATCATCATTTTTATTTATTTTTAGCTTTTATTTTAATAATAAGATACTCAAAGGAATTTGAGAATTATATATTGGTGAAGTCTTACTCAACAATCAATAAAAAAAAAAAACCACATAAATAGATTTATATATGATATTCATGACTAATTTTCAAACAATTTTTCTTTCGGATACATTTGACTTGTTCTTCTTCATTATTGGATAAATTGCTTCAAATTATTAATGCTACTATAGAAAAAAAAACCTTATCTATACTACTAAAATGAACCACTTAGCGATGAAATTAGAGACAAATTTCATCTTTTCACATCTCTAAATTTTCATCATTTGTTTCAATCCTAACATATAATGCGAATATTGAGTTTTAAAAACTAAACTTTATTATACAGAAAGATTTAGCGACACAACTAAAGGAAAATAGTATTCTAAATACCAATGCTAATAATTTACATTTCTCTATTAGTCAAAAAAAAAAAATTCTATTAAAAATTTGATGTGTCTAATAAAAGAGTTGAACAAATATGCTTAAAAAAAAGATAAGAACAAATATAATAATTTAAAAAAAAAAAAAATTATTCTGAAAGGTTAGTCTTTGAAATATGGTAGTGAAGGAAAAACAAATTTTGTTACAGTTGCATAATAATAATATATAATAATTTAAAGAAAGGAAAAGAGTGTGTGTGGTTTAAAATAATGGATTTACCAAAAAAACCATAAAATAATGAATTTAGCCATCTAACACGCATTAATTGATCAGGTATCATTTCCTTTTATAATTTTTTATTACTATTATTATATTATTTTACATCATAGTAATAACAAACAAAACCATGTTGAATGCATCACAGAAATTAATGGTGGTGTGAAAGAGTGAGAGAGAGAAAAAAAGAAGAAACAAGAGAAAGAGTGATACTCTACAACAATGGCATCTTCAAATTCACCATGTGCAGCATGCAAGTTTCTACGCCGCAAATGTCAACCAGAATGTGCATTTGCACCTTATTTTCCACCTGATCAACCACAAAAATTTGCAAATGTTCATAGAATTTTTGGAGCAAGTAATGTTACAAAGCTTCTTAATGATTTACATCCTCACCAACGTGAAGATGCAGTTAATTCACTTGCTTATGAAGCCGAAATGAGACTCCGCGATCCGGTTTACGGTTGTGTTGGTGTAATTTCTCTCCTTCAACATCAACTTCGTCAACTTCAAATGGATCTTTATTGTGCTAAATCCGAACTCTCGAGGTATCAAAATTTGAGTATCGCGGCTACTGCCGGTCATGGACTTATAACCGGCTTGACAGGTGAATCTGTCACGGCCGCAACTAATTACCACCACACGCAGAACGCTGGTGGTGGTAATAATAACAGTAACGGTAACGGCCGTGACCGTGACCCTGACCATCATTATCATCATCAATTTTTTCCAAGGGATCATCATCAACATAATTTGGTTAGAAATTTTGATGCTGGAATTGGGAACAACTATGATGCTAGTCTCTTGGCTATGAATATATCTGCCAGCTTAGGTCAGATTAATCAGCTTCAACACCATAGTGCTGCCGGCGGTGGTGGTGACGACCGCCGTACTGTTAACCGCTCCTAGGGTTTTATTTATTCAATAGGTAATATAATTAATGTTTTTCATTTAATTTTAAAGTCTGTCATCTATCATCACTGAATCACATAACTGCATATGAAATATGCAATCATAACATTGAGAGACTTCAATGCTTTACATTATTTTATGTATTCAAATTGCAATTTCTCATGTAATACTATACTGCACTTAATTACTTAGTCAATTAATTAATTTAGAAAATATTTCTCTATTATAATGCACTTACTCAATTTTTTTTTGAACAACACTTACTCAATTAATCTATAAAATTATCCATTAATTAAATCCAATATTCCAAAAAATTAAATTCCTATAGTATAATCTAGTGTATGATCAGTTTAATTAGTTAATGAATATTTAAAATCCAATAATCTAGTGTATGTATAATATATATTGATCAAGAATTTTATTATGATGTTTATTTTTATATTTATTTTTTATTTTTCTTTTTTAAGGAGTTTTGACATTACTAGCTGGAGAAAAGAATTGAACCTGCAATATTCTTCATTTTTGAAGGACACTCAAAGACTATTATGCTCATCAGTCAAAGCTTAAGTCGGTTTTAATTTTATTTTTAATTTTTGTTTTATATGATTACAAAAAAAAATCTAGACAGAAAAATATATATAAATATGAGGTCTAAATGATTTATGAATTAAGTAGCTGACCAATATTTTACTATTGTGATTATACTGCATGTCTCTACAGAGAGAAGAAATAAGTGATCAGCGTTTATCTTCCTCAATGGAAACACTATCACTATTGCCAAACAGTTTATTTTAATCAATAATGATAGTACAGTTTTGGTCAAACTTATGGTGTTAATAATTATTAGCTCTAATACATAGCACTTCATCAGAATGCTTGTTTTTAATTAGAATTAAATTTTGAATGCTTTGAGTTAAATCCTTCTTACTATGGTATATTTACTTTTCAGCATTTAGAAATTTGTATTACAGTTTAGAGAATATATATATATATATATATATATATATATATATATATATATATTTATTTATACATTTCATTGGATATATGTGTAAAAAAATTATATAATAACAGAAATAGCATGAAAATGTAGAGACGAAAATATGTAAATTTAATTGTTTTTGATTTCAATATTGTGTTGGAAAACTCAAATTTAGGACCAATTAATATTTTTTTCTTCTCTCATTTCTATCCTCTTATTCACAATAAGGATCATTTTATTATTAAAAATTGTTTTAAAATGAATGTAATTTTTACTTTTTAATGAAGAATTAATATTGCTTTTTCAATTTTGTTTTCTAATTAGTACTATTAAGTATACTATTTCCAACGTATTTTATTTCACTTAACGTTAATGAAGGTCGAAAACATATCAATAGTCAATAAGTTTAGTTTAATCAGAGTGTCGTGTGTTTTGACAACTTTATTGCATTCTTTAATCGATGTGTAAAACAATAAATGACATTCATTTTGAAATAGAGCGAATTTTTATTCTTAATTTTGTATTGATGTGGTGGAAACAATAATTGAAAAAAAAATTTGGCCAATATTTTCTATTTTCCAACTGCAAAGTCACTATAAATCGATTTAAATTATCAATGATTAATCTATGAATTGTACTCAACAAAACTTGATATAATAGTTTTAGAAGTCTTTACAACGGTAAGACAACAATTGCGATCGCATAAACTACATTTACACAAATTTCACCACAATTTAAAAATTTAGAGCATAATAAATTCTCCTACAACTTGCAATTTAAAAAGATCCCTATAAATTATGTCTTTATTTCCTTGTATATGATTATATACCTTTTTTCAAGTACGTACAAACCCATTACACGGTTGAACTAATAGAAGAAGCATATGAAAAAAATGATGATTATACCCTGGCTACAAAACAGAACAGCATTTATAGCAATTGCTTCAAGTTGTTACTGAGTAAAACTACTCACTCATATACAATGACACAACACATACACACACACTATGTTTAATTCTCAATGTCATTCGCATTTATTAGACAGTGCCAACACTATGGACCTGTTTCTTCCTATCTGAACCCCTTTGTTAATTCCATTGGGTATGAAATGAATTCAGTGACTATGACTTGACCAATTCTTTTACTAGCCTTTTATCCCCTCTTATTCACTATTCCTTGTTTCTATCAATACATACACACACTCTCTTTTTCTTTTTTTTTCATGCACGCTTTTCTATATTTAGCCTCCGTTTGGATTAATTTATTTTTGAGTTTATGCGAACAGTTTATGCAATTTTTATGTATTATTATAAGTTTTCCAAGGTAGTTTATGATGAAATAGCTTATAAAAATACAATTTTCACTAGTTTAAACTTATAAAATTGCATAAAACCTAATTTATATTGCATAAGTTGTTTGCATAAGCTTAAAAATAAGCTAATCCAAACAAGGTCATAATCATCTTCATGACTTCATCTAATATCGATTTCTAAAAGATGTTCAAAATATGTAATAGTACCTCTTAGAATTTTTGGAGAGAAGATTCTCTCAATTATAAAAAAATTATATTGAAAGAGTAATGTGGAATTTTAAGCCTTTGAATTATTTTTTAAAAAATGAGTGAAGTTAATTAAGGTTTGGGAATTTAAAATTGAAAGAAAAAAATTAAGAGTAATCATTTTCGAATTTTTGGTTGAACTTAAAATGAATATTGTCTCTACTTATAGACTTATGTAATATTCATTTCTCATATAATGTTGAACTTTTAATACACACTTTCACATTTAGTACAATGAAATTTGATGCGTGGATATAAATGGCTAGTGATCTGACGGCGAAAGTTATATAGTAGAAAGTTCAACAGATGTAAGTGTAAAAACTCTAATATCATCTTCGAATTTTAAGTTGCACATAATTAAACCTTACAAAACTAATTTGTAAGCTGAAAATCGCCTCTATTTATATACTCATATTGAGAGCATCTCTCATTCAATGAAGGCCTCTCTTTTTTTTTGACCAAGAAATATATTCATTCATTTAAATTGGTAGAGTGCATCAGATACACTTACATATTCAACATCGTTAAAAACAAAAAAGAACGATTCTGTAAAAAACTCACAACATCCTCCGTCCCAAAACTTTTGTCATTTTTAACTTTTGCACATGGATTAAGAAACAATATTGATAAGTTGGGTCATTTTTACCTTTATTTTATTAAGAAATAGAAAATTCTTTAATGAATTAATACTTCTGTTTTTGTAATGGTACAAATGGTTAAACATCATTAATTTTACACTGGTTTCGTAAAAGAACCAAAATTTTGCGACAAAACTAAAAAGATAAAAGGATCAAAGTTTTGTAACGAAGGGAGTAACATAAAACAACATTGTCGAGCCTACAAATAATGTGACAAAATAAAAGTAACTGAAATACTCATGCCTCTATAAGTTGATCGAAGTTGAATAAGTAGTTGATCGAAGTTGATCTAATCATTTGTTTAATCAATAATTGATCGAATATAATATGCCAATATGAACCAAATGAATACCATAACACGACAAATAATTGAGCAAACTATGAAAAATCAAATTAATTAATACTATACCAAGACGGAAAATCGTGAACAAAAACACAAAAGAGAAGACTTAATCTATATAACAACTACTTTATTTAGATTAAAAGAGATAAAAAAGATGCATAGGGTGATTCTAGGTCAAAGAACAACCTAGAGCTAGCTACTTCTTTCTCAATGGTAGGCTTTTAACAATAAATTTATTTGTATTTATAAGACAATTAAATTTTATAATGATAAAAAATATTAATAAGGTTTAATATTTTATTAAAATTTGTTAAAAATAATAAAATGCATTTTTTTTAATGTTAACACTTTAGTTTCTAGAAAAAATGGATCTATTAATTAAGAATTTTATTGTGAAATAAATAAAATCTATTTAAAAAAAATGGTTTCTGCGAGATATATAAAATGTATACGTATTTTGTTTGAGTTCATATTAGAAGTCAATATTTTTATTTTTGGTCAAGAGAAGTCAATATTTTATATTTTGATAAGTTTCAAAATGCTATTAATGCATGAAGAATAAAAGAATAAAAGAACAAGAAAACTATACCCGAGAATCCACACCTACTGCATTTCTTTCACCTTTCATCTTTATTACTTCCTTAATTATATGCTGTTTGTCCCCTCTTTCCTTTTCCCTTTTCTTGCATCTGCTACAACTACTTCAATTGAGAAATCAAAAAGGAAAAGAAGCAAAATTAATTAACTTAGGTTGTCCATGAGATGTGACAATTCGACGTTGTTAATTGTAGATTGATCGACACTGTTAATTTCAACTCTGATTTTTATAGTGTACTTTTTGAAGTAGATCTAATAGCAAGATTACTTGTAATTTTTAGTTATGAATAGTAATTTTATTTTTTATTTATTAGTTTAATGGGTTTGAACCTTTATTTATACATAGTAGTAATTTATTTATTTACAAGTGAACAAGTGGAGTCTTTTTGTTTTTGGGTTTGAACCTTTATTTATACATAGTAGTAATTTATTAGCTACAATTCTGACACGTGAAATACACATAAAAATTGTTTAAAATTGGAGTATCTCGTGTCATAATAGAGAAATTATTTAATGAATTAATTAATTTTTAAGGATCTAACTGGATGTATAGGGACCGATATAGGAAAAATCCGAATTTTAAAGGAAGGGGCGGGGGTGGCTGGGGGCAGAGTGTGCTTCGCCTCGCCCCATCCTACATAAAATTACCATATTGTCCATATATTTTACAACATTTTTACCTACTTATCCTTCTTAACATAGTAACATATACATAAAAAGAAAAGTGCTTTGAAACAATTTTTTTTTACTTTTTTGAAAAAAAAGTGCTTTGAAACAAGATTCATTTAAATTTTTTTTTTTATAAAAAATACTCTAATAGTTTCTGCGTATGGGGATGAGCGAGGACTCGTACCCCACCAAGGGTGGTGGTGTGTGGTAAATTGTTATCCTCGACAGGGTTTGGGGGCAGGGGTGGTACAAGGAGGCGGGGGATGGGGGTGGTACAACCCATTGCCATGCCTAAATACAACCTTTCACAAAATATACCAAATTTGTTGAATGTAATTCATGTTTAGTTTTACTTTGTAATTTATTGCTTAAGCTATTATGTTAGTTAGAAGGGTACGTTAAACTGTTTTCGAGTTTCTGTTTCCACACAATTTAGATTTTTTCTAATTTTTAGCCTGCTACAACTAACACTCGTTCTTAATTAATACAATCAATCAAAAAGGTTGTGACAGTTCCAATTTATAACCATTGGCAGAGCTGATGTTACTTGACTTCAAGGCTTGCGTCCTTCCACCAGTTGCAACTTCCTGGTTGCCCTTCTTGGCCTCCATGGATGTGTCTTTGCACCAGGGGTCATGCACCCTTGATTCGCATTTCTTAACCTTGGACCCCTCAAGTCGGTCATGACTGTTGGGTGACTTGCACCCCTTGGGTGTTGAGTGCCTTGCTGATGGTGGTTCACGACTGTTGCTTCTCTTACTACAAAAGTTTACAAGAGAACACAAATTAAATAACATTCCCCCAATCTGTAAGATCACAAGAAGAAGTAAAGTCTAACATTCCGCCAAATCAAATAAGCGTTCAAGCCTCTCGCACAAAAGGACCTCCTCGATCCAGAGATTAGATCAAAAAAGAGTACATGTACTATACCCCACCCTCCTCGTCACACTCCCCAAACCAACCGTCCGTGTAATCCCTCCTACTCCATCCTAAAAAAAATACCTATTCCATCCCATGCCTTTTAAATTTTTGATTTATTGATTATTATTTATCTCTACACCTCTAACTATGTCACAACTTTTGTTACATGCATGTGTGTGTCTTGTATCAATTAACATTAACTATTTCACCTTATAAAAGATAAATTTGTAAAATAATATCTATTATCAAAATAAATTTAACATATGTGTATATCAAATTAGTTTTACTTTCTTTTTCAATCTTTCGACCAAATACACAATATTACCTCATAAGTGTGGTAACATACTCTCTCCCTCTCCTGTCTGTGAGCATCTCTTTAAAAGGTCCAATCATCTCATGTATCAAGTATCAACCACAAGGTCTGATGACTGATCTCTATCGTTTATATTCCTAGTTTTTAAATACACACCTCTCTCGTCTTCACTTTTATTATGGGTAGTTTCAATTGATTTATTTTTTAACTTATGTAAATAAATCAATTTTCATGTATTATTATAAATTTTTTAAAATAATTTATGATGAAAATGTTGGAATTAATTTACTAATTAATCATATAATACATGCTCAATAATAAAGATTAGAACTTTAATCTTTTATTTTAGTGCGGAAGCCAAATAAACAATGAACATTAATATAATTATAGGATCTACAACATGTCGATTTATCAAAGATTAGTATGAGAAATACCTGGATATAAAAGAATATGAGCAAACCGTAGGTCTCGCCGATAGCAATCCTGAAACGCAATGAGAGACGGATGACGTGCATCCGGTGGCTTGTGGTTCTTCCTCAACCGAGACTCTTTATGCCCTAAGCGCTCTTCAGATGGGGAGAAGAGGCGATATGCGGTGTGTCTGGTATATTGGGGACCATAGCCTATATATAGTGTGATGGCCAATTAGGGTTCTCATTATTCCGAAATGGACCATCTTGACATCCACTCATATTGAGCCCATATCCAATTAATTAATTAATTTCTAAATAGAAATCTAAATAGCCTTTTATCTTTACTTGATCACTTAATCAATTAAGGCTCCTTATTGATAAATAGCTGATATAATTATATAAAGATATTTGCCCACATAATATTATTGGAATATCATAAAATATTCCAACAATCTCCCACTTGGGCTATATATCGTAATAATTATATCATTATTCTTTAGGCGCGCATCCGAATACTATTTATCTTTAGATTTCAACCTTACAATCTGGTCCATCTTATACATCAATGATGGGACCACCGCGGCTGTCGTCACTGACGTATAACGTGACGAAACCCCGACGACCACCATATCAATGTACTTGACGACATAAATCGATATGGATGAGTGGCATGGAAATTTCATGCAACGTGATCTCTAAATCATGCCTATTTCCAACTGGTCCAACTAAAGTCTTTAGTGAGATCAAACTGAAGTTTGCAAATCAAATTTGCACAAAAGATACATAATCAGTTATAACAATTATAACCTCAAACTTTATTTCTGCAGAAAACCTTAACAAAAATTATAAATCTGTGTCAATACCAAAGTTAGAACATAACTAAAGAGAGACTCTCACTAATCTAAGACATCCTTAGTGACAACAACAATATGAAAGACCTTAGGTTTCAAGTCTTTGATTAGTGAGTCAGCTAGCATAAAATTTATATTTATATGTTATATCCTTCAACAACTTATAAATTGATAAACAATAAACAATAAAACATTTGTTAAAGCATTATCTGACTAATTTATGTCACAATATAACTTGAGTTGTCTTTCAAAAAATCTTTTACTTTATGCAACCAAGTGACATAAATACTTACAGTCATTCATTTCTTGAGTTAGAATTTCCATTATAAATGGACATTCAAAATGATCGGAGTCGAACACACTGATGATCTCCAAATTATTCGATCTCCGATATGTGAGCACAAATTATTTTTGTTCTCTATAACAATCATTATGGTTGCTTCATTTCAACAATTCAAATTTTGAATTGCTCAAGTATCTGCCAAATGATCTTAATATATATGCGCTATTTCCAGATGCATATAAGTAAGATCATACATATGTTTCTCAAATTTAAAGCATATCAGAAAACACTATATTTTCTAAATTTCCAGATTTTCTTTTGGGCAATTATTCAGACTTTTAAACAGTCTCCCTTTATGATTAAAACAATCCCTTAGTTTATTGACTTTCATGTCGAATTTACTTTCAACTTTATTGATATAACTCTTTTGAAAAACCGAATGATACAATGAGAATAATCTCTAAGTATCAAATTTCCTAATACAAAAGAGGTGTGCCCAAGATCTTTTGTCACTAAACTTTTGTTAGTGATATATTGGTTTCGCACAACGATTGTATATCACTGTTGACTTGATAAAATAAAATCGACATATAAAAACTAATAATATAAACATACTCCCACTGAACCTGTATAAACCACAACTCTCCATAATATACATCTCAGAACCAAATGAGACAAATACTTGATGAGACTTTTGTGGTACTATTAATGAGACAACTTCCTAAACTCACAGATGGATTTCATTTCTTTGCAAGCCATCTAATTTGTGTCTAATGACACAAAATTCCTCTTATTGCACCTTATTGTATTTCATAATGTCGCCATTAAGAATTACTATCTTGATATCCATCATATGAAGCTTCAAAATTATAATAAGTAACAAGTGTCGTGACTATCCTAATAGAGTTTTCAAATCAAAACAGATATGATTTCTCTTTTCAGTCAATACTTTATGACACTCGACACCACAATTCTTGAAAGTATTGAGTTTGATATTTATGAATTAATTTCTTAACTTAATTGAGAGGAAGAACTCTAATGTCCTTACAAGGATCCAAATTTACTATATAAATAGCAACTTTATGAATTGATTTAGAATCAATTCTTCCTCACTCAATTCTGTTCTTTTACCATATCTCTCCCCCAAACTCAATATCTTCAAGAGACTTTAAAGTTTCTATCTCAAAATGTTCATTAACATGAGACCAAAGTTTATATTTCTAAAAAAATTCAACAATTTTAGATTGTCACAAGTAATAACTGCATTGACTATAATAATATTTATATTTAAAAGACATATTCAACCTCTCGTTTTAAAATAATAATAAAGAATTAAAACAAAACAAAACTCAAATAATGATCCATAAATTGTCTTTTAAATAGAAATATAAGTTAGTAACAACAATCTGACAAATAGTTGAAATATCATTAATCTTCACCGACTTATGTCCCCTCTAGATTGATGTGTCTTTCAACATCATTGGAGATTTGTCAGTTTAGATCATATTTTCTTATTATTCTTTATATGCCCTTATCCTTTGAGGTATTTACATAATGAGCACTATTTTATTTTCTCTTGCTTTAATATTTTCTTCATTGCACACTTTATGAAATGATCATTTTAAAGAATCATTTCTAACTTTAATAGCGATAAACTAATTGTGCAAAGAGAACACTCAAGGATATATTTTCAACAAGGTCACTTGATTGTCGAAATCACAACGATTTAGCAAGATTAAATAGTTACATAATGTGCTCATGATATTTTCTTTGCTCAATGATCCTAATGAAATATTAACTTTCCAATGAGAGTTTATCTTTCGCCTTATTGCTTTAGAAGCACTTTAATTTAAGCAAAGAAAATATGACACAAACTTAATGTCATCTTAAATAACACCTCCAATGTCTCTGGAAAACAAAACTTTATGATCACACGACCTACGTGATTAGGAGTATACTCACTTTCTAAACTTAATTCTCACTTTAAATCTACTGAATTGTGAGAGAATTTGAGTTTCTCCATCTTTATCGAAGAACATAATATTATTCATTTATTCCAAAGAGTTAGAATTTTTAAGAATTTAAATTCCAACGTTATTTTGCAGATACATAAACTATATTAGTTTATAGAGAACAAAAAATTACTCACCAAAATACCTAGTGCACCATTGATGTCAAGCCCTTAGAAAATTACATCAATTGTTGGTGGTATTTTGTGACAATGATCAAACACTCACAATCAATATTGACAAACAATAAATCCTTATGATCGTCACATGTTTACCATTATAGTGTGAATGCAATCCCTAAATACTTGCACGGATTTACACTTGCACAATTTTATTATGCATGTCAATAAATTATTACATGGACATGCACATCTTTATTTGTAAATTATAAGACAAAACAAGATACCAAACGCACCATTAATCCACAATCTTTGATTGCCAAGAATTAACTGCAAGCGGTACTCTCAATGTAATGATCAAACATTGGTAATAAGTCCTGTCAGATAATGTATGTCTTTGACACCAACCATTACACACATGGAAAAACTTAATAATCACCACACATTTACCATCACAGGAATGAAATTATCCGGCCAAACTGTGTCTTCCTTTTGGCCGACTATAACAGCTCGCATGAATAATTTCACACTACATCTTTTGTAATTCCAACTGAATCAAATTTACGCAACAGAGGTTACTTTTGCAACTTGTTGTTTCAACCAACTCAATCAAAATTACTAGACAATTTAATAAATTGAATACATATGTATAATTATTCGGCCAAACTGTGTCTACCTTTTGGCAGACCAAAATAGCTTGTATGAATAATTTTATATGTAATTTGTGATTCCAATTGAATCAAATCTACACAACAGAGGTTACTTTTGCAACATGTTGCTTCAACCAACTCAATCAAAATCACCTGACAATTTATTAAATTAAATGGGAAAAGTCTTAAATTTACAAGGCACTACCCACAAAATGTAGGCCGTATCCTTTATGATGTCGCTTGATAATAATAAGATTAAATGACATCCCTTATGTGAGAATGAATCCTCACCAATCAAATTAAAATTGGCATGAAAAATATTCAAAAACATGATAAAATAAATTATTGTAGAAATTTAATAACAATAAGCATAAACATCATAATCATACTATAACCAAATATTTAATTTCAAATAAAACTAAATCTTTATATATACCAAATAATTCATGCCACAATTGATTCACATATACTTAATGATTCTTTAAATAAAGAAACAAATAACTCTAGAATCATATTTTCCAAATTAAAAGGAAATAATTCTTTATCCTTTTATACATAAACAAATAATTCTAGAATAAATGATTTCTAAAACAAAAGGAAACAAAACTTTATATTCTATATAAATAATTAATTATAGAACCTTTATTTTTCAAAATTTAAAGAATCGTAACTTCAATTTTGTACATATCAAATTGAATCAAAATATTTTGAGATTCATTATTAATTGCTATTTAACTGCAATTAATCTCATACGAAAAAAAAATATATATATATATATATATATACTAACCAAATATATAAATATTTCTCAAAATAAACCTTAAGTATAAAACTAACGTGAATTAGTTTTAATTTTAAATCAAATCAGGTAACTCAAATCAAACCCAAAAAAAACTTATTTTAAGCAATAAACCATGTTTACAATAACCTTTTAAATAAGTCAAACCGAAGATTTGATTTAAAAACTTAATCACCAAAATCAAATCTGAATTCTAATTTTTAGGCAACAAACTTTACAAATAAGTCAATTTATATTCAATTTCCGAATATCACAAGTCACCAAAAATAAAACAAACCCAAAATTCACTTCAGTTCACTGTCCAATTTGCAAAATACACAAAGATGGCCGAACAAACAAAAACAAAACTTTAACCAATTGAAAAAAATTGAAGTTTATTGATCCAAATAAAACTTCTACAATCAATTGATAAGGAACGAGACAATGAAATCAATATACGTACGTACGGTACTTACAAAGTATTTATGGGTTTGAATTAAATATAATAAAATAACTCAAATATCAAAAGAAAGTTATCACTGAAATTCTTTCATGAATATTATAAACCCATACCATAAAAGTGATTATCTTGCCAAACAAGAATAATTCATACCGTATAAAATCAATATTCTTTATGGCTTAGTTAAAAACAATATAAAGCCAATATTTTGTTCCGGAAAATCAAACGAACTATTATACCTAAACAATAAACAATTTTTTTGAAGACACAAGAATCCAAATTTAAACAAAATAGACTAATAGAGTCTAATTTGTATTCACAAACCGAAACGCATGAATAATGATAGAGTTACTTGGTCAATCAAAGAAAAAACAATGCCTTTTTCCCATATGCATATGACGTTTTCTTCTTCTTCATGCAACACAAAATCAATAAGTGTACTTTCAATGTGTATGTACTTATCACATTATGCCGTATATAATTTAGGGTTCATATGAATCGGGCAAAAGTCATATTGAAACAGAACATGAATCACGCAAAAGAATGTAAATAATCTTAATAAATCAAACATGAAGACCCACTCTGATACCACTTGTTGGAATTAATTTACTAATTAATCATATAATACATGCTCAATAATAAAGATTAGAACTTTAATCTTTTACTTTAGTGCGGAAGCCAAATAAACAATGAACATGTATATAATTATAGGATCTACAACATGTCGATTTATCAAAGATTAGTATGAGAAATACCTGGATATAAAAGAATATGAGCAAACCGTAGGTTTCGCCGATAGCAATCCTGAAACGCAATGAGAGACGGATGACGAGCATCCGGTGGCTTGTGGTTCTTCCTCAACCTAGACTCTTTATGCCCTAAGCGCTTTTCAGATGGGGAGAAGAGGCGATATGCGGTGTATCTGGTATATTGGGGACCATAGCCTATATATAGTGTGATGGCCAATTAGGGTTCCCATTATTCCGAAATGGGTCATCCTGACATCCACTCATATTGAGCCCATATCCAATTAATTAATTAATTAATTTCTAAATAGAAATCTAAATAGCCTTTTATCTTTACTTGATCACTTAATCAATTAAGGCTCCTTATTCATAAATAGCTAATATAATTATATAAAGATATTTGCCCACATAATATTATTGGAATATCATAAAATATTCCAACAGAAAAAGCTTATAAAAATAAAAATTTATAAATCAATATAATAATTTATTTATTTGCATAAATTATTTTCATAAACTAAAAAATAATCAAAATCCAAATAGACCCTATAACTTTAAGAAAAATAATATTTTGTAGACTCGTGTAGATAAACAACTTATATTTATTTTTTGAAGGAATAAACAACTTATATGAAACTTATTTTTATCATAAAATATAAAATAATTTTTTTTTTATCATTCGGTTATAAGCTGATTGTATTAGTTATTTTATAAAATTTGTAAAAAAAAATTTAAAAAAATCATAAGTTGTTTAAGAAATTATCCAAAACAATATAAAAAAATTTATGTAACTAAATAAGTTGTTTTTTTGTAACATTTTGGTCATTTATATTTCATTTGTAACATTTTGGTCCTTTATCTTATCTTTTTACAACACTCTGGTCATTTATCTTTTATTTCTAACATTTTGGTCCTTAAAAAACATGAAAATATAAAAGAATTGATGAAGATGATGAAAATTTTCATCAAAATTATGATTTTTATTTAATTTTAATAAAAAAGTATTTTGACAAATAAAATTCAACATTTTTTTGAATAAAAAAATATGAAAAAAAAGATTTATATGTGAATGTTATAAAAGATAAAGGACTAAAGTGTTACAAATAAAAGATAAAATATCAAAGTGTTACAAATATATAAGATAAAGGTCGACCAAAATATTACAAATAAAAGATAAATGACCAAAACCGTTACAAAAAAATATAATAAAGAACCAAATATGTAATTTTGTCTTAATTAATCTATACATGCAAAATGCAATAATAGTTTTGTTTCAAACTTTCTTTTTATAATTTTCTATTCAGACACCCCCCAAGCTAGCTAACTAGCTATGAGGAATTCCTCCAATTCCAGATTTAATTATCTTTCTTTTGATGTCCAGGTCCTAGAAAATGAAATCTTTCAGAGACGAGGTCCAATCTGATTAATATAGAATTATTATAAGGAAAGTAACATTGTTCACCACGATTAATATATAATTATTTAATTAATGCATTTCATTTTCAAAAATGCGTTTCATCACAAAGAAATAAACAAAACAAATAAAATAGCCGGCTAGAACTCCACATGGCACTAATTTATATATTCTGACATAAACAATTAATTAAAAATTTATTTTGTCGTATGCAACATCATGCATCATTTGAACACAATAAATGGAATCTATGAAAGTACTATAGTATAGTAAATGGTGTGAGGGAATTAGAGAGCAAATTAGGATTAGAATATTTTTATATTTATATATAAGTATAGCAAAATTAATTAGAGGGTATGATGGTTCAGAGCAACATGAAGGGGCGTATAGAACGATTGGAATGTGACAGAGAAGAAGAACTCTCCTTTTTTAGGGAATTGAAGAAACGCCAGAATGAACATGTTCCTAGCTTCTTGCTATGTGCTTCTGAAGACTATGAATGTGACACTAATTATGTTGGTAATGGTACGTAGTTATGGATTTATTACTTGCCATATTGTGATTTTGCTAGATGTCATTTATTCATATCATTATTATTATTAGTTTAGTTGATAGGACATTGCATTATATATGTAAGAATTTGGAGTTTGAATCTCGGTCATCTTATTTACCTATTTTAAAAATGAAATTTCTAACTATTAGATTATTTTTTTTACCTTCTATTAAAGTGTAATTATCCTCTAGGGTCCGTTTGATTTGCAAACCAGCAAGTACTGGACAATATAAGACAGTACAGCACAGAACAAGAGAATACAGAACATGACAAAATTGTATTGGAGAAAAATAGAGAGATAATATTTTTTATATTCGAACATAAAATGAATATTTTCGTATTTTTTATAGTTGTACTGTGAACAAAAAGTTGTCCTGTGGTTTAGAGGGGGACAAAAAATCTTGTTTTTGTCATGTCCCTTACTGTCTCTTTTGTCCAAACCCTTAACCAGTTTCTGAATCAAACAGAGTACAACAAAAGTTGTCCAGTCCTCTGTTTTTTAGCAGATCAAACGCACTTTTAGGTTAATTGAAAAACTGATGTATTTAGTTTATAAATGGACTCGATACATCAATTTTTATTATTTTATTTATTTTGTTTTGACAAAATTATTTGTTTTGTTCTTATATAAGTATATTTGATATTCCCCTTTTACAAGTTTTTGCTCAAAAATCTTTTACTAGGGAGTTTCAATCTATTGTGTATTGTTTACTTAGTATAGGTAAATAAAAGGAAAATCATTTCTTTTTCTTGAAAAATAAGTTTTATTGACTATATTTTTCATATGCTTTATCACTATTATGTTGTGCACAAACAAGAAAAGATTATGTCATGTATGAATTTGTTTTTCACCATGAATAAAAATTTACATGCAAATTGATTAATATCGAGTGAAGTCGTCTCAACTATGCTGATCAAATCGTCCCAACAATCATTTAACTAATAAATCTCAACACGTCTCGTTTGATATAAGATAAAATATAATGATTCAATAGTAAAAATAAACGTGTATTATGTAATTCATATCTCATATATTTGTCTAAAAATAATCGTCCCAATACAATCGCAGGGGCAAAATCTAAAGGATATAAAACAGGAAAAAGAAAGCATATAAAGTAAAAAGTAAAAACCAAAATAAACTAATAACTAAATTGTAAAAGACTACGACAAAAGGATTTAACCGTCCATTTATAAAAGGTGGCATGAAGACTTGATATTCTTTTAGAAAAACTATTTCAAAGAGGATGACAAATTCTCTTTTAATTAGAGATTATTCAGTGTATTTCTTGATCCTTCAATTGCCTTTCAATTATGTTGACCATACAAAATAATACAGAACCAATAGTTGTGATTTAACTGCAGAAGAATTACAATGGAGAGGATGTTTTCCAATCACAACATCCAAATCACCCACATCACTAAATGTCAAATCAAAATCAATATTTTATGACAACATTGGCCAACAAATCTATATCAAATCGAGAATGGATCCTCTCAATTTATTTTTTTTCAATTTTCACATATCAATCATTAATCAACTTCTCTCAATTCCTTTTAAATTTAAATATTATTTTATATTTATGATACAATGGTCTATAGTTCACATTATTTTCTCAATTTTATTTTCCACTTTAGAGAATCTATACTCTATTAAACCTGAAGATACTATTAAACCTAACAACACAAATTCCACATGTATCGCCGATAGCCACATGGATCACATTAATGGTTTTGATTAACATGTAAGGGTGAAGAATGTCTTTCATGATACATAAATGCGTTTATATAGCTAGCCTTAAGATTTAATAACATTTTTCCAAAGGTCAAGATTTACTTTACCATTATATAAAAAAACAACTATAAGAAAGACACGATTCACTATTTCACCATAGACACCGCGTACATGAAGACACTTTCACACAGTTTGGATCCAAACAAAGTCGAAGGAAAGCACATGCCCCAATATTTTTTCCCTCCTTTGGATGCGATGACAATATTAGGGGAAATCTAAAATTGTGTTTCAGTTGTGTATGGTGAAAGATATGATTCATTATTTCACCATAGACAGCTATCCGCATCAAGACCCTTTCATAAGTGAATAGAAAAATTAAATTTAATTTGGGACCCACGTATATGTTTTCCTCTCATAAGCAATGTTGTAAAAATCTGATCGGTCGGTCGAACTGCAAACCGAAGGAATCGCGGATCTGGTTCAAATATTGAATCGACCATGTAATTAAACCGGAGCAAAGCGAGGGAGCAAGAAATGTTGGTGTTCTTCCGGCTTTGCCCTTCCTTTTACATGAAGTATTTTGTCCTTTTTCTACATTAATTAAAATTTAAATATTAAATAAATGATGTAGTTCCATTTTAAAATATTATATAAATATATGCACAAATATATTTTTTTAAAATATACACATAATTATTTTTTATATTATTATTATTATTATTATTATTATTATTTTCTACATTAATGTCCTTTTATATATAAAGGGTATTAACGTCTTTTGCTAAAAATATATTTTTCTTCTCATTTTTTATTCACTTTTTTCATACCAAAACCAAATAATCATCTCATTTTTCATTCACTTTCTACACATTTTTATTTCTTTAACATTATTTCTTCTTACTTTTGTTCCTTTCGATTTCTCTCGACAGTCTAGCAAAGCCTTTTAAGTTTTGTTGTGTGAGAACTTTTTCAATAAAGATAGAGTTGCCATGAGAGGCTCTTCAAACCTGAGCTAGAATTCTAAAACTCCCAAACAGCCAGATCAGCCACAGCCCACAATTGGAAATTCATCCGATAGCAACATGTTGACTGACTTAACCGAAAACTGTTTACTTAGATCATGTATACAACAATACCAAGTGGCAAGTGTTCATGTAATACTTTTTTATTATTAATTTTGGTACTAATTAATTACTAACTGTGATTTGAGAACTTGTTTTAATTTTTATATATCTTATAGGTATGATGATTATCATTTCATCATTTTTAACAAATTAAAAATATTTTGAAACGTCTAAATTTCCCCTTGATGTTTAACACACTTTTAGTACACAAAAAATAAAGTTTTGTAATATTTTTTTGACGGTAAGTTTTGTAATATTTTATTTATTACTTTTCCTATTAGTTAAACTTTTTTCAATTTCATTTACAATTGAAATATATTTTGTCCAAAATACACGTGGTACAATTATTTAGATTGCTAACGTATGGTACAAATTCTCTTGTTCATAGACATGAACTATAGGAATAATATAGTTATATGTACCAAAAAAAATGAAGAAGGAATAATATATATAGTTATTTGAAAACAAAATTTTGTAATAAATTATATTTGTTCCTTAAATTTATATAAATTTAATGTTTTTACCCCTAGATGCTCTAGTGTTTATAGTACTAATCTAAGAAAAATATTTATTGCAGGAAAGTTTTCACTCTATAGGATTCCTTCAGGGAGGAAAGAGCATGGACTTGAGCTTCTTGAAACAAAAAACAAAAGCGACTTTGATTGGTGAGTTTCATAAATATATATATATATATATATATATATATATATATATATATATATATATATATATATATATATATATATTTTTGAGAAAGAGTCTCATAAATAGTTAAATACATTTTTTTTTTATTGATTATTAAGATTAACAATTCGGTACATATTTTATTTGGATATATATATTGATACATATATAAATAGTCCTGATAGATCATAAAATTAATAAATTTTATTAAAATTCTCCACAGATATATTGTATTGCTTAGTGACATTTTGGTTTATTATTAAATAAATTCTATATAACATGAACATTGCATTGTCATGTGGCAAACAGGTTGAAAACACCACCAGCAACTCCTCTGTTTCCATCCCTAGAAATGGAACCTAGTGCCAAACTTGTCATTCAGAAGGAGCTACCTATTTCTAAGGCTATCTCAAGAGTAAGTCATTGAACACTTACATATATGATCTATATTCAAAATTATATGAATTTGATATATTAATTGAGGTTTAAGCTAATCCAGTACTGATAACTACTAGTATTAATGCACTGGATACCATTAAAATTCCGCAGTTAAACGTATTTCGACGAGAGTAGTACTAGCATGGGTGACCTCCTAAAAAGTCTTTATGTTTCACTTCTTTTTAGAAAAAAAAAGCCTCCTAAAAAGTCTTTATGTTTCACTTCTTTTTAGAAGAATAAAGGCAACCCGATGATAACTAATAAATAAAATAAATTCTCCCAAGTTACATTCTTTTTCTTTATAAAAATTAATAATTAAAAGTAGTCATTTTAAGTTTTTAAACAATGGTTTGGTGCACTTTAAATTAAATCATATCTCATTTTATTTTTTTGACAATAAGTCGTATCTCATTTACTCATTTACTTTATAGAAATTAAATCATATTTCATTTGTTAGAATACTTTACATGTTTCTAAAGTTGAAACTAGATGACATAAATGTTGATTTTTTTTAACATAGGCACTATTTGCAAAGAGTGATGTGGTGGAGGCACAAAAACCAAAAGCAAATCAAACCAACTCAACTAAATCATCAAAGCTTCAAATGAGATCAATAACACCAAGCCATAACAAACAAAGACCAAACCTCATTAAAAATACAAATGAAACCACCAATTACCATATCAATAATGTCAAAAAAGAACATGATGCTACCAACATCACTAAATATCAACAAAAACAAACCAACAATGCTGATTTTCTTGCTATGAATCAAAAGAAAAGTAATGAAACAAATGAAACACAAAGAAAACCAAGAACTAGAGGTGTATCTCCATCAGTTAAATCAAAGGGTTTAGATAGTGTGATAGAACTATCAAATGAGACACCACAAAATCTTAGGACAGATAAAAGGTCAATGTCAAGTACAAGAGGAAGAAGCACTACAAGAGGATCTTCTTTAGTTGGAGGGTCTCAATATCAAGATCCTACTCCAAAAGCATGTAGACAATCAAGGTCACCATCACCAAGCATGTCTAAGAATGGTTTGAATCAATTTGACAAAATACAAAAGAATGTGAAGACACAAAAGGAAACTTTTACTCTAGCAGCTGGTGGAAGTAATGAAAGTAGATCACCTTTTAAAGGAAGTAAAATGGTTGAGAGAGTGGTGAATGCTAGAAAATCTAGTATCAATCATGCAGATAGAGAATCAAAACTAAAGCCTATTAAAAATAGGGTATGATTGTTCTTTTATCAATTTAAACCATTTTAGTTATAGCTAGGAAATATGAATTAACATACACCAAATATGTCCTTGACTTAACTTTGTGTCGGCGTCGTGTCATGTCAGCTTCCAACACCAAACACGCTTTTGATATGAAGTGTTGGTACTATATAGATTACAAATGAATATTATTTGCCAACATAATTGGTCAAAAACATTGTTTTATTTTTTCTTTGTCAAGTAGTCTACTGGCTAAAAATTCACTCATTGAGGTGAATAAAAGGGGAATCTAGATTGTGCAAAAAAAGAAGAGGGGAATCTAAATTCGAGCCCCGACCTCTGCATATATAATATGATTCTGTATCAATTGAATTATGCTCGTAGGAACTTTGACTTTTATTTTAATAAAAATCTAAACTATAATTTATTTATCTATTGTTTCAAATGATGACACAGAAATATAAGACAAGAGTACATTACAAATGGTACTCCAACAATGTTTCAAGTTGTTTTTTTTTTTCTGGATTTGCATGTCTTGATGCTATTGAAAAAGGACAACAAGTGACGATGAATTTTGGTATTGTGCAGAAGATCAAAATATAGCTCATTTTGAGATGTTATGTATGAGAAACTGGATTTGGTGTCGACTAGCTCATATTAAGAATGTAACAATAATACATGCTATTGGGCTGCTAGACCAAAAAAAATAGTAATAATAACCGGTGAAATGTGATTTTGATTAATTTTTTAAAATTTTAAGTGTATTTTTAGTCTCTAATTTGTTGTTTATAATAAGGTTTTAAAGTATTTTGATATTTCAATATTTTTTCCTTTGTCTCTTCAATGGAATTTCCACAGCAAAACCAGTGACATTCTTCAAACATTCAAATTCTCATCTCCATTTCAAAAACCTACCTTAGGTATGTTTGGATTGATGATGTAGGATAGAATAGGGTGAAATGGTATGGAATGAAAACAATTTTTCAAAAATTAACTAGCCTATTTCATTTCGTTCCACTCAATTCAATCCTATAAAGTTTCATTCCATTTATAAGCAAACAAAAATGTGTTTAGAATAGAGGATCAGGTACAACATTGATTTTATGAATGCAATAAGATAAGTAAACTATTATAATTGATTCAATAACAAACCTTACTGCTATAAACCTATTCTCACCTTACAAAACCCGTTGTAACTTACTACTTTGTAACTGTTGTAAAAAACTAGTTGTGATCATAACAGAGGTTGAAACACAAATATTTTACAACGATTATGGGTTAGGGGACAAACGATTGTTCTTAGAGACCTTATTCTTTTATTCATTTAGTAGGTTTATTGTGTTCGTCTGATTTGTGCCATCATGAATCTTAATGCACAAGTATTCACAAAAACCTGAATAAAAAAAGCATATATGAAATACCATCATAATGTAGTATGAACAATGTTTCAAAGAATTATTAACAAAATACGTAGGCTAAGACCTTAAAATAAAGGTAGACCTCAAGAGTTCCTCAAAACAGAAAAAGACACGACACCACAGGTCATTCAGGAGTCCTATGACTTTCCTCCCAAATCCTCAGTCAACATTTCAAACAGACTCTAACTTTGGTGCTTAACACTATCATTTCCAGTAAACTCCAGCAAATTCCAACAGACCCACTGCTACCCAGCTCGAAATTCATCCATAAGACGATGAATTGGACCTTCATGCAACCGCGCCTGCACCGGACCTAAAACATGTCTTGTGGAATGACCGATAATAAAAACGAAAAAAAGGAGAAAGGATTAAAAAAAGATATGGAGTTAATGAATGATGCATGACAAATGGGAATACCACATAAAAAACATGTTCATTTCTGCCTCACCTTTGTAAGACATTGACCATTCCAGTGCCTATCTGAATTGGTCTCCCCATGATTATGCAGTCAGTCACTCCTTCTACCGGGTCATCCCTCCCATGTACACATGCATCAAAAAGATACTCTGGTGCCCTATCAATTGATGCAAGGGTCAATACACTTTTGCCACTCTTTTGAAAGCCAGCATCTGTCGTTCCCAAGACGATACCCCTAGCTGTCATCTGATCTGCTACAAGCAAAATATGGCGCATGTCTATTCTCATTCCTTGGTTTCTCATTGTTAATCTTATCTGATCAACAATACAACTTCTAGCAGCTTCAATTCCCAAGATGTGAAACACTTCCATGATATTATTGCTCACAGTTCTAGATGCATTAACTCCTTCAAGACGCATAACCCGTCCAAGTCCCGTGCTGAGAAGAAATATTAAAACATTAGAAAACAATCTTCCATAATGAAAATTAAAAGTACATAACAGAAAGTAAGATGAACTAACCCTTCCAACAATAACATGAATCTATCAACCTTGGGATCTTTACAGATCACAACTCGTTTAACAGTTGCAATTCCCTGCAATAAAGAAATAAAATAAGAATTAGTAAAAATAGTAATACATATTAAAATTACTGCTTTCTCGTACTCCAATAATAAGAATCATAAATATAACACAAACTTTTGAAAGAATAACTCACGACATCTGGAAAATTAAATTGAATAATTTGGTAGAATACTTAAGCATATAATAGACAAATAGTAAGGGTATAAACTTATTAAGATTTATTTCCTACAACTGCATACCTGGACTGATGTTTTTCCTTCTATGCAGCGTTTCACTTCTTCTGCAATATTTTTATTGTCATCCCTCTCTAGTATTGTAGTGATGATAGGTGTACTGATCCTTCTCTGTCCAGATAGTATTTCTTTGATGCGAGCAACTCCACAGGTACTAACTAATAACAGATTAAGATACAACATTTCCAAGCCAAAGTGAATAATTAATTAAACATTAATGATCATCATGGTAAAAAACACAATCAAATAAAGGATACTCATGGTAGCATCCCCAGCAAAGCGAAAAGTTTCCAAAGTCATCTGTCCCACAGGTTCTCCAATACTAAGAGCTCCAATTGCACCAACTGGAGTTCCAGCCTCAATTAGTTTGGAAGGATAACGTGATACACAAGTATCCACAAAAACCTGAATAAAAAAAGCATATATGAAATATCATCATAATGTAGTATGAACAATGTTTCAAAGAGTTATTAACAAAAACTGTAGGCTAAGACCTTAACATAGAGGTAGACCTCAAGAGTTCCTCAAAACAGAAAAAGACACGACACGTCATTCAGGAGACCTATGACTTTCCTCCCAAATCCTCAGTCAACATTTCAAACAGACTCTAACTTTGGTGCTTGACAATATCATTTCCAGTAAACTCCGGCAAATTCCAACAGACCCACTGCTATCCAGCTCCACTCATAATCACAAAACAACTGTAGACTGCTAAGACACTTATTAAGCAAAAAAGATCGCAATGACCAAACCAAAGGAAAAAAAGAATAACGATGGGGATAAAAGCTTCCAAAATAGGTAAATTTTTGAACAAACAAAATAAGAAAATTGGAGTAAATATCAGGCACACAAGACCATGAATACCTCTAGCTGTCTACGAGTGATCCCAGACATCCCACGAATAAAGTTCTTCAAATCTTCTGAAAATCCACTCTCCACTAAATTAGACATACAAAGCTCTGAAAACTCCTTACGAACCACTTCACACAAATCTGATGAAGATAAGGCTGCTTCATCTCTATCTTTGGGATACATGGCCTACAATTCAGAAAGACAGAGAACAGGAAGAACAGAATTTTCAGAAAGTCAAGATTGTACAAAGAGAAAGAAGCAAGAGTAGAAAGAGAAGTGAGAATAATCTAAAGCAATATGCTACAATGTGTAGTGCCCCACATATTTACATTATTAAGAGACTATCAGAGTAAGTCATAAGCAAGACAAGTGAGATGAGAACATATACTCAAGATTAAACCCATAGTAACTTAATGTAATGGGATACATTACAATGAGCAGTGGCCCTCATATTTATATTACTAGGTTAAGAGATAAGAACATACATAAGAATGACATGTTGTCTGAGCCCATATACTCGACATAAAAACCTTTGTAATATCATATTATAATTTATAATAACTCTTAACAAAGATGAAACTCCATATAATGGAATTAAGCTCTCAAACCTTGCTGCTGAGAAATAACCGCTCAAAATTTAATGGTTTTCCATTTTTTGCTTCCATGCTTACTGGGTCCATGCCATCATCTCCATAACAAAATTGAACAATATCACCACTAGTATTTCTTACAGTACAATCATAATGTGAAAACAAATCCTCTAGAGCTTTCATTAATCTACGCGTCACAAGTCTGGTGTCTTCAATATTTACCTGCAAAATCACAAACAGTTAAGAAACTATAAAATGGACCCCAATAGTTTTGCATTCAGTATATATGATTTATCATCTAAAATGACTAACTTCCCAAAAGGAATGCTCCATGTTTTACCATCATCAGGGACCCCGGCATTCATAATATTTACCTTTACCACATTTTATTTGTTTATAAAAGGACATTTTTGAGGTGGGTTATTGGTGAGATTTATTGGTCTTATTTTTTTACAACCCGGTAAATACAAAGAGAGACACCAATTTCACTATACTCCCCCCAATAACACCAAATGATCAAATATAAGTATAATGAAATCTATTTCAACTTCCAAAACCATTAATTACATGCTAAATGAAACTTATCTGGTTTTAGTAATAATTATAACAAATAGGTTATCATAGTACTTATCAAATTACTATAATATTTAATATTTTATATCATCGAAAGAATATGTTACACATCATATTCAAAAGATGAACCCTACCGATATAGGAACACCTTCTCTCACTCCCATTGCGTGGAAGAAAAACTCAGTTGCTGACAATCCACTGTAAAAGGAATTAGCAACAAAACCTTTTGCCTGCAACAAGAGTAACATAACAGTTTAAAATGTAGGAAACAACAGAAAACTTTAAGCCATAATGAAGGTAATAGCCAAAATTGACAATTTACAATATCCAATATGCATATATATAAATGTGTTATACAACCAAGGTAATATACTATACACTGTTAGTATATAACAAGGATTCAAAAGCATGATGAACAAACAAGTTCATATTTTGCTTCTCACATCTCAGGTACATGAATCTGTGATCAGAGGTTATCCTACACTGCTTCACTAATTATTGAAAAAGACCTTGACGTTAATGTCTATCATCTGTGCAAATGTCTCTCATCTTTTTTTTTATGTCTATTTCAACAAATTACAACCACCCAATTCTGATTTGTACATACCATAATAAGATCTAATGTAATTATAATCTGTATTATTTCTTATTCCTTCCATATTTAGTTATAGCATTTATAGGAAAGATTTTTAGGGCTAGATTGGAGTGTAAATTTATTTCACCTAGTCCTATTTATATCTCATGTCGTATATATCTCTATTTAGTGAAATACAATAACAGTCATATTTCATTAGTAATAAAATACAAAAATAAACCATTAATGGTGATCGGGGATTGGGTTCTATTTACACAAACAATTAATAATAGAGTTCCAAATAATGAGAACTGAACATACAGCAGGATTTCTGGCTTGTTTAGGGAAATGAGGAAGACACCTATCTGTGAACCCAATAGCAGCACGACAACCTCCAACTAACTGCTGACCAACACTGGCAACTATCTGACTGATATTGTTAGGAGACCCTTTGGAGCCACTCTGCGACATGATCAATAGACTATTTCTCCAGTGTAATGTTTCCATGCATACCTAGGAATGTCACAAGTTATCAACATAAATTTGTTTTTCCTGCCCACCAGGCTCAGGAGATTCTCACACAGAAAATTAATTACATGAATTACCACAAACATCAAAACTGTTGCCATCAATTTGTATTCAGTAACCACCATGTGTCAAAATAAAAGACAGAATATTTCATGATAAAAAAAAGCATACCTCCCCTAGTACACCACGTATGTCATTTAATTCATCAGTTATCTTGGTCTCTAAACTTTGAGCTGCAATACGACCAGTATTGTCATCTTGCCGCATTTTATAGAAAATTTCCATAGATTCTTCACAAGTTTGATAACTATTACGAATCATAGCATCCTTCGCATTGATCAGTGTGTTTTGTGGTTCAACATCATGAATGGCTATCGAGAACCCATCTATCCACTGAGCACTGCACCATAGCAAAAATGCAATATTAAAATGCTTAGACTGACAGGACTTAATGTATTTTTACACTCCCATTTGGTGAGACAAATATTATTTCGTAATTGATGTTACATTGGTCACAAGTTCCTTCCAGTAAAAACCTCAATTCCTCAACAGCTAAGTCAAGCTTGCTTGTAACTTGAGACACTCTTATAGGGTTATTTTAGAAGCATTTCTTTAAAGTTCCAAAATTTCATTGTATTTGATTTAAATCATTTGTAATTAAATCAAACATAAGGAAAATATTAACGCAATCATCCAATTTACCTAAATTTAGATAGACGGTTAATGCAACAAGCAGCAGCACCTGCTTTATAGTCATTTAGTAGCACACAGAAAAGTCCATCTTTATTGCCATCTCCTGAACCAAAGCAAAAGAAAGCAGGTCAACAACTTATTATACACAAAAGCATGACAACATCACTGGTAAAAAGAATATGGACAATTATTAGACTGACTAACCTAAAGTCGCCTTTCCAAGTTGCCCAGAGATTAACTCACTATTGTGAAAATAAACAAACCCATCATTTGGGCACATTGTTTTCAATTCTCTATTCCTATCATCATGGTTTGTGCTGTAAAATTTCTCCCTCACAGTGAGATTCACATTTTTATGTGAGCACAATAAAATGCTGAATAACTGTTTACCACTCCAAAGCTCAACTGGCTGCAAAAGATAACTACTTCAACAAACATGATTGAATCATTGGACAAATTTTGGTAAATTTAGCTGATAAAATCAAAGGTTGAAAACTAAACTAAGCTACTAATATATGCTTGGCATGGAAACAGTATATATACACTCACAGCATTCAAGTGAGCAGCAGGGATGGTAAAAAGCAATAGTAAAAACCAATTCGACTTTGAGCATAAACCTATATGCTAAAAAGGAATATCTCTCAATATTATTTCAAAAGTGTAGAGAGGACAAGAACTAATGTGAATATATAGACAAGCTCTAACTAGTAGGCCTGAATAATGGGTCTAATACAAAAATAAAAATCTAATTATTGCATAAATGGTTCTATTAGCAAGCCCTTTGTAAACACATCCTCTGCCTGGTGTTCAGAACGGAAGTAGGTAGTTGCTACCAATCCATTATCCACTTTTTTTTGTGAAGTGTCAATCCATTACAATGGGTTTTGTCCTTTCATACTAAATTAGACTATGAGGAATATTGATGGTTGAATTCTTCCTTAAGCCTCAGCTTGATCAAGCCACACACTTTGCTTCTCACCTACTCCAAGCAACAAGATTCACACGCAGTGCAGTAGCTTGAAGTAGACCTTCTATCGTTCACGCAATTGATGCTTCTTATTCTCTAAGCTCAGAAGTGTGATAGATTGCACCAATTAATGGCAACTCGTGGCTAAAGTCCACAATTTCTTTTATTCCACAATTTATGTTCTATATATTTGCCCTATTTTTTCCAGTTTATCAATACAAGTTGACCATGTGGGATTATTAAATGGTTGAATAAAAAAGTGCCTTTTGACCATACAGGAGACTAACTACATGATCAAATGGCATTGCAGTGTATCATGAGTACATAGACCATTGAAATCTAACTTTTTCTAAAAGTATGTTAAATTGTGTTGGGGATCTCTCCATAGCATGGTATTGAATATCCCTATAGCAAAATCAAAATGCATTTAATGATTGGACCAAAAATTTAATTGTTCCCTAACTGGTCTACTCTCCTTACCAATATTTCAACATGTCTTCTCTACACATGATTCAACTGACAGATCAATATCACGTTTATAATCCGAGATTCTCACCTTCTGAATTGCAGCTTCTGGTTTAGTATACAAGCAAGAAAAGTATGGCCAAATACGTTGAAACTCGGAACGATCATAAAAATTGTCTTTCCTAGTTATGAGAAAGGACGAGGTCAAGAAGTCTTGATTCAGGGCAACTAGAATTTCGCCATTTTTTGGTGTGCACAAATTGTTGCAACCAATACAATTTTGCGGTAACGACTCTGATGAAACCTGCAAGATAATAAACAGTTAGACAAAACCTAAGGCATAGATTATATTGCCTGAAGAATTTATCCGCTATGTACAAATCCCCCTAGGTACAACAGGCTAGAGCACAAAATATAAAAAAAATCATCTGAAGGAAGACGTCACTAAATTAATAGTGAAAAAGAATTGTCCATGTTCTCATATAAATGAGTCACTTGCATATAAATAGGGAGAGTGATTTACTAAAGAGCGAAAAATAAGGAGTATTGGAGTTGGACTAAAATATTTAGACCAAGTCAATATAACCACACATAAGAGGTTGGGTCCTATCAACACCCACTCCTTCAGCCAAAACCTTGTCCTCAAGGTTGAATTTTGGGAACTGACTCTTCAGCATAATCACTTCTTCCCATGTGGCTTCTTCAGCAGTCTTACCCTTCCATTGTACCAGCATCTGCTTAACCTCCTCACCTTGCTGTTTGACCATTCGTGTAGCTAAGATATCCTCTGGTTCATATACTTCAGCTTGAGCATCACTGATGAGTTCTGGCAGCTCTGAGTCGTCATGATATTCTCCCACTGCTTTCTTTAATAAGGAAACATGGAAGACGGGATGCACTCTTGACCCTGGAGGTAGTTTCAGTCTATATGCAACAGCACCAATCTTCTCTACAATGGGGTATGGACCATAGTACCTGGCTGCTAATTTAGCATTTATTCTAGTCACAACTGACTGCTGTCTATGGGCTCGCAATTTCACAAACACCCATTCTCCAACCAAGAAACTTCTATCTGTTCTCTTCTTGTCAGCCTGCCCTTTCATCTTCTCCTGCGCACTAAGTAATTGGTCCCTCAATTGTCTTAAAGCCTCATCTCTTTCAGCCAAGTCCTTCTGAACTGCCCCTACTCTGATTTCTCCTTGTACCCAACTAATCAACTTGGGTGGTGCCCTGCCATACACCACCTCAAAAGGGGTTGTGTCAGTAGATGAATGATAATTGGTGTTAAACCAATATTCTGCCCAGTGTACCCATGTGACCCAAGTCTTGGGTTGATCTGTGATAAAGCATCGCAAGTAAGTCTCCAAGCATCGGTTAACCACCTCAGTCTGGCCATCAGTCTCAGGGTGATAAGCTGAGCTCATCTTGAGCTTAGTACCCTGCATCCTAAACAGCTCATTCCAAAAACTGCTCATGAAGATTGGATCTCTGTCACTTACAATGGATAGTGGAAGCCCATGCAATCGTATTACCTCTTTACAAAAAACTTCAGCAATACTTCTAGCTGTATAGGGGTGTTTGAGAGGAATGAAGTGGGAATACTTAGAAAGCCGATCCACCACTACTAGAATAGCTTCAAACCCTTTTGATTTAGGAAGGCCGGTGATAAAATCCATTGATATGTCCTCCCATATTTGCTCAGGTACAGGTAGGGGTTGTAACAACCCTCCCGGTGAAGAAGCCAAATATTTCTGCCTTTGGCACACGTCACAACTCTTCACATAATCTTGTATAGCTCTCTTCATACCTATCCAAAACACATTGGCTGCAATTCTTCGATATGTTTTGTAGAAACCAGAGTGACCCCCTTGTGGAGATGCATGAAATTCGGCTAACATTGAGGGAATCAGTTGTGATTGGCTCGAAATTACTAACCTTTCATTGTACAACAATACTCCTTGTCTGTACACATACCCTGGTTTAGAATTAGGGTCCTGCTGTAGAGCTCTAATAATTAATTGTAGCTTATCATCCTGACCCACTTCATCTATCAACTGCTGCCTTTGATCCCACTGAGCGTGTGTAGCTATGGTATTCAGCTCGGTTCCTTCATGTATTCTTGACAGAGCATCTGCCCCTCTGTTAAGCTTCCCTTGCTTATACACAATATCAAAATCATAGCCTAGTAATTTGGCCGCCCAATTCTGCTGTTCTGCTGTGACTATCCGCTGCTGCATAATTTGTTTCAAGCTCTTTTGGTCAGTGGAAACTGTGAATTTTCTGCCCAAAAGATAAGGTCTCCAGTGCTGTATAGCTAGGACTACAGCCATCAACTCCTTTTCATATGCAGATTTGGCTAAATTCCTTACTCCCAAGGCTCTGCTAAAGTATGCAATTGGCTTTCTATCCTGCATCAAAATAGCGCCAATACCTCCACCTGAAGCATCACACTCAATAACAAATTGCTTGGTAAAATCTGGTAAGGCCAAGACTGGAGCAGTAGTGAGCTTCCTCTTCAAAATCTCAAAGGCTTGTTGGGCAGTATCATTCCACTTGAAATTATCTTTCTTGGTCAAATCTGTCAGAGGTCTAGCTATCTTCCCATAGTCTCTGATAAACTTCCTGTAGTACCCCGTCAGGCCCAAAAATCCCCTCACACCTTTAACATTCTTAGGGATTGGCCATTGTTCCACACTCTGCACCTTACTAGGATCCACAGCCACTCCTTCCTCACTGATCAAATGGCCCAAATACTCCACAGTTTTCTGTGCGAATTGACACTTCTTCCTGTTTGCCACCAAACTGTGTTGTGATAACAGTTGTAGCACTGTTTCTAAGTGACTCAAGTGCTCTTTCCACCCTTGGCTGTATATGAGAATATCGTCAAAAAACACCAATACACATCTCCTCAGCAATGGTCTAAACACATCATTCATTAGGTTCTGAAATGTAGAGGGGGCGTTCATGAGCCCGAAAGGCATTACTAAGAACTCATAGTGCCCCTCATGAGTTCTAAATGCAGTTTTGCCTATATCATCCTCCTTCACCCTTACTTGGTGATAGCCAGATTTCAAATCCAATTTGGAAAAATACCTCGCCCCATGTAACTCATCTAACAGCTCCTCAATAACCGGTATAGGAAATTTATCTGGCACAGTAACCTTGTTCAGTGCACGATAGTCTATGCACATCCTCCACGTGTTGTCCTTCTTTTTCACTAAAATCACTGGGCTGGAAAAAGAACTTGTACTGTGTCTAATGATGCCTGCAGCTAGCATCTCCTGCACTTGTTTTTCAATCTCATTCTTGTGGTGGTGAGGATACCTGTAGGGTCTCACATTCACAGCTCCATGACCCTCCACCAAGTTGATAGCATGCTCTTTATCTCTCCTAGGAGGCAAACCTGAGGGCTCTTGGAAAACCCCATCAAAATGTTGTAGTAGACTATCCAATTCCCTTTGTTGTGTTTGTGACAAGCCTGGCTTCACTTCCTTAGGACTGTGCTCAAGTCCCCACATCACCTCCTGCCCTTGAAGCTTGGGTTTGCTCAATATGCTCTGTAATGCTACCAATGTCTTCTCACGTCCAGCAATGCCTTGAAGAGTCACCCATCTATGATCATCCCAGAAACTCATGGTCTGTTGTTTCCAGTTTACAATCATATCACCCAAAGTTTTGAGCCATTCAATCCCCAAAACTACATCTATTCCTCCAAGTTCAAACAAGTGCATCCTGGGATTTATTGCAAAATCCCCTATCTTCACTTCCAACCCACTGCAAACACCCTTCGTACTCTTCTGAAACCCATCTCCAAGCTTGATATTCATCATAGGAGTCTCTTCAACAGGCCACTCCATCTTATGCACTAACTTCTGGGAAACGAAGTTGTGCGTAGCTCCACTATCCACCATAATCAACACCGGTACTCCACGAATTTGTCCTTGAAACTTAACGGTTTGATGATTCTCAAACGCGATATGATTCAAGTCTAAAAGACTCATCTCTGCGCCACCCTCATCGTCGGACTCCTCCACCTCTACCGCCAACAACCTCTTCTCTTCTCCGTCACCTACCTCGTCGTCATCCAAAATCAATACCCTAAGTTGTCGATTTGGGCATTGATGCATTGGAGAGAAAGGACCTTTGCACTTGAAGCAAAGCCCCTTTTCCTTACGATCCATCATCTCTTGGTAGGAGAGGTGAGTATACCCTCTGTTTCTAGGTCTATCTCTCCTTGGGTCACTTTGGGCCGGTCTTTCATTTCTGAGCCCACTAGAGTTACTCCTCACACCCCCACTCGAGCCCATTTCTCTTCCTTTTACCATCACCCAATCGGATCCAGATTTACCCGATCCAGAGGGATTGGGCCGGTGTGACCCACTTCCCTGTCTAGATCCATGATATGAGCCCAACCCTTCTCCACGTACCTCCTTTTCCACAGCTCTCGTCACCTGAAGGAGCTTAGTACGACTCATCTCTCCCATCGTCGCTAAGCTTCTCACCTTCCCACGAATATCTCGCTTCAATCCATGGAGGAAATAACCTAGAAACTGTTTCTCAGGTAGCCTCGGAATTTGAGCGATTAAGTACTCAAACTCAGTGATATATTCATCCACCGATCCTCCCTGTTTCAGCTCCGATAACTGCTCATACACATCCCCCTCGCCGTGACCTCCGTACCTCCCTAGTAATGCCTCCTTCAAGCTCTCCCACGACAAGTTTTCATCCTCTCCAACAACTGAGTTGAAGAAATGAATTGTGAGTCCCTCCATACAAATTTGTGCCAGTCTCACCTTCACTTCCGGCGTCGTCTCTTGAACGCGAAAATACGTCTCAGCGCGCGAGATCCACCCCGCCGGATCCTCGCCGTTGAACAAGGGCAGCTCCACCTTCCTCACAGCATGACGGAACTCCGACACACCACCGCTACTAGCTCCTGCTTTTGCCGTCGGTGTTTCGAGGTCCACCTTCTTCCCCAGATATCTCTCAATCAAGGCGACAACACTGGCCTGACTCTCCTGCATCGTTGCTTGAATATCAACAAGTGCAGCACGCACTTTATCCAAGCCTTCCTCCAACGCATCGACCCTAGCATCCATTTTCGAAAATGCAACAAGTGTGACTTTCCGATTAGGCATCCACTGGTGATCCCTTCGTGTATCCGGTAGGTCGGACCAATTTGTTACGAACCAAAGGCAATAGAAGCAATGAAACAGTAAATGATGAATAAAGAGTGAGGATATTATTGATCTATGAAGCACGGACTCTGACACGGACACCGCGACACGACACGACTTGGACACTTCGACACCGCTAATGTAAAAATTATACGACACCGACACCGTTACATATTTATAAAAAATATAACTTTAGAAATAAAAATACATACATATGCATCTAAGTTGAACAAATTTTTTAATAAAAAAAGTTTTAAAAGAATATATGATAGTACATTTGACATTTACTCATCCAACTACTATCGAAAAACTAAAAATAATGTAATCAAAATGTAATATCTTTAATCCCTCATTGATCAATATTATTATTTCGACACATCTTTAATCGTTGTATATATTTCTGAGAAAAGTAGAAACAAATAACAAAAATAAAATTTGGACACTTATCCCGACACGTTTATACGAGTATCTTATAGGTGTCGGACACCGATTTAAGGAGTGTCGAAATAAAGGAAAAATTATTTTTTTGGACACCTCTCCGACACGTTTATACGAGTGTCGTACGGGTGTCATACGAGTGTCGGACACCGACACGTGTCGGACACCGCGACATGTCTAATCATAGAAGTGTCAGTGCTTCATAGTTATTGATTATAGTAAATGATGAAGTGTTTACAGAAAAAAAGAATGAGCAAATCCCTAGATTTCTGCCTCAGAGCTGAGCTCCGTATTAGGAAGTTAGTACTCCCTAACCATAATGGAATAAAAGTACAATCCAAGGTAATTTCTCTTTCCCCTTCATACTCCTTATATCTAGGAAGAATATTTCCCTCACTCCTAGGCACGTCACCATCAGCTAACAACCTCAGCCACTATTCCCCTTTTTACCCCTTCTAGAATACACCAGCCAAGCCTTAGGAATATTTGTACTTGTGTGTGCAAGCTGCTCATGTGGCACTGACTCAGCAGGTTGGGTCCTATCAGATTCAAAGAAGAGAATTAATTGTAATCTCTCTATATAAACAGTCTTTGACTGATGAATAAATCATAACAATAATTTCCTTACTGTATTACTGTATATATAGAATAAATCACAAGTTACAAGTATACAAGAGGGTAGAGTGTGAGAAATTTTTCCTTATTTTTAATTCTCTGTACAAAACAGATTTTATTTATAAATAAACAAAATGAAGACTCTAAGAAAGGAAAGAATCTCGCTAATTAAGACTGAAATAAAACCTCTGTACTTACATAACATCTATAAGGACCCTATCATCTACCTTTTCCAAATGAATGAAAACCATGTTTATATCTTTCCACTAATCTTCTTGGCAAGCTTAAAGATGCAATAGTTAATCTCCCCGACATAAGAAACCAAATTGACTCTGCGATTTGATCTCACTCTCCCACAATTTCATAGTATGACTCATGATGAGGTTAATTCCTCTATAATTTACACAGTTTTCTATCACTTTTGTCTTAAAGATAGGGATTAAAGTACTTTTCCTCCACTCGTTAGAATCTCACTGCGCAACTTTGTGAGCTATCTTATAACTCCACAAGTGCTATTTGATCCAGCATTTCCATTATAAATCGACTTCAAGTACTAATTAAATGAAATTTTTGTATGCTATCTCCCACAACCAAAATATTTTGATTTCCCTGCCCAAATCGGAATTAATGCCACACCCTTTATGTGTGTGGACCTTATATATATAGTATGCCAGAACAAAGACAACTATTGTAAGAATGAAATAGATGAATTGTGTGTTGCATATACGGGCTGTGTTAATAGTCACATAAAGAATAATCTAAAAACAACAGAGGATCAAATACTTATTTCCTGGTAGCTATTATTTACAAAAATCAACACATTCAAGTAGAAGTTTCAACAGACTAAAATATACATGGTGTGATTGTGTTGGATTACAACAACCAAAGGGAAGCAGTGAGAAAATGAGGAAAAGTTTACAGTAGAAAACTATAGAGAATATGAATATTCTGAAACTGAATCAGTCACTACGTTGTCAATAGATCTAAATCTATTATGGTGCAGAGATAGTGAGACACAATCTGAGAACAGGGATAAATGCTCTACAGAGAACCCAATGCAAACCACTCACTCCAACAAAATTCTAGTTTGATGTGTGTGCAATAAGTGAAGCCCTCATAATATCAACAATATATTTAAAATTTCTTACTATACCTTATATTTGTTTGAATTCATATCTGTTTGTTTCAGCAGAGACTCATTTGCTTTGATTATTTTCTTTAGCCTCTCTGTTAAGTCATATTCCTTGCTGCAGAAAATCATAGGCATTGGTTATTTAATTTTAAAAAGAAGAACGAATAAAGCTTAGGAAAAATTATTAAAATTATTAAAAATACCCCAAAATTATTCAACATATTTTTCAAGATTTTAGCACATACTATAAAGATAAAAAATTACTACTCGCTCGGGAACCACATATAAGAAAGTATAGCTACCCCTCCGTCTCACAATGGTCGTAATTGATTGACATTGTAAAAGACGGGTTGAATTTTTTCCATGATTCGCGTTTTAAGACCATTTGATTCCTAAAGAAGAGTAGATTTGGGTTTTGGAGATGTATCCGACATCCAAAACAGCACAGTATAGGAGATGTATCCGACCTCCAAAATTCTGTCCAATGCTTCGAATAAGCCTAGCTTTGGTAAATATTCAACAAGGTATCAAATCTGTCACTGAGTATTTCAATATGTTGGTCGAGTTATGGTAACACATAGACTTATTCTATACTTTTTCATGGAAATATTTTGAGGAGTCAAATGGTGGAAAAAGAGGGCATTTGAATTTCATAAGGGATGGATCCTTAGTCTAAAACCTCTATCATCACTCAATTAGAAGAGAAGAATGTTAAAGAAATTTGATGTTGGAGAATAATTCTACACCTGGAGATCCTCAACTGAATTCAGCACATCGTGATCGTGCCAAAACCCATACCACGCCAAGGAGGCATGTTGGTTTCTTCATGGAAAACCCATAGTTTAGAAACTAGACAAATGTTTTGCATCTGTTTATGAATATGCTGAAAAATCTAATTGAACCTAAACCTACGCAAAAAGAATCCCATGAAATTTCTACTCAAATCAGTCGAGGGGAGAATTGCACAATAAAACAGATGTTCCTTTACACAGTCGATAATCACAAGCCAAGCAATGAGAAGGAACCAGAAGGTATCACTGATGGTAATTGTATAGATGAAACTAGTGATGCTGAAAATTAAATAAACCATCAATGCTCCTTAAACTATTACAATACTCTCTCCAATTTTATCCCTAAAAATTTTCATCCTCTCCTATTTTTAAACCAACTTAGGGACTAACTTGATAGATTAATAATAGTTTAGGGACTACTTATTATATTGG
Source organism: Trifolium fragiferum (assembly GCA_954870985.1). Taxonomy (NCBI): domain Eukaryota; kingdom Viridiplantae; phylum Streptophyta; class Magnoliopsida; order Fabales; family Fabaceae; genus Trifolium; species Trifolium fragiferum. Next base: position 15,456,896 of record OX940792.1, read on the forward strand.
CTGAAAGCTAAAGGACATGTGTAACTTTTTGGTGATAGTAAGTCATCCGTCAAATATAATACTTATTCAATCGTGAGAATATATTATAAAGAATGATTTCTTCCTCTTCTTGATATACTAACCCTTCCAATCGCAAGTTTAGGGGTACTGAAGGTCGAACAGCTAGAGGTGGCACAGCAATTCTTGATATGAAGAGCTTCTCTGGTTTTTCAGCAACATAAAGTAACTCAAGGTCCTACAATCAAAAACATCAGACAAAAGTAAACCATCCTTCTCAAAATGGAAGAGAAGGAAAAGAAAACCAAAAGCATTACCTTGTCAACCATCTTTGTAAGCAGTAAAAGAGCCATAGAAGGGTAAAGGATTGTGTCATTATGATGAAGAAAGCTTAGGCCATTTGGGTCCTTCTTTATTGTACCTGTATCAAAATAGACATCACCAAAATCATCATTTGGTATAAATTACAAAATTATAATAAATAATAATAATAATAATTATAATAATAATAATAATAATAATAATAATAATAATAATAATAATAATAATAGTAATAATAATACTATTGAATCAGCACCAAAATAAAGTGGGAGCAAAGTATGTTTCTCCTGAATATGGAAATTAGGTCACCAAAATGTAACCTTCTAAGCAAATTACATTGATGAAGCCTTAGAAATAGAATAATAAAAGATATTGTACCAAAAAAGTTAATAAAGCATATAGAACATACCATTGTTATATTGACAATGTAGGCAAGTCTTGACTTTGGTACAATTTTCTATTAAAAAATCTTAAACGAACTCAATTTTTTTCGATTCATCCCAGGGGCGGCCACAGACTTCTGAATCAGCAGGGTCAAATATTTAAATTGGTATAACAATTTATTTCAAAAATTAAAAAATCATAAAACTTTAATTTTCTCCTTTTTTAGTAAAAAACTAAACGTTATAATAATAAAAAAACAAATATATAATATTTTACCAAAAATAATAAGAGGGAACTTTTGGACGCTTTTTAGCAAAAATATAACCTAATTATGTCTTGCTTTAAATTACTAAATACATATATTACCATTATTTTCAAATATACCTTTTATGAATACTATTAGGTTAATTTTTAATAATAAAATCAAAGCTATATATATATATATATATATATATGTGCACAAATTTGCATTTTGGTAACACATACACAAAATAGACATTAAATATGCTACATAATTTTCCAGTATATGTAAAAATGACATAAGAGACTTATAAAAACAAAAATCTTGATAAAAATGATAAAAAACAACGGATAATAATATGTTAAATTTTGCAGTATTATATTCCAAATTACAATTTTGTCAAAAAAAGACCTTAATGCTTTTTTTTGGAAAAAAAAAACTTAATGCATTGCAATTAAAAAGAGACAGTAAGAGGCTAGAAATTACCTCCTTTCATTTTCTTCAAATAATTTGTACATCTATCATCAGTAAGGAGAATACGGCTACAAGCCTGGAAAAGACATCAAACATAGTTCAAGCAGGGTATTAAGAAACACATTAAAATTAAGGTAGCTATATAATGAAAAGTGAAGTATGCTACACTATAAATTTTGGGCATGAATTACAACATAGATACCTTACAAATGCACTTCAATATCCCCTCAATTGTAGTGAAATATCCAACATGGTATACAGGCTTAATTAGCTGTATGCATCCGTAGTGCCCTTGACAATTTTCAAAGTTTCCGTAGCATGTTAGACAGATAAGTGTCTCATTAGCAGGGCCCTAAATTGCATCAATAAATTGCTTCGTCAACACCTGAAATTCAAATTAATATAGGTCTAAAAGTGTTGAATTAGTAGATTAGGTTATAAAGGTACCATGTGGGGATCATACAAGCCATTCATGATGGGTGTTTCACCCAAACGATCATAATCAAAAGCTTTTGACACATAAACTTCGCTAATGTTTTGGATATCTTCCTCTGATAACGTGCAATATTTTATGCCCTTTCTGCGATGGACCAAAACAACAACCGAGTAACAATATGAAATTATGCAATTTAAAGAAAAAATTATCCAAATGTAGAGCAATAAATTAATACAAATTGCTCACATTATTTGTTTTTCTAAAACTATATCCCTGAACCTTCTTCGCTCCTCCATTTCATGTAAATCCTGGTTCCCTTGTAAAAGATCCTCCATCTCATACAAATTGTGAGCACCTCCCTAGCATGGCCACCAGCTGAATAATCAACACCAGATATACTCTCTTTTTTATGGACGAGATATAGCTGATTTTTTGAATTTTATCAAAATATCATTGTGAAAGTAAAATTATAAAAGTGGCAATATTAAGAGCAATATTCTCTAAATTCACAGCCACTGCATGTACAAGACACGTAACACAAGGATAGAAGTAGTTTAACTTGACCAATCAATTTTAGTATGATCAGTAACTTGTAGAACATGAAAGAAAAAAATTTCATAAAAAAGAGTGTTACAACTAATTAATGTGTTGAGGTGACTATTTCATCCTAAGAAGGAAAGGTTTTCCCCATGACTCTACGCTCATACTAAGAAGAAAAATTGGCAACCCTTATGAATTATTCAAACATAGATTTGGGGAGGAAAGTGGCCACTATATATTTAGTAGTTCTGCTTCTGACATGATTTTCCCCATAACTCAAGACAAAACATAGCACGCTCTCAATCATTGCAATACATAATTGTCACCATAAGTGAAGGTTCAGCTACTTTCATTGAAGCTTAACTAAATGAGAGTTAGAGTCCTAGACCATAACTTTGTATGACACCGATGAGATTACCATAACGGATTGGTATATGATTAAATAGCCTCTCAGCAAAGATTAGCATAAGGAAAGAGTCCTAGACCACAATGTTCAGCTGCTTCTGACATGATTTTCACCATAACTCAAGCCAAAACATAGCACACTCTCAATTGTTGCAATACATAATTGTCATCATAAGTGAATGCTCATCTACACATGTAAACATCATCTTTGGACCTCTTCATCTCTATCAAGAACAAAAACAAAATGATAATAATGTGATTGACACACACCTTAAATCATGTATTCGAAGTGTTCAAACTCAACCCTAGAGTAAAATCCTAAAAAAATAATCAAAATAATCTATTACACATTGAGATCATAACTGACAGACTAACAAAATTATTTCTATATACCTAACAAGTTATTGTTTTATAGATCACTTAGGGTTTCTGATTTCTGGTGAGAAATAAAGAAATTACCTGAAATTGTAGCAAATGCTAGGGTATGAAACTGCCAAGCCTGATTCAGCGAATCTGAAATTGAGAATAAAAAATCACAAATGAGTATGTGTTCAACCTTTAATTCTGAATTCTGAACTCAATTTATATTTGAAATTGAGATGAAAATTGAATTTGAGTCGTACACTTCTATAGTGAACTTGAAATTGAAGCCTGAATCTGAAATCACAAATGCCAAATCGCAAAGAAGTGTCTCTGATCACAGAAGAAACCTGAAAATCGACACTAAAATTCAATGTTAAAGAGAAAATAAGAGAAACTTCAATTCACGGTTTATGCAACAACAGAGCCAGAGAATGAATCGCAAATTGCAAACCTCGATTGATTGTTAAGTTTGTTAGAATTCTTTAGAGAGAGAGAGAGAGAGAGAAAGATTGAAGTAGAAGATAGAATGTGAGAATGAATCTGATTATGAAAGGGCGGGAATGTAACTATAAATACCTAAGCTGATTTTTTTTTTTGGGCATTGTGAAGCTGATTAATTATTTTTCGTTGCCAATTAGTGTTCGCAAAAAGAAAAAGGGCTTGTGTCCGATTAAAAAAATTAATAGTTTAATAGAGATGCACCGACGGTGTAAAATAGTTTTACACGATCATCTAATATAAAATTATCATTTGGTCATGTCATATCAAGAAATTGGGATAGAGTGGTGTAACATGGCGGAAAACATGGTTGGTATTGGTTGACTGTGTAAAATTATTTTATACTGTCAGTGCATATTTTTTTATCTCAAAAATTAAAGAGAATATACAATATATACTGTCAATGTAAATTAATTTTACACCAACATTTAATGAGCATTTTGTATTCTGTCAAATCATAAGGTTATTTTGAAACAAATTATATGACATGGCAGATTGATGGTTTTTAATTGGATGACCGTGTAAAACTATTTTATATGAGTTAAATATGAGTTTTTAAGCAACAAAAACATAAAAATTTATATTTAATTTTGCTTTGTTAAAAAATTCGAAACAATTTTGGGAAAGATCCTTATAATATTTTAAACATTCATAAAAAAAAAAATCATTAAAAATATGAAGTTTATACATGAATTGATTTAAAAGTAGGGACTAAAAGTTAATTGAAATATTTTTACGACTAAAAGTAGAAGAAAAATTTGAGAGGGACTAAAAACAAAATTTGGAATATTAATAGGAACCAGAAACATATTTATCCCTTACTTCTATTTTATTAAAAATAGTAAAAAAATTGAAAAGATATTTTATATTTGTAAGGGAATGATAAAATATCGTTAGTTGTACCTTAATTTCTTAAAAAAAACCAAAGTTTTGAGACAAAAATAAAAGGCTTAATGATCAAAGTTTCAGGACAGAAAAATATGTCCAAGACCTTTTTTTTTAATAAATCAAGCTTTTAGTCCTCTTAAATTTGTTTTTAGATAGTTAATTTAGTACTTGAATATATTTTTTGTTTGTAAATTTAGTTCATAAAGTTATTATTAAGGATGTATTTATAATTTTAATAACTTCGGTAATCAATATGATAAAGAATTACACTTTTAGTGGCAAAAGTAGTGGTTTCTCATTCCATAAGTGTAGCTCAAATGATAGTTACTTGTGATATTATTGGAGTGGTCGGGGTTTGAATTTCAAATTCCACATTTTACACATTTAAATATAAGTTTTGCCATTAAGCTACTTAATAAAAAATAATTTCCCCGTTTTTTTGGTCTATTGAAACTTTTTTTTCTCCGATGGCTAGACTAATATGTGTAGAAGTGGAGAATTCGAAGTCTGAATTTCAATTCTCCATCAATATTTTTAATGGCTACCAACTAAATTATTCTTATGAGACAATTATCTTTTATCTTTATTATCTATTGGTTATTATAATCACTATCATCGTTATTTCTTACAAGTGTGGAAGAAAAATTAGAAGTGGGATGAGCGTGGATTTTATTCATGCTGAGGAAGTATGGAGCCATTTTAACAGTTAATGACCATAAATCTCTCGGATTTCACAATCTTTCTTTTATAATTATACTAGCGTTCTCGTGCCCGTCAGACCGCTCTTTTTATAGCGGGCAAAACGGGCACGTTTCGTGCCCGTTTGTGTGATATACATTTTCTATTATTTTAACTTATATGTTGAAAACATCCTCCATGTTGATCAGTTCTCATGTATTATTGAATTGAACTGCTTTACGATAATAATTTTAGAGTCATTCTATAATGCAAAAGGAAACATGAAGAAACATCAATTTTGGTGCATGGTTAGATGCTATAAGAGCATTGTATACATCACTTTAAAAAAAAAAAAAAATTTACAAAAGCTTGAGAATGTATAAATCGATTTATGCATAGTTTAACAATTAATAAAATGATTCCTAAAACAACTTTCTTTAAATTTAAATGGAACATATATTTTTTTTCTTGGCAAAACTATAATTTTTTTCTTTGACGGACACAAAAAAAACAACTATTGAATAAATGTTAGCAAAACTATTAAAACCATAGATATATAAAACTACATAGAAAAAATCTTTGTTACACCAACCATATATAACTTCATCTCCATCTACTATTTCATTTTTTTCTTCTATTGTATCTTTCTTTCTTGTTGATTCCTTTCTCTTCCTCTACCAGTAGCAAAATACTTTTTCAGTCTAGTGTTTCTTCTAATATCCAATTATTTATCAACTAATTTGTTCTAGACGGGGACTCTTATTTCTCTCCATGTTTATACTCCATATGGCATCTATGAGTTGAAATAAAGAATAGAGATTATTAATGAAACTAATTAAAAAAAATAACAAAAAAAATAGAGATTTATATTTGACCCGACTAAAATGGAGATTAATAATTAAACTATAAGAACTAAAATGAGAAACTATTACTGGTCATCAAATATCGAAAGTCAGTTTTATATCTCTACTACCTATTGGCTATAAAAATTAACATGAGAAACAATTAATGAGTTTATTTTTTTTAGTTTTTATGTTTGATCAAGTGCATCAGTCACCCCCTTCATTTCAATTGCAATGTTAAATGGTTATTAGAGGCGAAAGTTAGCGAACTGTGTGATTATTACTACTTTTTAAAAATTTGTGAATAAAGTGAAGGACATTTTTGAATAAAAAAAAACTACACCAAATCATAAAATTGTTATCCCTTCATATTAACAAATACTCATTATTTCAATTTGAAAAACAAACAAAGAAGAAACAATCTAATGCTTGATTGACCATAAATTAAATAACAAAAAAGCAATTTAAAAGAGATATGTGGGTTAAGAGATGCATTTGATCCTTGTTCTAATTGAGTTATACTTGTTTCAACCACTATATTTTCATCTCAAAGCAAGTCATTAATTTATTTTCATGCCACACTTGATTTAGCCATAGACAATAGATAAATGCAAAACATAACATGATATATTCATTACTATTTGTGATACTTTCATACATGAGAAACATCAATTCATAGTCGCATAATATAACAGCATTGACAAAGCAAATATACATATGAATAAAAACATGGTTTTAACTAATTAAATTGAACACCTGTGTGATAGATTTATTTGTAGCAAGTTCGTCTACATTCGCCTTATGATAGATGATGATAGATTTAATTGAATACCTGTTTTATCTCATAGAATAGAAATTATTATATGCAGTTTTTATTTTTTACTTCGAAGTTAGTATATACAGTGTTTTTTTTACTTGGAAGTTATTGTATGTTGTGTGGTGTTAAGGGTAATTTTGGTATTATGAAAAGTCCATTCCAAATAAAAAAATAGTTCTCTATGTTTTCAACATATAAGTTAAAATAATAGAAAATGTATATCACACAAACGGGCACGGAACGTGTCCGTTTTGCCCGCTATAAAAAGAGCTCGTGCCCGTCTGAACGCTAGTAGATAGTAATAGATATGCTTTTATTTTATACACTTAAGTAGTATACTGGTATGCAGGAACTTTTATATATATAGACCACTCAAATAGATAAAATTATTGGAAGAATCTTTGTGCATTCTCTTCATGCAATGGAGCAACCCCCTTAATTTTACTGTCATTTGTTTTGATTATTTGCATTGTAGAACCTACTCCACTCTTTTGTCAGATAAGCTCTTTTTAGTTTTTACCACTTTCCCATTGTATGGCACGACTAAAATGTGTCTTCTTTGATGGACAATCATTTTGTTCTCAATTGCTTGGTTGAAGAGAAGGCCATCCCTGACGAATTTCAATTTGATTTTTTGCATTTACTTATTCATAAAATCAAAAGAAGCAACATGTATAGACTTAGAAGGAAACATGAACTCAACTTTGTTTCTTCCACCTCCATATTCAGAAATATCTCGAACGTTGTATTTAAGCTCAGCTATCTTGCCGTGTATTTTGCTTTGTTAATCTACATAATTTGACAAAGAGTAGTAGAACCCTTCATAAAGTTGGTTACATAATCTATCAAAGTGAAGAATATTGTCAAACTGCATAATCAAAATCTTTTCAAAAGTCATATTATAAACTTCAAGCAAACTCATATCTTTATCCAATGAAGAAATTATCATACAATCTGAAATAGTGAAACTTCAAAATGAAAAATTTGAAATATAATTATAAACAATCATCTTGAATCATTTAAAAAGTATAAACACCAATAACGAAATAAAAAAACTTTCAAATATTGCAGTAGTGTTCAATGTACTTCCCTGTAGATTTTATCATTCCACTTGCAACAATGATTATTCATAGTTATTTGTCTCATTCTTGTTATTAAATAAATGAAACATAATACATGTTTGATACAAAAATTATTTAACACAATAGTAATAAATCCTCTCAAAATATAATACTACATCTCAAGGATTTACATGAAAATGAAAAACCCGGTCTCTATTGAGAAGAAGAAGAAGAAGAAAAAAAGGAAGAGTCTTACCTTACAAATTAGTAATTACCGTCAATAGATAATTGATGTCCGTCGCAAGCATAAATAGTATAACATACATGAGCAAGCATTTAACTTGGAAGAGAATTCCCAAAATCATTTGACATAAACTATAGCAAAAATCGTGTACCTCACTACCAAACTTCAAATCTAGGCACCTAATCATAGGAAATTAGAATCAGGTTTTGTGTTGTGAACCATCAACCATAGGACCCAAATAAAAGGAAAGAGAAGAAAAAATTGAGGCATTTTCTTGCTGTCCTTTGTCAGTCGCATTGTGTGATGACACAATTAAAGCAATGTTTGACATTGTGAAAACAGAAAATTGTTGAATTAAGTTAGGGTTGGTTTTATCGAAATAGTGAAGAAAGAGATGTCATAAACATTGGAGAATAGAAGAAATTAAGCAATGTTTAGGGATGATGCGATTAAAGCAATTCAGAACGAAGAAAGAGTAGGTACCTTTTCCAATTTCCCTCATTCATTGTTGCTGCTCCTTTCTCTGCTTCTCTCTTTCCCTTCTATTTCTCATGTTATGCGTTAAATTACTCGTCCATTGTCGAATGCAGATCTGCTGATGGACTGGTCTTGTATGATAATCAAAGAATGTGTTAACCATAAAACAATAACCTTTTTGTTCGTCATATCTTATTTCGCTCCTTTGGGGATCGAGCGCTTCTAACAAAAAGACATGATAAAATCAATTTGAAACACAACAAAAATATATTGTAGAATTATCAAATAGAAGAATAGAATATGTTAGAAGTAAAGGGTGTGTGAGAATTGAGAAAGTCGAAAAAAGAGAAAGAAATTGAGGATTGTACCCCAGAAATTCAACCACTACCATGGGCGTGGTGGCCATATCGGCTCCCGAATTTCTTAACATCTATCTCCGCTCCAGTATCGTTGTCGTCAAATCCCAATCGGTGATGTTCCCTCTTGTTTCTCCCTGTTCACTTGTCCCTCCATTTCTCTCTTTCGTTTGTGATTTGAAAAAGAAAAAAAAAAAAAAAAAAAAGTAGTTATGGAACCGCTGCAACGTTAGTGCTGATAAAAGTACACTGAAGGGCAAAATGGACAATATGAAAAGTCCACCCCAAAAAACAAATGAATCCCCTTTATGTATTGTTATAGATTAGACTAGCGTTCCCGTGCCCGTCAGTCCGCTCTTTTGTGTTTTGTTATTGTCGGTAGCCGTTTTTGTAATTTTTTTTTTCTGTTATGCTAATGTATGACAAAAGTAATGATCCCGCGCTTTGTCTATTTGGTTGTAGTTTGGGGACCAAATCTGTTTATTTCACTTTTATTTATATGAAGAAATATTTACACTCACCTATTTTGAAGAAATACCACACTACCAACGGACTTCTTTACAGGTTGGGGAAAAGAGTATATTAGTATTTTAATTAGATTCAAATTTAAGTACATATATTTTATGGCGGTGGCACGGATTTGGATCCTCTCCAATTTTCTCTTCAATGTTTTCTTTCCAATGTGATCTTAACCATTAATTTGCTTATTTTCTCCCTTTTCTTAAGTATTATTTTATTTTTTATAATTTAACCATCATTGGATTAAAAAAAGGAGAGAAAACATTGAAGAGAAAATTGGAGAGGATCGAAATTCGTCATATAGAGTCATTGAACACAAAATAAAAATCTCTTCAGTGACGAAAACATGCCAGAAATATTGACTAACAAACATTTAAAAAAAAAAAAATAGGCTTAAATGCACTTTTGATCCCCCTATTTTGATATTTTTGAACTTTTGGTCCCCCTATTTCTAAATTCAACTTTTTGGTCAAGTTAACATAATTTATTAGCCCCCCTCTTAAGTTATTGATGTGGCGCATTTACAAATGACGTGACACTTGGGTGGCATTAATGAGTTGGAAAAAAATATTTCCATGTCATTTTCTTTAAAATTTCCATTTACTTAAAATTGTAATAAAAACTTTAAATTAAAATAAATACATTAAAATTAAAATCGGGCTGCCTTCTCTTATCAATTTTACAATGAATCTATAAAGTGAAATGTTTCTTATACATAGGACCGAATGGAGTATTACTTTGTCATTGTTGATTTTTATCTGAAATGCCGAACATGGAATGAGAATCATGATTATTTATCATTTCCCTATAATTTTTTATTAAAGTAAATTTTATCAATCGTAAAATAAAAGAACAACATTATTAGAAAAAAAAATGAATAAAATATTAATAACTCGAGTATAATGTTGTTTATAGTATAATTTTTTTTTTACAATTACCGTGTAAATATTCTCACCGATTCGTTATACATTATTTTATCAATGAACTCTTGAGTCTTAAAAAACTACAAATTAAATCACACACTTAATGTTATTGATTAATAGCATAGATTTGTTATGGATAGTATAGTATTGTGATCCAATGTTGTGTAAAAGAGCACAACATTTCATTTTATTAGTGGCAATCAATTAATTGATTCTCATTGCCAACGCAAACATTTTACTTTACAAATTATTCTATGTAGAGTATCAAATTATTATAGATGCTCATCATCTCAATCACCACCATGAACTCATGAAGCAAATAACTTAAGCACTTCATTAGTCAACATTTAAAAATAAAAAAAACAGTTAGTCATCACCTCCTGGTCGTTGTTCTAGGGTCTTCCGTGGCATCCCTCTACCTTCCTCCATTCTTGTTCTTCATCTATTTCTCTCCTCTCTGATTTCCCTTGTCGCTGAAAAATGCCGCGTATTTCCCATTTTCACTTCTATTGTGTAACACCAACCTTTTGATTAACCATTGCAAGTTCTAGTAGATATGAAAATGGAAGAAGAAGAAGAAGAAGAAAAAAAGTTAAGTATATATTTTTCCTTAGCTCTCTATATGGTGCCTATATATTTTATGCAAGAAATGAAGTTGAAAATAGACAAAAGTTTAAAGATAAGATACTTGTTGTAAATAGACTACTTAGTACTTACAAAGATTTATCAACAAATTTAAACACAAAAAAAAAAAAAAAAAAAAAGACTTTTGTTGAAAGAATTTGATATATACGTACATGAATCTAATGGGAAGAAAATATAATAATTAGAAAGGATCCATGCTTGATCCTTGCTAAAAACAAAACTGAAACATATCAAAAAAAAAAAAAAAACTTTTAGCTATTTGATTTTCCAAATGATGGAATTAGAAATGAATGAACAAAAAACTAATCAAAGAAAGTAGTATTGAATTAGATCACCAGATATACTACTCTCTTTTTATCAAATAATAGTATTATTGAATCTTGTTCGTGAAAAAAAAAATTTAGTTTTCTATATTCTTCAAATTTATATACTCTTTCCTTGTGCCTATTTTGCCATGGGGGGTTGGTTCACAGGTACCACCTTTGTAACTTCATGGTAATGTTTTTTCTTTGACTCATAGCATATAATCTTTAAAATCAAATGATGTATCTATCTTTGTGTATTTGTAATTTTCTCTTTTGACTCTTTTCGGTTATGAATTTATGATCTCTTCACTCTAAAGAAAATTGTACAATTCTTCCTTTCCTTTTGCTTTGTGATTTGAAAAAGAAACTACGTTGAAAAAAAAGAGTAACGGCATGCTTATGTTCAGAATATATTGGTAACTAACATTGTATTAGTCCCATAGCTTTCATTTGTAAATAACCACCCCATGTCCCATTAATAATGAACAATCAGTATTTAACACGCAACAATATTCAAAATAAACCACCCATAAAAATTAATAAATGTAAATTTAAGAAATTATTGTTTAACAATTCTATAACAATATATAAATTTAAGAAATTATAATTAAAAAAGAGAAGAAGAAGAATAAGAAGAATACATGAAAGAGATCATAATTAAAAAAAGAAGAAGACATGATACGTAAACTGTGCGTAGAACTATCAAATCAAATGAAGTAAAAAATATAATTAAACTAAATGAAAGTAATGATATGAAAAGTCACAAAAAATTATCAAACTAAATGAAGTAAAAAGTAAAATAAATTAAAAGAATCAGCATATGAAATATACATACATACAAAATCTCATTGCAATCTGATGCACTCACATCCCCTTCTTCGAGTTATAATTTTCCTCTCTCCACATTTTTTTTTTCTTTTGATAGTTAGAGTAAATAATAATAAATATAATTAGAAGATACACAAACCATTAAACTTCTTGATTCATTTTTTGTTTGTATTTTTATAACCACATCCCTTTAATTTGTAAGATGGAATTTGAATTGAGAAAATTATCATAGTTAGTTTTTCTTTTTTTTAAAAAAAAAATTACAATTAGTGAAGGGTATTTTTGGAATAAAGAAAAATCCACACCAAATTGGGGAATCCTCTTTATATATAGTAATAGATATATTATGCATGTGGGTATTATTGTCATTTACCAAAAATATATTTTTTTTTTCTCTTATTTTCTATTCACTTTCTCACTTTCACTCATACAAAAATAGGTTTTTAAATGGGTGGGTCTATTTTTTTAAGCCTTTTTTATTTATACAAAAATAGGTTTTTAAATGCGGGGGTCTATTTTTTATTTTTTTGTCAAAGGATCTATTTTTTTAAAAAAAATAATAAAATAGAAAGCTAAAAATGCATTTAAGTCTATTGTAAGATAAATATATTTAGGCCTAAACTATTGTTCTTTTAGGTCCTGTAAAAAAATTTTACACAATTTTCGTCCATGCAATTGAATCGCCATTAACTTTTTAATAGATTTTTTTTTTGCAAATATTTAAAACAATATAAAAAATACCATAAAAAGTAAGCTTAATTTTTTATAAAAAAATATCAAGATTTATTTTTGCCAAAATATCAAGATTTCTTATCTTGAACATTTTACGTAAAAATATTCACATTTAGGCTCTAGCGTCCCGACGGGCACGCCCATCAGTTCGCTTTTTTTTGTTTTATTTTTCTGTTCATTGTGGGATATCTTTTCTGAAAAATAATAAATTAAGTCATATATAGACGTTAAATTAAATGTAAGAAATCATTAGGCGAAAATGCGGACATCTCATTAAAGACGTTGAAGATATTGTAACATCTATTTTCCATTCTCAAAAAGGACTATCACAATGTGGAGTTGCTAACATATATAGAAGAAAATAACATCGGCCAGAAAATAACCAAAGATAATAATCACACCATTTGCACAATAGCTTTCGCACAATTCCACAAATCATTTATTGCCTCCTTACATCCAATAGCATTGTCCTGAAATTTCATAGAGTAAGCATCCAAATATTTCATAGTGCAAGGAAGTGTTAAATAAGCATGAAATTAGTCTATAATAAAAGAAACGATGGAAATTAAATCTTTTTTTGAACAAACCATTAAAAGAATGATCATCTCTAAAATAACATTGATATGAACTATGAAGTCTAACAATTGGCCTCAATTGTCTCACCCCCAAGAGTCAGTTTTATTAATTTGCTAACTAATGCTTCTGTGTAATTTTGCTAACAATTTCAAAGTTTGTAAAGAGTGTTAAACAAATATCAAATTAACTAACCAACACATAAATATAAATCTTTTCCCAATGAAAATGTTAGTTTGGGATAATAGAATAGATATATAACCCTCTAGGCTGACAAAAAAAAAAAAAGAGAATAGATATATAACATTGGCAACTATACATATCATATTTACCAAATATGTAGATCACATTGAATAGTTCCCAAATTATTATGACTTGTTAATTGACCACATCATAGTTTCAAGTTAAATATTTTAATTTTGAAATCTATGTGCCATGAAATAAACAAATATATATTAGATAGAGAGCAGTTTGAAACAGGAAGTTGGTAGAATAAAAAACTCTAACATGAGTAACCAATGCATATCATCTTTCTCTCTTCTTCTCCAAATTTCTTATTTTCCTAATGAATATATTCATATATTTGTTTGAAATATTGTTCCAACTTCCATAAGAAAAGGATGGGATATGAAATTGCAAATAACTAACTGAGAAAAAAAAAGGAGTGAGAAATAAGTACACCAAACTAAAACTTAGATTGAAAAGCCTTCAGTATAAAATGAAATCTATAGAATTCTCATCTCAGAGACGCAAACAATTCAATCCTCTGCCACCACTTCAATATGCAATTTACAGGAGTGATCCACATTGTCAGATCGATATATATATATATATATATATATTACAATCATACAACAATAGAACATATCACTACTCATAATTTTATGAATTGAACTTTTTTTTTCTCCACTTCCATAATAATAAATATCTTCAACTTTGTCTATGTAATCCACATTTTTCATTATGCTAACTTATATTAAAGTAAACCTTAAAAATAAAAATAAAGTCAAATTGAAAACTTTTTTTGCAAAGTATCTTCATCTCCACCCATCCTCATTTCCTTTTTCTCTTGTATTTGTAACTTTATTTCTTTTTCTTACTTCCGCTCACTCTCTTATCTTGTACCCAATTCCTTTCCCATTCTACGTTTTTTTTCCCTAATATGTTATCAACACACGATAATTACTTATCAACAAACTAAGAAATGTTCAAGTAGAGGGGGAAATTAAAAAAAGAAATATGTTCATGAAACTTAAAACCTCTTGTTATCACGTGATATAATGGTACATACGGATCCGATTTTGTCTTAGTAACCACCAATTACTGTTTTATAGCAGACAATTGGTTGCAAATGCAAAGAGCATTTTAAAAAATACAAACAAAGAAAAATTATTTATGAACAAATTTAACCAAGTTTATGCTGATGCAAGAGTTGGATAGAAAAAATATATTTGAATACTATAAGTGACTCATAAACTAACCAATGGTTTCAAATTTCAGCATCTGTGATTATTGTAGTCTCTGCAATTAGATCTAACGCAAATTCCATATACAGTTATCATAACCGCATCAGAAACACAATGAAACAATTGTGATGATGTTCGTTAAATCTTCTCACCAAATTTTAAAATTTATGAAGCCCAAATTCTAATTTGTGTTAGACTAATAAAAAATCTTACCCTTAGTAGTTTTTCTTTTTATTTTTTTTATTCACAATATTTACAATGTATTTAGTTTAATTCATAGAAAAGATAAAAGTACTCTTGATTTCGTTCAATCTATTACCTTTAAATGTATATGATTCTTCATTATCCCAAGATGAAGTTGAGGCAAACATAGTTGATCAATTAGAGTTGGTCATCTTGTTTCGTTTTATGGTGAAGAAGCAAACAATACATGGTGCATTTGTTTTGATATTCTATTTTAAACTCATGGAAGTTATTATATGTGGTTTTCTTTTTTTACTTGGAAGTTACTATATGTTGTGTGGTGTTAAGGGTAATTTTGTCATTATGAAAAGTCCACTCCAAATAAAAAAAATGAGTCCTCTTTATATATAGTAATAGATATTATGCATGTGGGTATTATTGTCATTTACCAAAAATATATATTTTTTTTCTCTTATTTTCTATTCACTTTCTCACTTTCACTCATACAAAAATAGGTTTTTAAATGGGTGGGTCTATTTTTTTAAGCCTTTTTTATTTATACAAAAATAGGTTTTTAAATGCGGGGGTCTATTTTTTATTTTTTTGTCAAAGGATCTATTTTTTTTAAAAAAAATAATAAAATAGAAAGCTAAAAATGCATTTAAGTCTATTGTAAGATAAATATATTTAGGCCTAAACTATTGTTCTTTTAGGTCCTGTAAAAAAATTTTACACAATTTTCGTCCATGCAATTGAATCGCCATTAACTTTTTAATAGATTTTTTTTTTTGCAAATATTTAAAACAATATAAAAAATACCATAAAAAGTAAGCTTAATTTTTTATAAAAAAATATCAAGATTTATTTTTGCCAAAATATCAAGATTTCTTATCTTGAACATTTTACGTAAAAATATTCACATTTAGGCTCTAGTTGGTAAGGCTAGATTTTAAATTTATAGCTTAAAATCTATTTTAAACTTATAGCTTATAAACAATCGTTAGTTGGTTCAGTGGTGATTGGCGCTGAACTTGGTATGAAGGACCACAGTTCGATCCCCCGCAATTGCAATCGGGAGGAGCTTGGAACCACTTAATGACAAACCTAACCCCCGAACCAAATTCAATTGGTGGTGAAAACAAAAAAAAAACTTATAGCTAGTTTATATAAGCAAAAAAGACATGTTTGAAAAACATTTTTTAAAAAGAATTTATAACTTATTTTTCAAACGTTATTTTAAATAGTTTATAACTTATTATTTAATATTTTTTAAAATATTAAATAATAATTAAACATATCTCTTATATTATTTCATACATATAAACCCGTTCAACTTTTAATTTTACCAAACACTAAAAATTTAATGAGTTAACTTATTAGCTAATTTAAAGCTAACATATAAATTACTCAATATAAACTCATTCTCAAGAACTTAATATAAACTCATTAATAAGTTTATAAATAATATGAAGAAATTAATAAATTGAATTATAAAGTTCTTCAAGAACTTTATAATATAAAAACAATCGTTTATGCAATCCTTTGGGGATATGCATATAACATGGAGTTCTTCAGAAACTGAAACTGTATAACATATACTATAAATGTAAGAGGAATATATTTGTGCAATCCTTCATGGATGCATATAGATTAAATTCTTTTGGAATTCAAAATGAATAAACAAAATAATGCTATAAAAATATCCAATCCTTCGAGGATGCAAATACATAATGAGTTCTTCTGAAATTCAAAAAGAATAAACAAAATGATGCTATATAATAATGCTATAAAAATATGCAATCCTTCGGGGATGCAAATACATATTGAATTCTTCTGGAATTCAAAAGGAATAAACAAAATTATATTATATAAAATATTAACATAAATCCTTATAAAAAAAATATAAGTTCAATAGTTCATTATATGCTAACCTCTGATTAGAGTTCATGTTGATAACGTGTTATAAAACCATTTCTAAACATGACAATAATAGGGATGAATAAAGATGAAGGTGAGAAATAGAAGAGAGAAGAATAGAAACTATTATATATTTCATTCACAATTATACATCACAATGTAACATAGGTCCTATTTATAGGATTATTCATAACAATAATAATATTATATGCTTTATAAAGGATAGTTATGTTGTCAATTAAATATTAGTGCACCCACCCCTTAGTTCAATGCAAATTCCTTATAGCTTCCGTCAATTATAAGAGCATCAACAATGAGGGAACTTAAAATAGGTTGCTTGTGTTGTTTTTTGTGGATTGAAGTTGCCACAAACGATCTAAGCAATTTATAACCAATTTTACTCCAATGAAAATTTTAACAAGCAACTCATATATACTTGGCTTCACCAATTTATATTTTATTATTTTCACTTGATTCAAATTTTTATATTTTAACTCAACTAGATTTAACATAATACTTCTTGGCCACCAAATTTATCCACTACAAGGAGAAAAAAAAATTAAAAAATCACCTATTATCACTTGGATGAAATTGAGACACGTCACCAGTCTAACCACTCTTTATTTTTCGTCAAGGCTCACCCACTCTCTCATTAATCAAATAAACAAACATTTTCATTAATCAAACAAGAGCATTGCTATTTAGTAAGAATTATTTTAGAGAAGAAATGCAAGAATAACACATGACATTATCTTATAGGATGATGTAATTTTAATCTCCTTTTTTAGTGGAAATTATGGAGGTAGTTGATGTAAACAATGGTGGAGATTTATTCTTGCAATTCTTCTCCATAAATTTTCTTACTAAATAACATTTTCCATCAAACAAACATGCTCCGAGAATTCTAGAGAAAAAACTATTCTCTCTTCTCTGATCAATTAATCAAACAAACATGTTTCACAATTCTTTTGTTCTTGATACGATTCTCAAAACAAAAAACCCCAAACTCTACTCTCTTCTTTAATCGGATATCACAACAAGTCAACAACGCGAGACATTCATGCAACGACGCCGAAGACCCGACGAAAGAATGCTGGAGATGCAACGAAGATGAAGATGAATACAGATCTGGATCTATTTTCCTTATCTCTATTTTCATGAACACATATTTGTATATTTCATAAATCTGTTATTAAAGTCTATTTTCCTCATACATGATTTTTCATTGTTATTAAGGTAAATCTATTACTGTTATTAAGCAACGCGTCACTATCATTGCCTTCTGAAGCAACTGACGCCGAAATTGAAGCAACGAGAACGCCGCATGTTTCTGCTCCAACGCTAGTTTTTCTGACATAGAGAACTAAAACTGCCACGTTTGCTCTAAGCAACAAGCGCTGGAGTTGCTCTAAGAAACATGGGCATAGTGAACTACCGATAAAGTTGCTCTAAGAGGATGGAAGAATCTTTGTGGGTCCCATCTCAAAATGATTTCCGCCCAAGAATGGAAATGACAATTCTATCCCAATCCTTTTTTTTATTAAATAATTAAATAAAAATAGAAAGACTCATTACCACTTCACTTCTGAAAAGTAATTTATAGCGCAAAAAAAAAACCTACAATATTAATTGGAGTATTATGTCGATTTCTAATTATTGCACCAACATATTATCATATACTTTTTTATTATTAAAACAATATTTCTTTTATAATTACACATAGATTTTGCATGTGGGTATTATTGTCATTTACCAAAAATATATTTTTATTTCCTCCTATTTTCTATTCACTTTCACTCATACCAAACGACTGAAAAATTATTTCACTTTCCTTTTACTTTCTTTCCTTTAACAATCTTTTATCTAACTTTCTTTCCTCTTACTTTCCTTTGTCATTCAAACAAAGCTTATATGTCTTCCATAAAAATTTCACAATAGTTTATCAATTTTTAGCATTTCTTCACATATTTAAACGGTATAAAATTGCACAATTGAATTAGAGGGGTTTAAATTGTACAATTAAAAAATTTGAGGACCAAACAGTGCATTTTAAACCTTTTTTATTTATACAAAAATAGGTTTTTAAATGGGTGGTCTATTTTTTTTTTGTCAAAGGATCTATTTTTTAAAAAATAAAAATAATTAAATAGAAGTTAAAAGTGCATTTAAGTCTATTGTAAGATAAATATATTTAGGCCTAAATTATTATTCTTTTAGGTCCTGTCAAATTTTTTTACACAATTTTAGTCCGTGCAATTGAATCGCCATTAACTTTTTAATAGATTTTTTTTTTTTTTGCAAATATGTAAAACAATATAAAAAATAGGGATGAGCACAAATTCGCAATCCGACTCGAAATCGACATAATCGCCAACATATTGAAGCACTCGATCGGATGCGGGTCGGGTCTCGGGTCAAACAATTGTGAAAAATCGATCATGAACGGTTGTATACGGGCGGGTGCGGATCTCTAACAATCCGTCTCTTCATAATCGAAATCGACCGAAATACAAATTAATTTTTTTCTAGTTTCGAGCACCTCTTCTCTTTCTTAATATCACATGCTCTTCACTTTGTTAATTTTATCTATCTTTGATAGAGGAGAAAAATGTTGTATTTTACAAGCTTTAACTTGTAATATGTTGATAAAGGAGATGCGAAATATAATATTTTAGATTTATCTTAAATTTTACTTCTCGTCTACTATCTATTATTGTCGTTGAATTTACAAATTTAAAAACAGATTAATCTCGTCATTTTTTATTTTTATTGTATTTTTTGTTGCAGTATATACAAAATATTGAACGAATTGTAAAAAAAAAAAAAAAATTTTATCAATAAAGTTTTAAATGTAACAACAACATTTCAATCTAACCCGTTAAAACCGACCTGTTGTATCTGTCACTCGTATGACCCGAACCCGAACAAACCGAAGACGTAAACGGTCGAAATTGGATCCAATTTAAGAGGTCGCGATTTTTATCGGTTGGACGAATCTCAACCCGAATCCGACCGATGCTCATCTCTAATAAAAAATACCATAAAAATTAAGCTTAATTTTTTTAAAAAAATATCAAGATTTTTTTTTGTCAAAATATCAAGCTTGAACATTTTACGTATAAAATATTTACATTTAGGCTCTAGTTTGTAAGGCTAGATTTTAAACTTATAGCTTATAAGTTTATATAACCAAAAAAGACATGTTTGGAAAATATTTTTTAAAAAGAATTTATAACTTATTTTTTAAACGTTATTTCAAATAGCTTATATCTTATCATTTTTTCTTCCAATGTTACCCTATTAAATAATAATTAAACATATCTCTTATATTATTTCATACATATAAGCTCGTTCAACTATTAATTTTACCAAACACTACAAATTGAATGAGTTAACTTATTAACTAATTTAAAGCTAACTTATAAATTACTCAATATAAACTCATCCTCTATAACTTATCTTATCAATTATCTACTATTTTTTAACAAACAGAATTTTAATTAATCTAATCTAATATTAAAAAAGTCTAAAGTCTAAAATTTAATAATTAAATTTTTTAACATTTTAAACCAATCTGAAAAATTACTTAAAAATGTAAAAGTTTACATATAATTAAACACATTTAATTCTACGAGCCTAAAACTATATGTCGAAATTTTTTATATAAACTAAATAACTAAACAAGAATTAAGAAAGTACTTAATTTAGAAGTTCCCAGTAAAAGGTGAACACAAATATATTTATCCTTCTAAAAAACCAAAATATATTAAAATAAAATAAATTACAATCACATTTATAAAAAAATAAAAAATAAACAATCACGAAATACTTCTTATTAATTGCTAACCTCCAATCGAAAAGAACATTTCTTGTAAATTGCTATCTGACAACCGTAAGGTCTTGATGCTTGAACGCCCATTTGTTTGATCACTTGGCTATTTAAGTCGAAACTAATTAGTTCGTCATTGGTTTTTACAAAGATTATATCTACTTTATTCCCAACTCCAATAGGACGATAAATACAACCTAAAGGTCCAATAGTGAAGAGTTTAATCCATGATTCTTTGACACCTAATTCAGCCAAAATAAATATGTGAAAATATTCTATTTCTTTTGAATAGTTTGAGATCAATGCTATGGACCCATTTAACATTAACAAGTGTCTTTGCCACCAGCAAATCTCATAACTTTTGCACATATCTAAGGTGAAAGGTGTTGTATAGAATACATCATTGCTCAAGTTAAATGACACCACATATTTATCATATGCTTTTGTTATCCAATGGCACATTCCATTCAAGTACACTTCAGAACCTTCTAAGCCTATCGAAATATCACGAAAAGGCATATCCGCCTCAAGATTCCTCCAAGAGTTGCTTCTTAGACTGTATATCTGCCATTGATAGTTACTTGGTTTATCACCTTTGAAGTAAGTGAAATATTTTGGAAAAAATTTCACATGCCGAATCACCTTATAATCATCTCCAACATGATCATAACCAAATCCACAGAGAGTAAAAGAAACATACTCGCCGGCCACTTTATAAGGTAGGGAAGACTCAACATGACTAGGAGGAATGATCTTAAATTCGTTGGTTTCTAGGTTCCACAATACAACTTTTCCCAATAAGTTATAGAGACAGAGAAAACCATTAATAGCAGAACCCAGAATGTGAAAATCAAGGCACTTGTCTTTACAAGGAGAAGGCAATTCCAATTTGACCTTATTATCATACTTCTCCCCATAACATAGATACCAAAAATGATCAAAATAAGTTTTCGGCAGTAAATGCTTTAGGACAAGACTAGTGTCATTGTACATTGAATGAGGAGACAATTTTGTTTTGCGTAACATGTCCATAAAACGAGGGTTTTCAAATAAAAGAGCCCAGGACTTACAAATGCAAGCAAATCGGCTGAGAGATTTTAAGGGCAATTTAGACAAAATAGAGAAAGCAACATCTTCATGTATATGGCTTAATACCTTCTCATTTGTTGTCGCCATATATTCTTCGAACTGCTCAAAGTAATGGAAGTACTAAGCAATAAAACGAACTAGAAAAGCAAGAGCTGCATTAGAAATGAAAAACATCATTTGAATAATAAATAGAAAAGACGCAGGATGAGGGCTATGCCCTCTTTTTGTACCAAAAAAAGAAAAGCCGAAGAAACACAAATTATAAGATATTATGATATATATGAATATAAGAAAAGAGGCATGAACCGTTATTTCATGTGTTCAATATTCCATCGATAATTCTTTTTAGGGATCCCTAATTCGGGACTCCAAATTTACTCTATTTATCTATCACTATTTACGTCCAAAGAGATAAACACACATGCAAGATTAGGGGTTGCAATTGTTAGAAATAATATAAAACCATTGATGTGTCAAATCCTAACAGCTTAAGCTTTTGGGATAATTAGTTATTTGACATGGTATCAGAGCCTCTATGACTAAGTGGTCTAGGGTTCGATTCCCGCTCCCCTCACTTTCTAATTAAAAGTGAAATTTAAGCATATGGTAGGTGGGCCTATGCATTATCCACACTTCAAGCCCAAATGGGCACTTGCGTGAGGGGGCGTGTTAGAAATAATATAAAACCATTGATGTGCCAAATCCTAACAGCTTAAACTTTTGGGATAATTGGTTATTTGACAGCAGTGTTAGGGGTTGGATACAATATTAGTCGGAGTAAACCGTTTGTCCGTGTCATTATCTACAAGGTATATTGGTCATGTTGATATTTTATAAGTTTAATTGTATTTTTTATCCTTCAACTCTATCACACTCACAAGAACTGTCACCTCTTTTTAAAATCAATGTCATATTTATGTTAATTTTTTCGCACCTCCCATAAATCTTGTGTTATGATCTCAATTGAAGAAAAGTCATGTCACCAAAGTGGAGTCAATCAAAAAAAAAAATATATATATATATATATGGAAAATGCTATTTAGTAAAAATTTCTTAATGCAAGAAAGAAAAAAAATTTATGTGTTAAGTTTTTATTGATCAAATTAATATCACTCTCTCTTCCATGTATGGTTGCCAATTTTTAATTGGTCAAATTTCCTTATTTTATGGATTTTTCTCTTTCTTATGTATATTTTTCTTACTAAATAACATTTTCCTTAAATTATATACTTTAAATTTATAATAATTAAGTTTGAATTTGTTTGCAAAAAAAATAGTAGATAACTAATTAAATTTGTATTATTAGATAAAATTAGCAATTTAACTAACATATAAATGACATAAAAAGTGTTTAATTAATATTTAATTTTTTCAAATAAGATAATACAAGTAAAATTAGAATAAAAATTAAGTTAAAAGTTAATCGTATTAGCTTATCAAAATAAATTATACGCTAATATATTTTAGGGTTCTATATATTTTAGTTTAAAGTGGGATCTTATGAAGCATTAAACAATAATGATATGCACGATTTAATAGATATTCAATAAGCTATAATCCTTTCTTATTTTTTAAATAAAAATCGCCCCCTGTATTTTACATCTCTATAAAAATTAATGATTTTTGTTTTTCCATATTAAATATCAGATATGTTCATCCCCTTAATTTCCTCATATTAATTTAAAAGACCAATTCATTCACATCTTTTTTTGTCTCCTCTGATGACAATTACTATATTAATTTTAAATTTTTAATGTTGATCATGACTTTTTAATTTTTATGTTCTAAGGGGCCATTTGACCTAACTTATTTTAAAGTTTATGCAAACGGTTTATGCAATATAAGTTAGGTTTCATGCTATTTTTTAAGTTTAAACTAGTGAAAATTGAATTTTTAGAAGCCATTTTATCATAAACTACCTTGACAAATTTATAATAATATATAAAAACTGTATAAGCTGTTTGCATAAGCTCAAAAATAAACTAGGTCAAACGGACCCTAATATGTTAAGCCACAAAATCCGTTTTCTACTATGTAGGAGTTCAAAAGATTTACAACACCATATTCCATCAATATCAGGCAGGCATGGTCTTTTTTCCATAGTAGTAAACTAAATCACTAAATCCATCTTGCTCATTGAAATTATAAAGTTTTAAAAAGGTTTTCAATTCTTATCGAATTTAACTCATATCAGTGGTTCTCATATGTTTTGTGCGATGATTGTAAAAATTAAAAAATATTTTACATATGTTATACCGATTAATTACTACAATATTTCATTAACAAAAAAAAGAAGATAATGCATGTGGAATAGATTGGTGAGAGATGTGCGTAAACATACCAGAGATGGAAGGTGTGGCGCACACGGATTATCACGGAAGTGGATTGTACTTTTTTTGCACAGAAACAAGAAAAACACAGAGAGAGAGCATTCAAAAGGGAAGTGAATCGTACTTTTGTAACTTTAGGGTTTAACTTTGCAGTTTGCACGCTGTGTATTTATAGCAGTAACAATATTGGATTTTTTTTTTTTATATCTTTAGTATTTACTACATTGATTCTCAATATAAATAAAGTTTTTTTTTTCTTTCTTTTAAGCTACTAGATTTTGTTTTTACAAGGTTTGGTGCATTGATAAGTGATTTAAAATTTCTTTTATCACCCCACATTTTTTTTTTCATTTCCAAAAATCTAATTATACTTCTAATTTACAAAACTAAAATTTCGGTAAAAACAAGTAGCTATATTTAAATAACAAACAAACAAGTAGATCGCACAAGGTTTGCCGAAGAGATCTAACTACGTTTACAAAAGAATCGGAGTAAAGCAACAAAATAAAATACAATTTGTCCATACCCAAACAGAGTAAAGGGTTTGACCATCAAGCATGAAAGTACGGGTTTGGTTATTGTCCATAAGCCAAACTTATGCACCATCCATAAGTGAGAGAAGATTTCTCACACACCCCCCAAATAACTTGCGCGCCCCCCAATTTCTCGCGCGCCCCCCAAATTTCTCGCGCACCCCAAGTGTCATGCACCCCCCAATTTTTTTTTTTTTTTTTTGTTCCTTCCTTCCCAGATGGATTTCTAGTCAAAACCATTTTGTTGTTGGAATGGTTTTCAGGAGTTGTACTGCAAAACCATTAAGTGCATAAAATGGTTTTGGAGTACAACACTATAATTATGCACTTAAACTTTTTTCCCTTCCCACATATTTCTAGCCAAAACTATTAAGTGAAAATTGACACACCAGTTAGCTTCAATTCTATTAGTGAATCCAGTTAGACTTCTTGGTCAAATATGTAAATCAACTTATCACAATAATCTATTAAGAACACAAGTCAAATATGTTAAGTGCATAATTTTGTCATTTTGAAAATTATTGGAAAGAGTCAAGATTAGTATTGTAAGTGTTAAGTGCATAAAATGGTTTTGGCTATAAATCTGCGGGGAGGGAAAAAAATGTTAAGTGCATAATTATAATGTTGTACTCCTGGAAACCATTCCAACAGCAAAATGGTTTTGCAGTACAACTCCTGAAAACCATTCCAACAGCAAAATGGTTTTGACTAGAAATCTGGGGGGAAGGAACAAAAAATAAAATAAAATATTAGAATGTGTTTTTGCAGTTTTTGTTATTGATGCTTATCACCGCGACAATGCTAAATGTACTTTTATTTTTAAAAATGAAAGATACAAAATATTTGTCGCCGTAACCACCGGTAGAAAAAAATCTTGACTTTATCTGAAAGCTAATGTATAGAATTTACCGAATTCCTGAAGACACGAAGGTTTCGTTCGTTACACTAATATACCAATTAATAAACATTATTCCAACACAAAATAAGTTAATAAGGGTGGGCATATACTCATTCATTCCAAACATGCGATTAATCAATTCTACTCAGATTCTAAGTTAATGGGTCAAAATAAAACAAAATCATATTTGATAGGCGGTTTGTCACATCCGCGAGTATGACAGAGATTTTCGTCAAATAATAAAACTTATATAAGTTCGTCTTCACAGAGATTGATGCAACAAAAGTAATTAGTATTATGTAGGAAGTAAAAAGAAAACAATAAATTGGAGGAATTTTCAGTTTGATTTGAAAAAGGAAATAAATTGAGAAACAAGTAAAGTTGAAAAAGGTAGTTACGCTACTTCAAATCTCGTTATTAAGATACTTTGCAATTAATTTAGTTATTACGACGAACTACGCCTAAAGCAGTAATGAACCATCTCTAGTCTCCATCATTACCCTATTCACTAAGTACACCTGCAACTCTCGTGCACAGTGCCGATTTATAAAAGCATTAGTTTCATGTTCGTTAGTTCAATGAAAATGGAAAAACTTTATTATTTACTAATCTCGTCACAACCTCACGCGTGCTCGCGGGTGTTGGTTGAATGACTATCTTGGGTCGAGTTTTAAGAGCTACTCTCGTAAACAAATAAATTCTTAAAAACACTTTATAAAGTACACCTACCCAAAAGGTGTATATAATTTCTTGTCATCATCAAAATTCCATGGTCTTATGGTTGCCAAAACTACCTCAATTGCTAAAATTGTTGGCTAAGGAAAGGTTTTGTTGGTAATGAGCTTCAAACACCTAAATCTCCCAAATACCAAATTATGTTCTTTAACTCCAAACTGATGGAACAACGTTGGTTCTGCAACGACTATTTTAGGAGTTTTGATGATAACAAAGTTGTAAAGAGAACAACATTATACACTAACCATGTTGTTAAGTGTGCATAAAATAATTAATAAAGAGCTGTTTTTGAGAAACAAAGAAAAGAAGATTTTGGACTCTGGTCTACATTGGAGCGAGACTCTAGACTAGGGGAAGACTCTGAATGAGTGAAATTCTAATTACTATCAATAGCGTTGTCTACAGACTCTGAAACAGAAGTTCAATAATTAACCACAAAATCTCATTCTCAGTAAAGAAAGGAATTAATCAAGATCAAACTTCAAATACAAATCAATTCAAATCCCCCTTTCATATATCTCTCTTCAATACTATTTTGATAGATCTTTGAATTCGGGAAAAAGATTTAACTTATTGAAACCCAATCCAAACCCCGTTTCATATGTTTCTTGAACCTTCACAAACTGCATAACAACTTTCAGCTCCTAAACGACAACACATTACCAAGAACACCAAAATTAACACATGCAATTCCACAATGTGTGTTGACATAAAATTGATATCATGAGATTAAGAGGAAATGGAGAGAGAGAGAGAGAGAGAGAGAGAGAGAGAGAGAGAGAGAGAGAGAGAGAGAGAGAGAGAGAGAGAGAGAGAGAGAGAGAGAGAGAGAGAGAGAGAGAGAGAGAGAGAGAGAGAGAGAGAGAGAGAGAGAGAGAGAGAGAGAGAGAGAGAGAGAGAGAGAGAGAGAGAGAGAGAGAGAGAGAGAGAGAGAGAGAGAGAGAGAGAGAGAGAGAGAGAGAGAGAGAGAGAGAGAGAGAGAGAGAGAGAGAGAGAGAGAGAGAGAGAGAGAGAGATTGATGATGAAAGTGCATTGATGCCAAGACCTAAGGAACTAGATTTTCAACTTGCATGTGTGTTTGGATCATTAATTGGGGTTGGGGATTGAGATGATGAACACGTGAGAGGTAGAGATGGGATTTGTGTTTGCAGAAGAACAACAAACAAATGGAGTGTTTATGTTTTAGAGTGGTGTTATAGAAGTGAGTTTAGACCCCACAGATTTAAGTCTATACCCATATGCAAGTCTTAGCACTTATTTTGTCTAATAAATGCCTCTAATCATTCTAATTACAAAGATATT
Source organism: Trifolium fragiferum (assembly GCA_954870985.1). Taxonomy (NCBI): domain Eukaryota; kingdom Viridiplantae; phylum Streptophyta; class Magnoliopsida; order Fabales; family Fabaceae; genus Trifolium; species Trifolium fragiferum. The sequence goes on from OX940792.1 coordinate 15,484,726, forward strand.
TAAAATATTTGAATAATCACTAAATTAATAACCAAATAAATTTCTATCGATTTATTGAAAATGTTTCAAATTACTTGCTCACGATTAACTAGTTTCCAATTGAGTCAAAACATGAAAAAACCTTACTTTGGAGCTTTTATCGAGCAATTGGTATTCAAACCTTCAAAGTTTTAATCCAAAAACACTTGGTGTGCAATATGCAGGGTTCCTTTTAAAAACAATGAAATTGACACTAAGGGTATCTTTGATGCAAATGATAGAGTGTGTAGTATTGTGTTACAGAGATTGTTCTAATCATTTATTGTTGAAAATTCAATATCCCTTGAAATCCTATAAATCCATAAAGTCATCGAAATCCTATGAAACCGTACCATGTAAATCATATAAATCTATAAAGCCATCGAAATCCTATTCAACATCCCCTGAGGCATCTCCAAGTGTTAAGCGGGGAACAATGTTAATCGACTGGAGTTCCTGAAATTTAATAAAGCATTTGTCAAACTTTAATTTTGTTACATTTATTTAATTTGTACGAGAACTGATTTCATTTAAGATTATTCCATTCCAACACACCCTACCTGTATCAAGAGCTTGAATGTATATGGTAGCTTAATGGTAGAAATAGTGTCTGAGTTCTTACAAGAAGAACAAATACCAATCTCCAGCTGATGGCTGTAATATCCTAACAACCCACACTTTCTACAGACCTGGTAAAAAGGGAAAGGAAACTATCATCAGCACCACTACAGTTATATAACAAACAATTTTTTCCAATTTTCACCAAATTAAACAAATTGTAATTATCATTTGTTATACAGAGATTGATCACAGATTTCCTAAACAAATTGAGAAGAGTACAAAAAGAAACCATGATAAAATCATAAAAACCTAAGGGATTCAGAGAACTTGGAAACCCTAATAATATATCAATATACTTGAAGTCCCACATGTGTTTATAAATTAGAGACAATTCTCACCTAACAAGCCGGTTTTGTAGGGTTGAGTTAGACCCAAAAACTCAATTATAAGAATACTCAATTAGAAATTTATGTTTTTCGAACTTAAGGATGCCAAAATAGGGCAACAATTCAAACTTGTATTTAGTGCATCATGTTTACAAGTCATCATAGCATAAATAGATACATAAAGCCATTGTTGAAATACAAAAGACTACATATACTTGATTTTGTGATTATATTAATAAAGAAAGTCAAGAATATTACCTGAACTTCAAAAGGATCACTAGATAACATCATTCGCTCAAAAATCAACAAACTAGCACCATATCCGACCAAGCAATCTCTTTCCATTTCTCCAATTCGTATACCTAAAAATATAAGAAAAAAATGTGACGTTAACCTAAACCACTGAATTAATAAGCTTAACCAAAGAGTATCCATAAAATCTCAAAGCGGTATTTCAGTTATTTTATTATTCCCGCCATAGCTATTAGGCAGTTATAATTGTCAACTGCTCAAGTATCTTGTATATAAATACTCTTAAGCTTCTACTCTGAAGCATAATGGCAGCAGTAGGTCAAAGGCAAGGTTAGCAACTCAAGGAAAATGATTGGGCCATCTGGAGTCACTCAGAGGAGGCAACAACTACACGGGAAGGATTGCCAAAGGAGGTGGGACGCGCCTACACAAACTGGAATAGTGATCTGTGATCCGGAACTATAGCACGCGCATCTTGGCGCATGAGAGGCCATCAAGGGACACACTTCTAGGGGTAAGCCGCGGTTTTTATTACACAATAGCCCTTTTTCCTTATCTCATACTTGGGTGTCTATCAGGTTGATCACCGGGAAAAAGTGCACGGCAGTGGCAGTAACGTATGTGACGAAAAACAGTCAAAACGAAGTACCGGAATGATTCACAGCAGCAGATGAGGGGAAAACTGGACTTAGGACAGGTTTTGGTAGCAGAAAAACAAAAAATCACTGGGGACAGCAAGTCCACGGGATAAATACAGTAAGGATTGCAACTCAATAGGCTCTAGATACCATGTTGAGATAAGAGAGCGAAAAGAAAGAGGCATGTGGTGAATAGCATGATTCTCAACTACACAAAAGAGATTCTTTATATAGACTTAGAGGCAGTACATACAAACTAATGACAAAAATAATTACAGGATATCTTGTTATTCTCCTTATTTAGACAATTCCATTTTGGTTTTTTCTAAACTACCCATTCATAATTTGGGGGTATTTACTCATCAACCAATGATAACAAGTCATATGCATGTGAAATAAAAGTTAGTCGTGGTTACCCACATGCAAATCAACTTAGGTGGTTTGTTCTCATTGGTTGATGGGTAAATACCCCCAACTTCCATTAACACATACTCTAAAAACTGAATAATATATTTCAAGTTATGAATAATGTGCTTAAGGTGGAAGAATGAGAGCTTTCAAACAAATTGATTAGCTACAATTTTACATGAAACAATAAATTAGCTTAAGGTGGGGGAATGAGAGCAGTGATCCCACTAGCACTAATTTTTATCACGTAATAAATTTTAAATTTAAAAAATAAAAAATAAAAAATTAACACCTCCATTTTCAGCTCTACCTTTCATAGGTTGTCTTGTCAGGATGTTACGATTAGTACCACAACCACGAGTAGCTCGCATCTTATCCAACACCTGATCATAAACAAATCCTTGTGAATTATTGATATAAAATAAAAGGCAAGTTAGAGCCAAAGAATTACTTTCCCCAAACAATATTATATTGTCATCGAATTAATAACATAAATGTTTTGACAGTCAGCTAGATCAAAATACTAATAATATTTTAACCACATTAATGGCTTTTAAACTCTAGACTTTCCCCAAACAATATTATAATGTTATCGAATTAATAACATAAATGTTTTGACAGTCAGCTAGATCAAAATACTAATAATATTTTAACCACATTAATGGCTTTTAAACTCTAGAGTTAACACTCAGATGTAAACTCATACAAGTTCAAGTAAACTACAAATCGGTAAACTCTCAATTTTATAAGCAAGTTTACAATTCTAGCTAAGTTTGCAATTCAACCTAAGTATACATAAGTGTGTGTGACGAGACTTATAAATTTGTTTGATTTATGTATTCAGAATCATTTTTCTTTTGATTTATTTAATCCCAAACTAAAGCAAGTGTTTCACCGAATATTAATTGGCAATTAGGTCAAATTAGCTCTCCTTGTTGTAGGGGGAAACAGTTATATGCCTTGATATATATTGCTTTGTTGTTTCTCTACACTTTTATAATTTGATTCCTGTCTTGCATAGCATATGCATCTAAAAGTTATTTTATAATTTAATTTTTTTTTTTAAACAATCATACATCAATGTTGAACTATCAATAAAATAAAATTAACCTATTCTCAATAAAAGGACTTCATTCTTACCATGTGTTTTAATGTCTGGTAGTATATTGGTCCCATAAAAATATATGCTTGCAATGGGGAACCCGTAATACCTGAAAAATAGAAGAACCACAACTCTTAGTTTGACAAATAGAAAAGAATGCCACATTGCTAGAGTATCACTCAAATATTTAATCGTCAATGGAAAATAAGCGAGTAAAAGGTTAATAGTATTCAAAACTATGTTGTTAAACTCAGATAGCGGCATAGGGCGCCAAAGGCCAAAACTTCTATAGCGGATAAAAGCTATTACAAATCCTAAAAAAATGTATACAATTTAATAATAAACCCCCACAGGATATAAATAGCAAAATACAGAAAATTAAAGGGTGATCAAACAAGATAATTATAATTAACTTTTGTCATTTGTGAATAACATTAAAAACCAAAATCTAGAACTACACAAAATGACAACTCTAAGAAACAAAGGAAAGGGAAGCAGAAGAAACCAGAAGCAGGGAAGAACATATAAGAACCGGAGGATTTGTATGCTTAAGAATTAGGAGAAAAGAGGTCTTTAAATGTTTACAAATGACAAGCAGGAAAAACAAAGAGGACCGCCCATATAGTCGCACGGAAGGAGAGTGAAACCATCGTTCGCACTCATGTTGAGAGAAGAATTAAAACGGTCACTTAAAATATTAATTGAAAAAGACCAATATGCCCTTGATAAATAACCAGAATGGTTAAAAATAGAACGGTATTTGATCACTAGTAAAATTTTGAAAAATTAAGACATTTTATTTCACAAATTAAATTATTAACAAATTTTTAGTTATTGATAAAAACATTTATAACATTTTGATTTTTAAAGTGTGTTCTATTATGTTATTATTTTTTTCAATTTTCCATATAAGTATCCATCACATTTCGTATCTTAACTTTTAAAGAAATTAGGCATCACCGTATCCAACCAATATGGATTGTGTCCGTCGATTATAGAGAATATTATTTCTAGAGTCAACTTGACAAATTGCTAAGAAACATTCCAAAAGAGAACTCATCCAATTACCTCCTTGTTAGTTGATTTTGTACAATACATTCAAGTTCCACGTTTAATTTGCTTAACCCACTCTCCTCACTGTCATCTAATATTTAGGTGGAGCCACTCTCAACAAAATGTAATCCAATGGTAATATAATCTTATCAATGAGGAAAAATATCACTGTCATCTGATAGGGACCTTAATATGGAAGCAAGGACAGAAGAGGAATTACCTGAAACAGTGGGGTCGAATGAAATAGTGACGTGGAAGGTTTATTCCAGAAGGAAGAAGAGAGCAACGGTCTTCACGTGATTGGAATGAGCTGGCTAGGTGTGTGAGAGAATTGGTGTGGTCCTAACCAATTCTGAGCAGGCTGTACGCATAAAAGGAGGAATAGAAGCTTCTCATTGGCACTTTGGATAATCATTGTGTAATCATTAGAATGGGGAGTTGTTAACTCTCCATAGGAGCCTTGCTCTGTGGCAGTGAGATTTGTTATAATCTTCTGTAAAACCTTTCTTTATCAATACAATAAGCAGCCTATTTTGTTGATCATATTATTTTTCTGTTCTTCTACTGTTATATTGTGTAGAGGTTCTATCATTGGTCCGACCTACCGGATTCGGAACGGAGGATCAGTGGAGGGTAACGGAGGTGAATGCCGAAGAAGATAACGAAAATGGAAGCTAAGGTTGCCGATTTAGAAAAGGAGATTGAGTCGATGAAGGTTACGATGAATGAATCTTTGTCTGAGATTCATCGGGTGGTGAAGGCGAGCCAAGATTCCTTGGTGTCGATGATGGAGAAGCACCTGGGTAAGCGAATCGTAACAGTTGAGGATGATGATTCTGAGGAGGTCAGCGAAGTTGTGAAGGGAACTCCGAAGAAAGGGACGAGCTCGACGGGAACGAAGCCCAAATCATTACAAGGAGAGGCGTGGGATGAGTTCAGAAGGTCGGTGAAGAAGGTTGAACTGCCGTCGTTCACCGGCGATGATCCGGCCGGGTGGATTTCTAGGGCAGAGGTGTACTTTCGAGTTCAGGACACAAACCCAGCAGTAAAGGTGAGTCTAGCACAACTGAGTATGGAGGGTGCTACGATTCATTTCTTTAACTCCCTGTTGGACGAAAAACCAGATCTCAGTTGGGAGGAGTTACGTTCAGAACTCTTAGAGAGGTATGGAGGATTGGGTGAAGGAGACGTGTATGAACAACTCACAGAGCTCAAGCAACGTGGAACGGTGGAGGAATATATCCAGGAGTTTGAGCGATTGATTGCTCAGATCCCTCGCTTACCGGAGAAGCAGTTTCTTGGATACTTCCTACATGGGTTGAAAGGTGAAATACGGGGGAAGGTGAGGAGTTTGGTAGCGATGGGAGGTTTGACACGAACTCGTCTGTTTCATGTGACCCGAGCAGTGGAGAAGGATGTTAGTGGTGGATTGGGTTGGACCCGGAACCCGAGACCCGGTGGCCCAACACGTGACAAACACGGACGTCCAGGAGGGAATGATTGGGTATTGTTGAAAGGAGGTACAGGAAGCAGTAGTGGGCCGGGAGGAAATGGGCTTTCTAACCCAAATTCCAAACAGACGGGAGAAGATAGAAGAAGGGGAGGTGGACGCGATAAGGGGTTCACTCACCTCCCTTATCGTGAACTTATGGATCGAAAACAAAAGGGGCTTTGTTACAAGTGTGGAGGCCCATATCATCCTCTCCACCAATGCCCAGACAAAGCCCTACGCATTATGATCTTGGATGATGATGAAGATGCAGCGGCGGTGCTAGCGGTGGAGGTAGAGGAATCAGGAGATGAGGAAGACGCCGAAATCAGTATCATGAGTCTGTACGAGATGGGAGAGTCTAAAAGCGAGCGGTTACAAACGCTCAAACTTGAAGCCACCATCAATGGAGTTCCTATCGTTGCTTTAGTGGATAGTGGAGCCACCCACAATTTTATTTCAAAACCATTAGTTCAAAAAATGGGATGGAATGTAGTGAGTACACCTGATTTCATAATTAAATTAGGAGATGGATTTCAAACTTCAACTCGAGGAAAGTGTAATCAGGTAGCCTTCAAAACAGGGGAAGTAGCTTGTGAAATTGAAGCCCACTTGTTTGACTTGAAGGATCTGGATTTAGTCTTGGGTATGGCGTGGTTGAAAACTTTAGGAGATATGGTGGTTAATTGGAGGAAGCAGGTGTTGGAGTTTTGGCACCAAGGGAAATGGGTTATGTTGAAAGGAATGGAGGGAGGAAGTGTGGCCTTGTCATCTCTACAGAATGTGGTAGGGAAGGCTAGTAAAGGCTATGGAGACAAAGGCTGGTCTCTAGAATCATTAATGAACATTGATATGAGAGGAAAAGAGCAGCAGAGTATCAATGACGAGATGCAGGGTGTGTTGAATCAATTTGTAGATGTGTTTCAAGAGCCTAAAGGTCTGCCCCTTAGGCGCGGTAGAGATCATTCCATCGCTTTACTGCCCGGCCAAGGGCCTGTTTCAGTAAGGCCCTACCGTTATCCTCACCATCAGAAGAATGAGATAGAGCGTCAAGTCAAAGAAATGCTTGAGATGGGAATTATTCAGCCAAGTTGTAGTGCTTTCTCCAGTCCGGTGATACTTGTGAAGAAGAAGGACGGGAGTTGGAGGATGTGTGTGGATTACCGAGCACTCAACAAGGTAACCATTCCGGATAAGTTCCCAATCCCGGTGATAGACGAGCTCCTTGATGAATTACATGGGTCACAGTATTTTACTAAGTTGGATCTCAAATCTGGGTATCACCAAGTGCGGGTCAGACCTGAAGATGTGCATAAAACGGCATTCCGTACTCACGAAGGACACTACGAGTTTTTAGTCATGCCATTTGGTTTGATGAACGCCCCATCTACGTTCCAATCCTTAATGAATGATGTTTTTAGGCCATTGTTGAGAAGATTTGTGTTGGTCTTTTTTGACGACATATTAATCTATAGTAGAACATGGCAACAGCATGTGCGCGAAGTCAAGGAAGTGTTGAGTATGTTGAGACAGAACAGCTTGGTGGTTAATAAGAAAAAATGTCAGTTTGGCCAAGGCACAGTAGAATATTTGGGACATCTCATCAGTGGACGTGGAGTAGCAGTAGATCCAGCAAAAGTTGAAAGTGTTACAAATTGGCCTACCCCTAAGAATGTGAAGGGAGTCAGGGGTTTCTTAGGGCTCACCGGGTACTATAGAAAATTCATACAGGACTATGGTAAGATAGCCAAACCTTTAACAGAGCTCACGAAGAAGGATGGTTTCAAATGGGGAACGGCAGCTCAACAAGCTTTCGATACCTTGAAGCAACGTTTGACAACTGCTCCAGTTTTGGCACTACCAGATTTTTCTAAAGAGTTTGTAGTGGAGTGTGATGCCTCGGGAGTTGGTCTGGGGGCAATTTTAATGCAGGATAAGAGGCCTATAGCTTTTTTCAGTAAGGCTCTAGCAGGGAAGAATTTGGCAAAATCTGCATATGAAAGGGAACTGATGGCTGTAGCCTTGGCGGTCCAGCATTGGCGACCCTACCTGTTGGGCAGACATTTCATCATTACTACAGATCAGAAGAGTTTAAAGGCTCTTTGGCAGCAAAAGATCACCACACCCGACCAGCAGAATTGGGCTACCAAGTTATTGGGCTATCAGTTTGACATTGTGTACAAACCGGGCATTGAAAATAGGGGTGCTGATGCGTTGTCTCGTATTCCAGAGCAGGGTGGACTGTCATCTATGATATCATATCCTATATGGGAAGAAGGTGGTGTGGTTCAGGAGGAAGTACATCGGGACAAGATTATAGAAGATTTGGAGAGTAATCTTGATAGTCACCCCGGTTTCAAGTACAAACAGGATGTGTTGTTTTATGAAGATCGTTTGGTGCTTTCAGCTCAATCTTCCTTGATCCCAAAGATGCTAGCAGAATTTCATGTTACTCCTCTTGGAGGACATTCAGGTTTTTACCGCACTTATCGACGTTTGGCTGCCAACGTCTACTGGATTGGTATGAAAGCAAGAGTTCAAGAGTATGTTAAAGCTTGTGATACTTGTCAGAGGCAAAAGTATTTGGCTACATCTCCTAGAGGGTTGCTTCAGCCTTTACCCATTCCTTCAGCTGTATGGGAAGAGGTTTCAATGGATTTTATCACGGGTCTGCCAAAATCGAAAGGGTTTGAAGCTATATTGGTGGTGGTGGACAGACTCTCGAAATATAGCCATTTTATTCCCTTGAAAAGACCTTATACAGCTCGGGTGATAGCAGAAATATTTGCTAAGGAGATCATCAGGCTCCATGGACTCCCTACTGCCATTGTTAGTGATAGGGATCCTATCTTTATTAGCAACTTTTGGACTGAGTTATTCAGGCTGCAAGGTACAAAGTTGAAGATGAGCTCAGCGTATCATCCGGAGACGGATGGGCAAACAGAGGTGGTAAATCGTTGTTTAGTGCTGATCAGCCCAAATCTTGGGTGGAGTGGATTCCGTGGGCAGAATTCTGGTTTAATACTACTTTTCAAATATCAATAGGGAGTACTCCGTTCGAAGTTGTATACGGAAGAAAGCCACCAGCTATCACTAGGCTCTTGCAAGGAGAAACAAGGGTGGAGGCGGTTCAAAAGGAGCTAGAAGAACGTGATGAGGCTCTGAAGCAACTCAAGAATCACTTGCTTAGAGCTCAAGATCGTATGAAGCACTTTACTGATAGAAAGAGGACAGATATCAGTTTCAAAAAAGGAGAGTGGGTTTTCTTGAAATTTCGACCTTATAGGCAACAAACTGTGTTCTCTCGCATTTGTGCAAAGCTAGCAGCTCGTTTTTATGGACCATTTCAGATTTTGGAAAGGGTGGGAGCAGTTGCCTACAAGTTAAAACTACCTGAAGATTCAAGGGTCCATCCGGTGTTTCATGTGTCCTTGTTAAAGAGAGCTGTAGGGGATTCTCCAGTGGATAATACACTGCCTCAGGACCTTGAAAATGACATAACAGCTCACTTTATACCTGAAAAGGTACTTGCATCACGAGTAGAGGGAAAAGAAGGGAAGCAGCAGGTGTTAATTAAATGGGCTGATATGACAACTGAAGAGGCCACATGGGAAGACAGTGAGATGATAAAGCAGCAGTTCCCAACATTTGACCTTGAGGACAAGGTCATACTTCTAGGAGGGAGTGTTGATAGGGACCTTAATATGGAAGCAAGGACAGAAGAGGAATTACCTGAAACAGTGGGGTCGAATGAAATAGTGACGTGGAAGGTTTATTCCAGAAGGAAGAAGAGAGCAACGGTCTTCACGTGATTGGAATGAGCTGGCTAGGTGTGTGAGAGAATTGGTGGTCCTAACCAATTCTGAGCAGGCTGTACGCATAAAAGGAGGAATAGAAGCTTCTCATTGGCACTTTGGATAATCATTGTGTAATCATTAGAATGGGGAGTTGTTAACTCTCCATAGGAGCCTTGCTCTGTGGCAGTGAGATTTGTTATAATCTTCTGTAAAACCTTTCTTTATCAATACAATAAGCAGCCTATTTTGTTGATCATATTATTTTTCTGTTCTTCTACTGTTATATTGTGTAGAGGTTCTATCATCATCCATAACAAGAACAGACGAATCTCAAGTGAAATGAAAACCTGAATACATGAAGTCTGTCCCGCTGTAGTTGAAGTTATGTTTAACAAGAGTTTCACTGCAATAGCAAGCAAACCATGAGAAGACTAAGATTAGATGAACATACAGATAAATATAAACATCACACCTTATAGTTTCAATGTTGTCATTGTGACCACCTCCATCCCCAAAAGCACTGCCATAATGAAATTTTTGGCATAAAGCCGCCGCTTTCCCGCCAAGAAGCTCTATCATCTTCCCTACAGTCATTCCACTGATGCCATAAAAAAAATCAGTTCACATCCTGAACCATTCAGTAGTATTATATTTACATATATTGATTTAAATAAAATTGTTTTGATGTTGACCATAAAACTCTGACATGAATCAAATACATAATAGTGTCAATGCTAGGCCATTGCCCAGAATCAATGCTCTATATAGCTCGAGACAGAGATAAATGAGAAGGGGCCGCAGCATTGCTGCCTAAATCCAGTGAAAAATAAGGTAGGGTTCCCAAATTTTCTTGAATGGGGGTGTAGGTAAAGAAGTTTTTTTTTTAACAAACCAAAAGTAGGTAAAGAAGTTAGTTCATGAGTATGATTCGTTTTGGAACATGGAATATCGGCACTCTTAGAGGAAAAGTATGGAAATAGTGGAGACTATGATTAGGTAGAGGATTAATTTAATGTGCCAACAAAAACTACGTGGGTGGCTGAAAAGGCAAAAGAATTAGGTTTTCTCAGTTCAAGATTTAAGTTTTGGTTTGGTATACTGGCAAAGTTAGATCGAGAGATGGGGTAGGCATTATTGTTGATAAGGAGTGGAAGAAGGATATTGGATGTAAAAAGGATAGGGGATCAGACCATAGCCCTAATTTGTATTCAAACAAGACACCTTCAGAATTGATCCTAAAAGTGTAGAATTGATTTTGACATGTTTATTGATCTAAAGTAGAATTGATTTTGCCTCCAGAATCAATCAAAAGTAGAGGGTTACTATATAAAGACTTAATCAGGATGATTTGTATTACCTTGGGAACCCATGAGGGTTTATAACCAGATCTGGACAAATACCCTTCTCAGAAAATGGCAAGTCTTCCTGCCGGACAATTGTTCCACAAACACCTTTCTGCCCATGTCTGCAACTAAATTTATCACCAACCTAAGGCAACAAATACAAACAGAATAAATCAATTCAACTACTTTAAATCAAGAACACTATCTCATAATAAACTAAGCAAGACTTTACCTCAGGCCTATGAGTGTGACGGGTTCGAAATTTGATATACATGTTATTATTCTGATTAGTGCAAAGAACTACTCTATCAACGATTTCACCGCCATGACCTTTAAATCTTGGTGCAGTGGACTTATACGCCCTGGATATAGAAACATTTATGAAAAATATAAAGAAACATCTATCGGAACAAAATTATCCATGGTTAAATTAAAATGTTAATTAAACTAACCCATCATAGGGCAATTCTATAGGTCCTCTATTTCTAGTATGTAGATCAATTGGTGTTTCCTTGTTGATATAAATGTCATCGGGCCTAAGAATTTCCCCTGGAGCAGCAATCCCATCATTATCAAGAATCTAGAGGAACGAAGACAAAACCACTAGTTAATTGAGAGCTGGTCTAGGGATCAGATGATGTATTTACAGCACTAATCTCAATGACAAAGTCAGAATATACAAGTAAATAAAGCACTATACAAGGATATCAGTGAACTAGTAAATGAAGGAAAGACGAAAAACAAGGAATAATGATCCAGGCAATCTTAAAGGTCTATGTCCCGGTTAGAATTAGTTACTAATTTAGGAGAACTCCTCAACAATGAAAAATATTAGTTCTTAACATGCAAAAATCATTGTATATATGTTTATAAGTATTAATGGAGAAGTCAGATGAAAGAGATTCGAAAGAGTGAAAAAACAGAAAATGATTTCAGTTTGTGGGAAACTATTATTTAGAACACAAGTTATTGGAAAGCCTTGTAAAGTGTGATCCAACCCCCAACACCTTCGTTATACTTGGTGTGAAGGGTTGCTTAGTTCCATACTGTCTAAACATATGGCCTATGTAGTGCTTTTACAGCATTAGCAGTTGTCACCTTACAATTTGGTTTTGCGGGATTCAGATATCCGCAAGCCGAAATTTTAATATGGTATCAAATCCCATCTTATATCCATAGTTAGAACACCAACATTGTTGCTGTCTTGGAAAGCATACTTAATATCAATCCACCCCTACTTAAATTGCAGCGAATATGAGCTGCACTGCTGTCCTCTTTGTAGCTACACGCACTTTCAGTGTGCTAGTGTGAAAGGATGTGTTTAGTCTCATATTGTCTAATAGAGTAATCAGTAGTTTACACATTGTAACTTGAACATTCTCTGTAATAGTTAGTTATAACAGAATGCTGACTCAGCATCTAGTGGAAGAGTCTAGATCCTTTGTATCTTACACTAGGTACTTAGATATATAAATAAGCCTATGGCTTTCAGTTGTAACCTAACCAATTCATTCATAACAGAATACAGAAAGTTCTCAATCTATCTTCATCTTCTCTAATGCTTTTCTATCTCAGTTTACATTTTCCTAATATTGTCGAGATATATAACCTGGTTACTGCTTATAAAGTTTGTTTGTTTTTCTTGTTAGTTTGACAACATATTAACCATGTGAAGCAAATTAAAAACTGTAATATTGTCATAATTTTTCGAATTTTTATGAGATACGTCCAATGGAACTTGCTTATGATGATCGATCAGATTTGTATCTCTCTTCTAATTGAATATAGTTGAATAACATAATGATTAACTTGTATTTCACAATGAGGTTCAAACTTATATATACAAGAGAGAATCGTAAATTAAGGAAACTAACTATCCTAATAAATAGGAAACTAACTCTATCATTATAAATAATAATCAACAAATATTTATTAAAAAGACTAAATACACAGCCGATGAATGTTACTTGATCAGAGAAATATTTCTTGCAGTCATCATTAAGACTTCTCATGCGAAGTCCAAGGATCACTAAGTCCTTACAAGGTCCAAGGAAAGCATACATTGTGACCAGTGTGATACATCTAACATGCACACTCCAAGATGAACGAAACTGTTGATTTTAATCTTAATTACAATCTAAGAAATATTCATATCCAATTCAGTAAAGCATATCACCTGCATTCGCCCAGTAGTGTCTGCAATTCTATTGGGACAGCGAAACCGATCGGAAGTGGAATTCATATAGTTTTGTTTGATGACGGTATCGCTATGCATCCAAGAACATCAAACTCCACATTAAGAACTGGACGCATAAAATAAAATATGAAATATGCAGGAAACATAAATAACGAAATAAAATTGCATACGTTTTCATAACTGTGCAACGACCGAAACCCCGATCAATGGATGACTTGTTCATGACAATTGCATCCCTTGTATCATAACCACTATAGCTCATTATAGCTACAGTGGCGTTCTGACCTCCTCCAAGCTTATCATATCCAACCTAAAAAATTATATATTAGCTAGAGCTATTCAGTATTCACTCAGCGAAATTAAATAATTATAAATTACTAACCAGCTCAATTGTTTTTGTAGTCAGCAAAGGTCGTTGTGGATAAACCAGAAAGTTAAGCAAGGAATCCATCCGACATAACTGGAAAAGAGAGATTTAAACTTCATGATTACACACGTGGAATGAGAGAATCTAAATTTGATAAATTGTTTAATAAAGTTTTGGAACAAACTGTTTACTTGCCTGGTTAGATGCTATATTTCCAATTGCTTGTTTTCCTACCGTACACTACAGTGAGCAAAATACATAAATTTCAATTTGGAAAAAGAAAACCTTTCATTCATAAATAAGCAATATACGATGTAATTATGTAAACCGATGAGGAGGAAGGGAGAAGAGACAACCTGTTTGAAGTTTCCAGTTGACTGATTATGCTGAGGATATGGAATTATCCCGGCACAAACTCCTAAGATAGTAGAAGGATCAATCTCAATATGTGTTGTTCCTAATTGTGCATCTTGTTCACATAATGCAATCTATAAATAAAATAGCAAATAGAAGTTACTTAATGTCATGAATAAGAATTCAAAAACAAAAGCTAGAAGTAATTAGAGGAAAACAAACCAAGGCATCATCTTCCTCATTAGCGTCAAGATATTCAACCAAACCGTCTTTTACAAAAGAATCAAATGTGCGCTTTCTTTCCTAAAAAAGCATTTAAGTTAATCGCATAAACGTCTTCCTTTCAATATTTGCAAGATAAAAAGCACATGATACACTTACTTTCAACTCGTTCATATGATGATCTTTTATTCTGGAGATCCCTTTGTCAGCAATGATGAGAGGACGACAAACTCTACCACCATCAGAAGCTAAGTAGATACAACACTGGAAACATGTTGTTGTCCATAAAAATCAATTTTCACTCACATCTTTTTATCATTAAAATAGTTACAGGAAATACAATATATTAAAATAACTCTCGGAAAAGGAAAGAAATAAAACCAGAGCCAAATATTAGAAACAAACAACTTATGCATATAACATGAATACTTTAAAAAAGCCTGTTACCATATAAATATGAAATTGAAACTGACCAAATAAGAATTTTCCATCCAAAAGAAATGATTAAACAGAAAAAAATGAGAATACTATTAAACATAGGAGGAAAAGAGAAACAGTCAATTGCAGCAGAAGTATGCACCTGCTTTTCATTGACATGTACACTGAGAAACTTGCTGATACCGCCTTCTCTCCGCATATGTCTTATTTGATTAGCATAATCCTTGAACAAGAAAAATTTAAGGTTTGCAACAAATGAGATTTAATCATGAATGTGTTTTTGTATGAATTATACATTTGATAAAAGAAAGACCAATCCAATACCTGTGGGTTTGCATGCCTGCCAAGGATCATACCATTATAAATGACGACATAGGAATCTGGTGTATGAAGATATATTCCTTCGAGAGAGCCAATCGGTTGAACACCAGAACAGATCTAAAACAACAGAAATAATAGTGATTGGAGATCCATGGCCAAAAGAATATATGTGATAGGGAATTAACAGTAAATAATAAGGGTAGAAGTTAGTAAGTTGGATAGAAACTCATTCAATGTATAAGGAGAGAAAGGCACTCTCGAATTTCCGCCCACCGCAGAATTTCATGGTTTAAAAGAGGATGACGACATTCACGGATGTTGTGGAAGAAGAATTGTAAGGATTGGTAACCAGATTGCAATTGGTGCTGCAGAAGATTAAAGACAAATTGCTAGTAACGATGAGGGAAAACGTGGAACAAGCGAACACACAAGGTGTAGGCGAACATAGATCATGAAACCCTAATCATAACTAGAGTGTGATGAAAGGCAACAGGGGAAATATCACGAAGGGAAGACAGGTTTTGCAAGGTTGAGTTCTCTCTGCAATGGCAATATCACTCTCGGATGTATAGGGAAGAATGTGAGGTACTTTCCCTTCATCAACCTTGATGAGAGCAACAAAATGGAGGTCAAATTATGGACGTAAGAAGGAAAGCTATTTCTTGGATGCTATGGTGGCAGTCTTAAAAATGTTTCAGCCAACGTTGTCATAATTAAATTGAATCTGAGTCACCTATAAATCCCACTATCTGAACAGATCACCTATAAATTGTTGAAAAAATATTCATACAAACAGTCTTTTCCAAGTAGACAAGGCTACATGGATCAATTCCCTAATCTTCCCTTTAGATGTTTCTACCCTTAAATTAACGGTTACAGAAAAACTAATGATGCACCCTCTCCAGCATATTTCTCCTCTCTCCCTTATGCACCGCTTCAATTCCTCTATCACCCTTCTCTCTCCTCTGCATCTTCTTCCACCTCACTTCATTCAAAGCAAAATGAAAATACATGGAATTATGCCCCAACACTAAGATGCAAAGCCAAGCTACACTTTCCATAAAATCATCCATTTATTTGTTCGATTTTTTTATGCATCATCCTTAATTTTTTGGAGTTTTATATATTACTGTAATGATAGTTTTTTTGGAGTTTTTTTTATGCATCATCCTTTCTATGATATACATGAATCAGAAGTGGTAAAATCAATTTAAAGAGATCAAGACAAATTGTAAGTGAAGAAATTATTTATCAATTCCCACTTAGGAAATACTTTAGTCGAAGTTGCAACTTCGGAAATCTTAGTACATTAACCAGATCTTTGGGATTTTGATAAAATCAATGGGACCAACCTTTAAGAATCTATGGATAGATGCAATTTATTGAAGTGATTATTGAATCTATGGGTAGAACTGTGAAGGTGAGTTTGTGTGAAGATGATGAATAGAGGGTGGTATGGTGGAAAGGGGACTCAATGAGAGTGAGTAAAACAGAAAACAAAAAAAATCTAGTGCTGGGTCTATGATAAATCAGGTGATATTTTATCATCAAATGCTAAAAAATTAAGGTGCTGTGCACGGTGCAAGATATGCATCGTTTGTGCATATATATATATATATGACAAACAAGTCAATAAAACGACAGTAGCTAGCAAAACTAGTCATAGTAATAAACAATATAGGAAAATTTCATGATATCACACAAAACATACCAAATCAATAGAGCAGTCATTCTCTTCATTTGTAGTGATATGAGTCATCAAAGCCAGGCTCCTTACTAGTCCACAGGCTTCAACTAAACGAGTATCGCATGGACAAAACATGCCAAACTATAACAAAGAAGAATTTAAAAAAGGTATAATGAGTTCGTAAATACATACAAATTTTCAATTTTATTTTAGAATAATAAACCGGAGCATAATAAGAATACAAAAACATCAACAACAACAACAATAAAGGTTTTTAGGTCAACTACAAGGATCAAACAAAGTCAATATGTACTAACCAAAACCAATCCAGCATAAGAATAATCTATGAAGAAAGTTCCCAATCAGAATGCATCTTACCCGGCTAAGATGCAAAGCTCTAGCACCACTCACTTCACTGGACTTCTCAAACTGTTGAAAAACTTCGGTCATGTGGGCCAAAGCATTCACAAATGATAACCTCCGTAGCACCTGTAAATAAAACAAAAAATCACAGGAAATGATTTGTTTGATAGACAATCCCCTAGGTGTCATCATACCTAAGCCAATCAAAGCCATTTTGTTGCAAGACATATCAAGAGTTTGAAAGAAAATATTAGAGGGGGAAACAATACACAACCTGTGTTACGCCTTTCCTTTCAATCTTGAACCCTTTAACATTAAAATTTCCAGTCTTGAGAGTCAACTCCAAACCACGCGTGAAACTAACTCCTCCTTGATAAAGAAACTATGCAGATCCAAATCCATACATACCAATAACGACGAAACATAAATGATGAAGTCAGTGAAGTGTGCCCTTTAGGTGTACCAATGAATCTAAGAATAACATGAATAAACTTCCAGTGCCATCTCAAAATTGAAGCTTCCTAACAAACCACCACTATCAAAATCTTAATTACTTAATCAATAAACAAATAGTTTTATGTTTTAAAAGAATTAAACAAATATTTTTATGCATATTACTTAAAAAATAATACAGCATTTTGTATTCACTTAAAAATAGCTTTTTAATTTCAAAACACCAACTTGAGGAAATTTGGAAGACTTCCCTGGCACAAATATCAGAGTCTTGACATGTTTATAAAACAGATTTCTATGTGCTATTTGTTTTGTTTTCCTTTCTTTTGTCGTTTCATTCATTGATTCAAGGTACCGATTAATGTAACCGTTTCATTTAAGCAGTACATTGTCTGCTAAATAATATGCAGCGAAAACATTAAAAGAGGAGAAAATACTAAATAGAGCTTACGTCCTTCATGCTGAATGTAATATCATGGCCATAAATGTTTCGCTTGTTCGGGGCCCACTTGACAAGTCTTTTCCCAGCCGCTTTCTTTACTTCATTTATCCAAGACTTGAACAGATCCTAAGAGAAGGAGGAATAAGTAATGCGATGAAGTATATAAGTAGATATTAGATTTGTATTAAATTAGATAGTACCTCAAAAAGAAGAGATAATAACTCGCCAGGTAGCTTTAGTCGGATGTTACCCATAAATTCCTACACGTTAACAATATCAGTTAGTAGAATAACATTAACTATTGCGCACACACATGCACACACAGAATTCTACACTATTGGGGGATTGTTCTGTTGGTAGTTATGTGGCTTTTTCTTGAGCACAAACCCTATTGGCGGATTGATCTGA
This sequence comes from Trifolium fragiferum, assembly GCA_954870985.1. NCBI lineage: Eukaryota > Viridiplantae > Streptophyta > Magnoliopsida > Fabales > Fabaceae > Trifolium > Trifolium fragiferum. Next base: position 15,503,025 of record OX940792.1, read on the forward strand.
TGCTCTACATTGGTTTATAGAAGATATCCCTTTTCTGATAAACCAAGGAATCACCCGCACGCGACTGGAGATACCATGGTAGTCAAAATCAAGATTCAATGTGTGCAATTGTGCAGAGTTGTAAAAAAGGTTTTGGTGTTGAGTAGGTTGAGAAATTAACTCTCAGCTTGGTAAGTTTTTTATGTAACAAATAGACCGTATTCTACAATATCTCAAATACACTTTAGGGAGAGGAGTCTTGTTTAAAAGAGGTGGAAGCATAATTATGGAGGCGTACACTAATGTTGATTATGCAGAGTCAATGAATGATAGAAGATCTATGTCAGGCTATTGTGCCTTCCTATGTGAGAACCTTGTTGTCTGGAGGAGTAAGAAGGAAAGTGTAGTTGCAAGATCAAGCCTAAGCAGAACTTAGAGCTATGGCACAAGGATTTTTTGTGAGCTACTATGGATGAAAATTTTGCTAGAAGATTTGACGATAAAGTGTCAATGCCGTACGAAGTTGTTCTGTGACAATAAATTGGTCACCAATATTGCTCATAATCATGTTCAGCATGATATGACAAAATACATTAAGATAGACCGGCATTTCATAAAAGAAGAGCTGGATAATGGATTGATAGCTACAGCCCAACATAACTTTGAAATACATCAGATTATTTTCCACATCTGGATTAACAGTTTATTTGAATTTTGATTTATCCTATGATAAGCAATGAAATTCCGAAAACTTGGACCAATTTCATAGATTAATAGCTTGTCAACTAAATTTTCTTTACTATTACTTTAGAGATGACCTATGCTACGCCTTATACATCAAGAAACTATAAGTGACACAAAACAGTCATATACAATGGCTCAATCTTTTTTAGACTCTAATTTCATTCCATCAACTTCTTTGAACCATTTTGTAATCTCTACTAATAGTGGATAGTGATGGTCAATAACCAAAAAATTAAGGCTGTTGAGTAAAATCAACAACATTCAAGACATCCTTTCATCAAATAAATCCAACCATCTATGTTCTCATCATCACTACATGATCTACCGCCTTTCCAAGTTACATAAGCTCACGTGTTAAAATGAAGATATTACCTTGTCATCCACCACATCGTTATTTCGAAATGCATCCATTATGCGTCTCACCATAGCCCCAACAAATATACATTTTGGTAGAAAATTATCATCATCCACCTACCGAAAATAGCAGGAACAACTAATCAGACCAAACATAACAAAACTAAGGGAAATTATATGTATGAAATCAAGTGTTTAAAAGGATTGGTTTTGTGATCCAAAAACGGTTAGCGGCGCAACTTGTTGCCCGTTTGCCTTCCATTAAAGTGTAATTATATATATATATATATATATATATATATATATATATATATATATAAAGTTTTTAAAAAAAAAGTAGTACAATGATGAAAAATATCAGAAAAAAATTAGCACTGAAAAATCAAAATATACATAATAAGATTCAAAAAACATTACCAATACTTCTGGAAGAAACACATCTGTTAGGAAAAATAGTGCTTTTCCTCCCTACAAAAAAGATTCAGCTGAAAGTAAGAAAATTGTTGATAAAAAAACAAAATTCGATACATTATTATATATATACTCCCTCCGGTTCTATATAAGCAAAATTTGACTTTCTAAATTCATTGGAAAAGCAATGTATCTAGACAATAATATAGACTAGGTACATTACTTTTTCAATGAATCTAAACAATGAAATTTTGCTTTTATATAGAACCGGAGGGAGAATGTAGCATGAAATCAGAGGGGGAAAGATTTGGAACCTTTTTAGATCTCCTGTTTGAATACCCGGGACAGTTGACCTGTTGTTTACACAAGCCATTAGCAATAATTTAGGAAAAAAACTAAATATTATGAAAATTTAAAACTAAGAAGCAAATATATTAAAATAATAAAATTCCAATTAAATATCATTATCAATAAATTATGGTAAATGCTAACTAGTACAAATTTAGAAATTTTTTCTTGAAGGTTGTATAGCCAAACACCTTAAAAGTCTAAATTTTGGTTTTATTCTCAATGCATATCTTTTCTTTTATTTCTCTTTTTAGTTCAATAATAAATTTTAAGCCTAACAAGGTTGTCAAAATCGGGATCCCACTAAAGATCGCTGGGGTGTAGAAAAAGCGTAAATCGTAGGATTGTAATAAAGATCGTAAGATCCCACAAATTCATAAACTAGTAGAAGTGATGAGAATATGTCATAGTGATGAAGAGAATTTATAGAATAGATGACTTAAGGGAAATACAGCGTATGATTATGAATCATTTAATTGAATTAGGTTTCAGTTGAGACAATTAGGGAGATAGAGTGCAAGGCTCAATGCATAGCAATTAAAACAAACCTATTCCCCAGTTGAGCGTGCGTTTTATCTGATATAAAACGCTTCGTTTCCGGGTCGGGGCGGTGCTTCTAAATTCGGGTCAAAACGGGTCGGACCGGTTGCTAAACGGGTCGAAACCTTGACAGAAACAATTGACTCGACGCGTGGAAGATCGCTGCGACCACGCTTTCACGATCTTCCTCGTCGATCGCTGCGATCCGGCATATCTGAAAACACGTGATTTAACGCGCGCTTGACAACCTTGAAGCCTAATATAGGAAAAAATGGGTTGAACCATGTGACCCAACCCAAACAGGCCAAAAAGACAAGAGTTTTGAATTAAAAACTCTAAGTCCTTATCAAATCAAAAGACTTTGTGAGAGAGGAAAGGTTTGAGCCACCACCCAAAGTCCTTATTTTTCTTCTTGAACATCACAGAGTCAAAGACAGTTTGAGAGAAAGAGAAGGTGGTGTGATCTGGTTTTGAATATAAAAAAAAAAAAAAAAAAGAGTGATATTAATTCAAACTGTTGCAGCTAGTGAAGTGTTTTAAATGTGTTCTCTTGAGGCTTTTCAATCCCAAAACGCATGTTAAAGGAACTGGGTCGCGAATCCGACCTGCAAACCCAACTATGTGAAACTCTGAAATGGAATCAGCAGAGTCGCACGATTCCACCATTTTCACGGTTCTGCACAGCGATCCCATTCGCGCCCACCAGATTTCATTAAAATTGTCAAAAAGATCAATAACAAGTATGCACATGATTTTTATCTGAAAACTATTTAGAATTTTTTAAGCGATTTTTAAGAGAGAAAAATTCATTTAAGAGGAAACAAATAATTTATAGAATAAGCAATCCTCCGAGAACAAAACATTAACAGAAATGGAAAACATTAGTTTAAAAGACCTCTCCAATTCCTTCATCAATTGGAACCAAGAAAATAGCCATATTCTAAGCAACTAGCTATTAATATAAGGCTATAGTATTCAGAAAATATCATTAAAGTCGGTATTTTTAGGAATTAGCATGGATCTTAGGGCAGAATACGGACAACAGCCAGAAGTGATTTGTGAGATAGGGGGAAGTCAGAACTGAAATTCATTTTGTAATTGGATAACTTTTACATGAAATAAGAGATAAGGCATAAATCCTTGATGAATGGGAATAAGAAAGCAACACACCTTTGAATTGAGGTACGCCCATGCTTCTTTTTTTGTATTTACACCCTCATTTGTGCATTCCTGATTACAAGGCAAAACATATTCCACGGTTTACTTGTGAGCTAAGAATGAGCAGATAAGTCTGTAATATATTATTTGTCTATAGTTTCCCCCATCTCTTGTAATTTAATGTCTGCAAAAGCATTTTTATATTTGACATCGAAGGCATTTAGAAGAGCTTATTTGGTATTTACCATGGTTTATCTCATAAGACATGTACTTATATTGGTGTTTGGATATACATAAAAATGCATGCCCATAAGCTGTGTTTCAAACGTATCCATAACAAAATATACGTGTCAATTACCACATTGGATGGCTCAAGCAGTGAATCATAACAAGGATCATGTCCAATCATTCGTATAACTTCATCTTTATCCATCCCCATAGCTTTCATTACAACCATAAGAGGAACCTAAGTAATGGATATAAACAGAAGAAATAAATATTTCGAAAGCCTAAATAGTAATAATGCAATTGAAGGGTTAGATGTAAATAAGCCACATTGAATATAGCTAAAGGAAAACCTTAGTAACTTGATCCAATTGTAACCACAACTTCTCATCTTGCATTGTGATTATAGTTTTTGTTTTTATCTTGTCTTTGCTGCTTGTAACAGATGCAGTAACACTGAAAGCAAAAATTCAACCAAAATAAACTGTAAAACAGCCTGAAATATAATAATTGGTCATCAAACGCAGATGATGTAAATGTACAACCACTAGAGGAAGAATAAGATAACCTCCAACATAATAACAAAGAAGAATTAACTCATCCCATGAAAACACGAGTTCATATCAACCAACAAAGATCTAAGTTTTTTAAAGCTACCATAAAATTTGAATTTAAAGGGGATGCAAAATACTACATGCACATATATGCACAAGTGGCCCAATAACGAGCGGCCCAATGGGTCTTGCATAGAACTCTCAACAGGAGTATTAAGCAGTCACCCAGAAAACCAAAACCAGAAATTAAAATCAAGGAAACATCAGCCCAAAGGAGATCCCCGTGAAGAGATGACACGAGAGGAACCAATTTGGTGGAGATCAAATGACACGGGAGGAAAATCAATTATTTTACTAGATATGAACAGCAAAAAAAGGATTATGAAATGATATCCAGAGCCTATAGCTTCACTAAGAGGAATTTTCATGCTACAATATTTACAAATGAAAGACTGGCAAACAAAAACCCATGGCAACTGTTGTTTTTCTCTTAGTACGTCATTGTTTCGCTTTGCTATTTGTTATGGAGTATTCTAGTTTGTTATTATCTTAAGGAGAAATCCCTGTCATCCCTTTTTTGGTAAGTTTTTCTCACACTAGTGGAAATCTTCCTTAATAAAAAAAGTTTAGAGACTTAATCTAATATTTTGAATATAATATGCAAAGCAATTAAGGAGAGGTCAAAGTTCATAAATACAGACATGTCAGTATGCATATACATATATGAAAAGGTGAAGAACAAGGCCCAACCATAAACAAGAATTACTTACTTTCCTTTTCCATTTGTGGATACAGTGATCCCTTTGTCAAAATTTTCCTCTTGTATTAAGAAAACCTGAAACAGATTGGTTGAATCATAAAGTTAACTAAACAAATGAAAAGCTATCAAGAAGAAAAATAAAAATGAGAAATGTTTTGATGAAATTCTAATAGTCCCATTACTATGGAATCAATAAAAAGTTTTGATGAGTTTAAGACAAAGTCATTTAATGGAGGAGTACGGACATATTTTGAGTTAATCTCAGCTCCCTTAAGACATGCAGAGGAAGAGGTTCTTAAGGAAGGCTTGAAAGGAGTGCATCTGAACTCTGAAGGGTAATTTGTGTAGATCTCAAAACAACATGAAGATGTAAGCGGATAATAGAAGGAAAGTAGAGTTGCAAATAGACAGAGATGATATATCTAAACTAAAGGCACAACCAAACAGAATGAAGACATTGGCTAGGAGTGTGAGGAAAAACCAAGTCAAGAGGTTTTATGGCCTTGGTGGGTAATAGAAGATGTAGGGTGGCTGCTGCATGTAGGCTAGCTTTGCCTCCCCACAAAAAGATTCATACTGTTTTTCACATTTCACAACTGAAAAGAACATTTTTTGCTACTACTGATTGTCAGCAGCTGCCAATATTCTTATCAAATGAAAGGGAAATGGAGGGGATTCATGTATCACGAAGAGAGAAGTTTGGAAGGGTATATGGAGAAAAGCGACAACATAGAGAAAGGCATGAAAAGAATTAAGAAGTAGAATAAGGAGAGTTAGTCTAGGTAAGAAAAGAATCCTCCAATCTGTTGCTTCTTTAACTTCATTTCTATCTTTAAGCAGCTATGCTTCATTTCAATTGTCATTTTCCATTAACAGTTTGATGTCAGTCAAATTAACAGCGGAACCGTACAGAGTTTAGTCTTTCAATTCAATAAGAAAGAACGAAAGAATCACCTTCTCTTTCTCTTCAACAATAAAATATCCTCCAGGATCAAGAGGACACTCACCTAACGAAACGAAAGCTACGAAATGTAAGATTATATAAAAGAAATGATAAATGCACAAGATTCAAAAAAACATCAAATGAATATAATAACTTTATGTGTTTCTAAATCATACGAACCAAGTTCTGCAAGTTTTTTTTCATCTTTCTCATACAAGAGACAACAAGAACTCCGCAGCATAATCGGCAATCTTCCGATTTCAACATTGTTCTGTGAAAAAACAATATAATTCGTAATTAATGAAACAGATTTTTGTCAAATTCATATAACAACATTATTAAATAACCTGTTTTTTTAGTGTTATTTTATCTTTTATTCCTTCAGAGTATTCAATATCGACAAATATTGGAGCCGTGTACCTTTAAATTAAAAAAACAAAATTATATCAATAACTAAGAAATATCCAATATTCAATTTAAAACATTAGATATGCATATCATTGTAATTATTCTTACGTTAGATCGCATGATCGGCACTCAAGTGGAGTGCGGGTTTGATCATCATGACCAATTCGGGCATCCAAAAACCTACATAATAGCTCATGTTGTAGATTAAGCAACAAGTTAATTGGAAGCATTATTGAATGAAGTATAGAGTATGTATAAAGAAGTACTACAAAAATACACACCGCAGAGAAAATTCATTTTCCTCATCCGTAGTTAATCTGATCGTGATAAGTCCATTAACATCAATGATTCTCTTCAAATCGACATCCACAAAGTTGTTGAATGAATCTATTTGAAACTTTGTGAGTCCTCTAGCCTAAAACAAAAATAATTACAAACAATGAATACAATTACTAACTAGTATGTAATCATATAACCATAATAACATATGAATCACCAATTATAATTTGAGAAACGACATAATTCAAAGGAATGATATGTGTCGGTGTCTGACACTGACGACACACCGACACCGAGACATGTCTAATCCGAAGAGTCTGTGTGCTTCATTTACCACTATATTTCTCACCTTGAAAAAGTCTGAAACAAGAGGTTCCATCAGAGCAAGGTTGCAAGCAGCACCAACACCTATCGAAATAATCAAATTAGACTAAAATTAAAAATAAAATCACATTGATTAAGATGAGCAATTGTATCTGGTATCTAGTAGAAGTAAGATTGAGAAACAAGTAAAAGAACTCGTAAAGAAAGTGCTCAAAATAGAAAGGGGCTAGGTTATGGAGTTTGAGTGTTCAACAATTAACAAAGGTGAATGTATGAAAATAAATACAAAACAAATCATCTTACATGTGAAAAAGGAAGAAACGCATAAACAAATCAACTATTATACATTTTCATCCAGAAATTCAAACTGAGAAAACATTACAGCGATTAAAAGATAAAATGCAGCTAAGAAGAAGAAGCAAGAATGGAAGAATGAAGAGCGTCACATACTCAAACGAGAAAGCGGAATGAAGAAGGTGAATCGAACAACAACAGAGCACAATGGTTTGGATGGATGAACAGAGATGATAATCGTCGAACGAAAGAGAGGGGAAATGGGTTTTTGGCGTGAACGAGAGAGAGAGATGAAAGGGTTTTTGGTAAAGGGTTTTTGATGAACTTAGTATATTTGTGGTTTCTTTGAAATTCAAATTGTACTGTATTCAAAAAAGAAATGAATGTATAAAAATACACTAAAATGTAGTAATGTGTAATATTTTTCTAAACTGTACTATTATAATACTGTAATAGTATTTGAGACGGTGCGGTAGTAAGATACTACTGTATTTAATATTTAATTTAATTTATTCAAAAAATAAATAGGGTGTCAAATAAGTTTTTGTAAAAATAAAAAATGAATGTTTTTCCCCTTCTAAAATTTTGTATTTTTTACTGTCAACTACATGGTATGGTACTCCCTCATTTAAACCACTCGGCCAAAGCAAGTTAGTTGGTTATAAAGCTATTAAAAAAAATTATATATTTAATAATTTGTTATTCACACATCAATTAATGTTATAAAAAAAAAGGCAGCATTAATTCACGCATGTCATCAACCATAATAAATAAAAGACGATATTAAATTTTACGATGTTAAATCTTACGAAAGAGTAGCATAAGAAAGACAAGAATATGTGCGTGTCACTTTTTAAAAATCAAAATTGTTATGCAGTAGTATGTTTTTAGCGGAAATCTTGAAGAAGTTGGTGTATGACCATGTTCATAATACCATTGTGAAGCAAGTTATGGCTACACCAGCTCCAATGGATAGAGATTGCCTTAATACTATTGGTTGGCAAGTTTGGACATAGAGAAACAAAACAAATTTTGAAGCATGATTCCAACACCCAGAAAGTCTGGACCAATTTATTCTCGAGATGGCCAAGGAGATTGATACCTATCGGCTTACAATTCAAATAGTTGGCATAGGTAACAAGAGACCATTTATATTGATTGTAAGCGACCTCAAGAAGATTTAATCAAACTCAATTATGATGGAGCTTATAAGGAGTCGATGGATCATGGATCTTGCGGATTACCGTGGACTAACTTGAGACTCAAATGCCCATTGGATAATGTGATTTATGCATAAGATTGAAGATTGTGATGCCCTCTACGCTGAAATATATGTGACATGTATACAAAAATGCAACTTGAAAAAACAAAAACTAAAGGTTTGACTCAGCTAAGAAACATGAGGACTTGATGTCATGACTGATGTATATTTTCAACCCAACAAAATAAATTGGTGTGTCATATTTACCGTTACGTGAATCACCCACAAATCATAAGCCTCTCATTCAACCTATATATATATATATATATATATATATATATATATATATATACTATTTACCAATACTAGTGTAATGCCCGTGCTGCACGGGTGCCGAGAACGTCATATCTATGCCAATCATGGTCGCTGCCAGTCATGGTCACAACTTGCATTAGGGGTTTGGCATAAAATTTTGGTAAAGATTGATATTGACATATGCATATAAATAGATATATTAGGAGGGTTTGAATATTTGATGAAGATCAAACCATATAAATCAAAGATGTAAGCATTGTTAAAATATATCAAAGGGGACAAATGCATACAAAGAGATGTATTATTTTAATATTACAAAGTCCACAATAACATTAAAAATTAGGATATATAGTAAAGTTCAAATGCATACAAAGAACATATAAGGAAATAACCAAGATAAAAATTTAGTAATAACTTATAATAGTGATTTTAAAAATTTTATTGCTGATAAAAAATAGTCATATGCCCGTGAATTGAAATTTTATTAGTAATAACTTATAATAGTTATTTTAATTTTTTTTTACCAAGATTAAAAATGTCATCTCTCCCTAAATTAAAATTTCATAACAATATTAGTTTGTAATATTGTTTTTAAATTTGTTATCAGCAGTAAAATTTGTCATCTCCCCGTGAGTTTTAAAAAAATTTAGTAATAATTTAACTTATAATAGTGATTTTAAAATTTTTATTGCTGATTAAAAATATTCATCTACCCGTGAATTAAAAGTGTTGATAGGGTTAATTCAAATGAAAATTCATGTAAGTGATGATGACAGTTTCTGCAAAAAAATGATGGCTTTTAAGTACATTTTAAAAAATATATTGCAAGTCCATTAATCTCCAACTAATACATTAATTTGTAATTCTAAAGTTGATACACAAACATAATCAACCCACTTCCAATTCAAGTGTCTCATGTTAGATGTTTTAGATTGTGAAACTAAACCATGAAATTCAAAATAAAAAACTTCATTCATATAATCATTGATAACAGGATCAAGAAATACATTACCTAATTGTTACATCTTAAAGAGCAAGACAACTTTAAAACCAAAACGTAATAGCCAACAATCTCATACTAATAAAATTTTAGATAAAAGACCACAAAGTAAACAACTTATATTAAAAAATGTTCAATCATATAATAAGGTTTTGCCTTGGAATTTGAAAGTGGTTCAACCAAACTTGTTCAAAGACCCAAGGGAGGCACAAATCTGAGATGAATGACCCGTGTATTAAAAGGTTAAAAAAAAATTGGATAAAATAAAAGGTCTGGGGCGAGGGGCATTCAAACTCCAGACCTCTAGTTAATAGTTAATAGGCGCAAGTTTGCTGCCACTGGGGTGGCTGTTTCATCCGTTAATTTAGACACATCAATAAAAGGTCTGGGGCGAGGGGGATTCGAACCCCAGACCTCTAGTTATTAGTTAATAGGCACAAGTTTCCTACCACTGGGGTGGCTATTTCATCCGTTAATTTATACGCATCAACAAATTTAAATACAAATATCTATACATTCTTGTCATAGGAAATTAAATATTTTTCAACCTATTCACTATATTTCACTACATTATTATAAAGTTTTTCACTACATTATTATAAAGTTTTTACATTTTTTTACGTGGCATTAGGAAATTTATTTTATTACAAAGTTTGTACATTTTTTTCATATGCTATTAGAAAATTAATTTTAATGTGAGGTATTTTTTATTCATAAATTCCTATTAGGATTCACTCTATTTCTATTTTTAAAATCCACATTTGATATTGGGAACACAAAAAGAGTTTTAAATTGGCCAATGTTACTTGACACACAAAACTTACCACTATTAGGAATCACTCTATTTCCATGTTAGATGTTTTAGATTGTGAAACTAAACCATGAAATTCAAAATAAAAAAACTACATTCATATAATCATTGATAATAGAATCAAGAAATACATTACCTAATTGTTACATCTTAAAGAGCAAAACAACTTTAAAACCAAAACGTAATAGCTAATAATTTCATGCTAATAAAATTTTAGATAAAAGCCCACATAGTAAACAATTTATATAAAAAATTGTTCAATCATATAATAAGGTTTTGCCTTAGAATTTGGAAGTGGTTCAACCAAACTTGTTCAAGGACCCAAGGGAGGCACAAATCTGAGATGAATGACATGTGTATTAAAAGGTTCAAATACACATATTATTATTGTAACATATATAGATAATTACTTTGGAGGATGAATGGACACACAAAATAAATTATGAGATAAATTTTAAATAAATATGAGAAGCTCTCTAAAGCATGCCACATAGGTAAAATGGAAGCTTAGAAACAACTTAACTTCCTTTTAAGAGATAATAATAATAATAATAATAATAATAATAATAATAATAATAATAATAATAATAATAATAATAATAATAATAATAATTTCTCTTTTATTTTCTACTCTATTTTTGATTTGATATTTCTCTTGAAATCAAGTAGGTACATATTGTAGATACTATAGCATTAATTTAAAAATGAGACACATATTTATATTTCTAAATTATTTGGATTGTCCTCCTTTCATTGAAACCCTCCAACATCAATATACCCTCAATCTTTATCAATTTCATATTATATTAATTAATATAAGAAAATAAGAAGAATGAAAAATACAAAATTGAAGAATACTCTTTGTGAAATTGTTTAGAGAAAATGATGATTAGTGAAACCAAAATGTACAAAATCATGTATTTATACACACAAAGAATATGGATTGGAGAATAGCAGCAATTTGTAGAATAGATAATCAAATAAAGCCTTATACTTCACACAAGGATCGATCCTCTTTAAAGTTGTTTATTTAATGTCTTGAAACTTAAAAAAAGATTATGAAAGTCATATATTTAATGTCTTGAACCTTAAAAACAAAAAAAATTCAACTTAAATTTTTTACTTGTATTTATATTTTTGTTGCCTTACCAATTCAAATAATCCAATCTCTATCCTTTAGTTTCTAGAGGATCGATCCTTTATTGTTTGTAACCACTACAAATCACAAAAACCATTTTCCTCTTCATTGAAATAATTTTTCCAATGCAAAAAACTAAAAATCAGAAAGAAAAGAAAAAACTCACAAAATCCAAATCCAAATGAAAACATCAACAACACTTTCATTTCACTATGTTCTAACACTTTTTCTCATCATTCTAAACCATACAAATTCTCAATCTCATCAAAATCTTCATGATCAAGAACATGAAATCTTAATCAAAACAAAACAACACCTTCAAAATCCACCAAACCTTAATAATTGGACAAAATTGAAGAGTTTCTATACATTTATTTTCTTATACAAATGGGGTCTAAAAAAAATAAAAATTAAACAACAATAACCCCAAATGTAATCCTTTTTTTTTCATTCGGTCATCCTCACCTGCAAGAAAAAAAAACACAATTTATGTTAATAATATTATATAACAATATTTAAAAAAATTGCAATAAGAAGAATTAGTAGTAAACAAAATGCAATGTAGAAAATAAATTGAAGAAAGTGAGAGATAAGAAAAAAAAAATAGAATTTAAATATTATATAACATATTAAAAGAAAATAAATTGTTGAAAGTGAGAGATAAGAGAAAGAAGATGAATGAATATAGGAAAGAAAAAATAGAACTTTAAAAAATAAAAGAACAAAGAGAAGAGCACCTTTTGGAATTTTGGCACCAAGGTCTTGGTATTTCTTTGGATTCTTGAGGAAATTGCACAAACTCCATAATTTTTTGTTTCGCCTCATCACAGCCAGCAACATCTTTAAAATAGACCTAACAAAATCAATTCAAAATAAGAAAAATATTCACTTAAATGAACTTATGAACACTGAAGTTATAATTGAAAACACCACAACACAAATAGTATTACAGAAGAATAAGGTACTACCCACCAACCTTGTTTTTGGAATTTTTATCTAGTTTTGTGAGATGTGCTTTTGTGATGTTAAGAATTCCACGAATGCCACCCTTATCAAGTATGAGTTGAAGGATAGAAAGTGAAGTGAGTAGTGTAGTTTAGGAGTAGTTGGTTTATATAGAATTGATGAAGTGATTTGTGGAAGACACTTGTTCATTGATATACATGCATGATAACACTTGTCTTTTGATGAAGGATGTCACATGGAGTTGACAAAACATTACTTATTTTTCCAAGGAATTGCTTGTGTTGCAAGAGAAAACTTGCAAATGTCAACGAAGCAAATGCATGAAGGATGGTATTGTCATGTGATGAGATGATGTATGAATAGTGATCACACCCATTTTGAATAGTACCTAGCACAAATAGACAATGGATCAAATAGTAACCATGCCAAATATATAGAATGATGTGGATAGATTGATAAACTTGTGAACCAACCATTGGCCAAGGCTAAATTAGGGCTTGAGTGGAATCCACATAAGACATAATATGACACTTACCTAAATTTAATTGGTCCACATTAGCAAATGACATCACCATGACATAATGTATGACATAGGGTGTTAGGGTTTTGGCTTGAAATGGGGAAAAACCCCAAGACCTTTTAGTATAATTAAAGATGTAAGCTTCTATAACTGAAATTTCAATATAAAGTGTATACTTTAATAATAAAAACCAAGAAACAAAGAAGAAAAGGGATCACAATTGGGTCATCCTCTTCAAATTAACGGTGTGTGTTGTGAGTTTATTGTCATTTGTCACTCACATCTTTGACTTATATTGGTAAAGTATCTTATTAATATAAGAAGGGTAGTAACATTATTTAGTATCACAACTAATTTGATGAAGGAAATGTGAGAAGAATGCTTGATCATAAGAAATGATGAAATGAAAAAGTGAAGTCAGTGTGCAAGTTTGTGTAAAAATATAGGCATGTTGTTGATCGTGGCAATCCCTAAAATATAATTAGAATGAAAGGAAAACATAAATCAGTGGGATTGTGGGAAAAGAAACAAACAATAGAGACAAATTGAAGCATAGGAAAATTAATGAATAATAATAGAAACAACAATTAAAACTAGTACAATAAAATAAAAATGTCAAAGAATATTAGAAACAAAAACTAAAAATTAAATTGGTTTAATGATTAAGGACAAATTGTTTGGAAGAATTTAACTTTAATTTGTTAGAGAAGCAATTTTTTATCAGATTTTACTTATTCGTCGATCGAACTATGAATTACCAACGCCATTTCTAGTGAGAAACCGAGATTAATACAGACAAAAATTTAAAACTTGTAAAAAAGAAAACAACAAAAAGCATTGAAACATAAAATAAAATCACCAAAGAATTGTTTTCTTCTTGCCCAAACGATATTTGTCTATGGCTTCTACCTCACGGGCCTTCTCTCCCTCCCTCGCATCTATTTTTCTCCATTCCCTCTCTTTTGTTTTTTCCTGCCTCACTTGTCTCAATTATCCATTGACATGCGTGAAGCAGTCAATTAAATCACTCATTGTGGGACAGAAGAAGTAAAAGGAGAATACTCGTAAGTTCTTTGTTATCATTGGGTTGTTGAAATCATGAAAAGAATATTTACTTCTTCCGTCCCAAAAAGAGTGACTCAGTTAACTGTTTCACGCATGTCAACGCGTAATTTTGACGATTAATATTTTTTATTGTATAATAATAAAAGTTATAAAAATTTGATAATTTAAAAATATTCATCGAGACGAATCCAACAATATCTTATATGCTAATATTTATTTTTATTTATTAAGAGGAAAAATATGATAAAAACAAAAAATATAAATAGTACATATATTCCAAATGAGTACCTCTTTTAGAAACGGAAGGAGTACATATTTTATTCAGAGTGGTTTTTTTAGCGAATTTGTGAACTCGTGTTTTCCATTGGCAGGAGATTTCTTGTGTGTTACACAATGATGCTAGTGTGTATGCTATACACTTTTTTTGTTCTTATTTTTTAAAAAAAGAAGCTAGAATTTATTTTTAAGAATTTTTAAAATTATATAAATTACAAAATTATCCTTATGAGAAAATCGTGTATATATTTAAAAATTAATTATTTTATTTTTAATTTATTATCAAATTATTTTATTATTTATATTTTATTAATTTTCATTTTTTTATTTTAAAATGTATTTTATCAAATAACTCAGTAAATTATTTTCTTATTCTATCTTGCCGGTAACCCATCTCAAAATTAAGGATGAGAATTTTAACAAGAAAGACATCATATGAAAAGTTTCAGGATTAACTTATCATATTCTGTTGGTCAACTAAACACTGAAATACAGTTATCTTATTATGTCAATTATATTGCGCACCAAACGGGTCTTATGATAAAATCATATCAAAGAATAAGAGTATCAATGCAATTACAAATATTAACAAAACTTTTATTTAAAAACAACATATATTAAAAACAGAGGAGTACTATGTACTTGAGTTATTTTACAAATTCATACTAATCTTAAATTTCACAGAATTTTGTAAACAATCAAAATCAAAAGACAACTATAATTTATTATACACCATAATTGAAAGCCACTACAAAGCACAACTTGTCCCCATTAGAGTCGTAAAGGACATATAAGACCTTAACATGATGATTACCTGAAAAATAATCCAAATACAAATATTATGAGTTACATTTACTAAATAATATACCATATTTTTGTTTTAGTCTTTCATTTTTCTATTAGTCCCTGCAAAATATGTTCATATTAAAATTAATCCATGTAATATTCATTTTAGTCCATATTTTGAGGAATTAAAATCAAATATAAAATTCTTCTGCTTACCGCATTGAAGGGAAAGAGTGCACTTCAAAACCATCTTGAATAAAAGGGAATCAAGAACTTGTCTTTGATATCATAAAGAAAATTGAAGTAAGCATGCCTCCATGACCTCTTGAATAAAATGGAACCAAAAACAATACAAAAGCTAACTGCAAATCCAACTCCCGTGCCCATATAGAACGATTCCATAAGCTCAGATCCTTCATCATCATTTTCAGGCATAACTTTTGTGTCACCATTATCATGTTTGCATTTCTCAATGAGTGGAGTTCCACAAAGTTCAGGATTGCCCATATAACTTAGAGATGTAAAGCCTTGGAGTTGAGTTCCTAATGGAATTTGACCCTTCAAATTGTTGAATGAGAGATTCAATACCTCAAGAAAAGATAGAGCTGACATGGTTTGAGGTATTTCTCCTGAGAGTGTGTTATTTGAGAAATCAAGTGACTCTAATGCTTTCATATTGCCTATTTCTTTCGGTATGGTTCCAGTTAATTGATTTTGTGACAAGTTTAAGGATTGCAATGCAATGAGTCTGAAAACTTCTAAAGGTATTTTACCCGAAAAATGGTTATTAGAAAGGTCAATAACATGCATATATTTAAGATAGTTTAAGTAGTTTCCCTTTGTCAGCAATGGAACAATGATCATAAATCTGAAATTTTTACTTTTGAATGAAATACCAAATTGATCACTTCCTGAAACATTATTGAAAATCATGGAGGTAATATTATGTAGGCAGTGAGGTATTGTTCCAGTTAAACTATTATTTGCAAGATCCAACACAACGAGAGAAGATAGTTGACATATTTGTTGAGGAATATCACCACTAAATTCATTTGATCTCAATTGAAGAGCTTTCACATCTTTGCCAAACCAATTTGGTATACTTCCAGAAAATTTATTTCCACTAAGAATAACAATTATAAGTTTTTGACAATTTTTCAATGATAAAGGTATCTCTCCATGCAACTTGGTATGATGAATATGTAATGACAAAAGGTTGGATAAAGAACCTATTGAGTGTGGAATCATCCCAGTTAGATTATTATTCCCTAGATCAACATGAATAAGGGATTTCCAATTTACCCAACATTCAGTGAGCCCTCCAGATAAAAGGTTATCATTGAGAGCCAAGGCCTTTAAATTGCTTTTCTCTGTCATATTATGGCATAATAGAGGTGAAAGAGATCCGGACAATGTATTGTTCACTAGGGCCAAAATACTCACATTTGAAGTTAATTGAGGAAGGCCACCGCTCAAACCATTTCCTTCCAACCATACAATTTGAGAGTTCAACAACACGTTTGACATGTCCCAAGGCATGATATTGTTGGATAAAAAGAGAAATTGACAGTGTGTTGTAAAATTCCAAAACATTTCTTGAGATTCATTTTTGAACAATGAGTAGTTAATGACAATTGAAATGAGCGATGTTTGAGTGTAAAACCATGGAACTAGTTTAAGATCTACAAACTCCAACTTGAGGCTTTGAAGTTTAAAAGGAGGAATCCAATGGGGATCAAAATCAAAATTCAAAGAAGGTGAACCAAATGACAACCTTTGTAAATTTGGGAGCTTGGCAAAATTTCTCTTTGATATAATTCCAAATAGAGAATTATCTCCGACAATCAACTCCTCTAAATTTGAAAGTTGCGCCAAACATTCAGGAAGGGTACCGGTCAAGTGATTTGAGGAAACACGAAGGACTGTTAAAGATGACAAATTCCCGAAAGTAGCGGGAATAGAACCAGTAAATGAATTATAAGAGAGCCCAAGAATGTTTAGGCCTCCAAGTTGGCCTAACCAATCTGGAATTGTTCCACTTAACTTGTTGTCTCCCAAATACAATGAATTCAAGTTTCGAAGATTCAATAAAGTTTTGGGTATTTGGCCATGAAAACGATTAGTCCTAAGATCCAAATAAGAAAGACCACTTATATTGAACAACCAAATAGGCAATTCAGAGAAGAAATCATTCTTAGAAAGGTCAATATATTCAAGTGAAGTGAAATTGGCATATAGAAGAGATGGGTTCACGCTTTCAAGTAGACAATTCCTCAAATATAGCTTTGAAAGAGAAGGAAACATAGTTAATATCTGAAGCCAATGAATTTCCTTATGAAGATCAACGAAATTCATTTTGAGATATTCTAAGGATGATGATAGACGAAGAAGCCATCTTAAATCATCAATCGCAAGATTCTCATTTTTTGACAAGTCAAGATGAACAACATTGGAAAAGTTTCTATTCACATGAGGAGAGTTAACTAATGACAAGTTTTGACAATTTACGGGGAAGTGTATAGCTTTGAAGTCATTATTGCTCAAATCCAAGCAGTTCAGATATTCAAGCTCAAATAAAGTAAGATGAAGGTTACCTTCCAAACAATGTGTTTTGTTCTTTTTGCTGCCAATAATGGAGTCGTCAGTGAAACATGGAAGGCTTAAATTTGTGACTCTGCCATTGATGTTACAATGAACACCTCTCCACTCACAACAATTTTCATTGTTGGACCATGTTGACAACGTGCCTGATTGATCGGTGAGTCCATTTTTAAAACAGAGAAGTATTTGTTTGTCCTTTTGGTTGCAAGAATTCTTAGTCTCACATATTACTATATTGCATATTATTACAAATGACAATAATAGAGAGAATAGTGCATTTCTAGATGAGAATATCATTCTCACGATGATATCACTTTCACTTCACTAGATATTGTTATTGAATTGAAGTTGGTTCACAAGACTACCTTGGATGTGTTATTTATTGAACTTGCATATGGAGTGTGATCAGGAGCGTATCCTAGTTTTTGGGATCCGGATCACTGCAGCCGACGTGTTTGCAGCCTTAACTGCTGCAAAAGTATGTATATACATAAGGTAATAAATAATTGAATAATGAAACCATCAAGACTTGTTGTAACTTTGTATTAATGATATATTTGTGGCTATGTGCCTATGTATATATTAGAATATATTAGAAACTTCATGTGATTTTTTTCTGTATTGAAATATAATAGAAACTTAATAGTTTTAGCGATTAACCGCGGTTTTACGGTTCGCGGTTCAATAAAAAAGTTATCAAAATACATCTAAATCAAATGCGGTTTTCGGTTTTGAATTGGTTCGATTTGTAGTTTTACTTTTGAATTGATTCAGATATGATCGCCTCTAGTTCAAATTGTGTCTATAAACAGAAAAATAGATTTTTATGACATGTAGCTGAATTAACGAAAAGTGTCGCATGAATATTACGTACCTAAATAATAAAAGTGTCATGCTAATTAGTGCCCCGGAACATTGGTTAAGGAAGTAATAAAATGGAAAAATTTTGCATTGAAAACAACATTTCTTTGTATACATTGATTATTTTTTTTTTTTCCCATCAGTCATGGTATGATTCGCCTGTTGTACATGAGTGAAGTTATGGTTTCAGAGTTTTTCCTATTAACTTTATTATTTTATTATTAAATCAAATCTTGAAACTTACACAGACTAAATGATTTTGTAACCAAAAAAAAAAAAAACACAGACTAAATGATTTTTTTTTTTTTGACAGAAAAAGAAAACACAGACTAAATATTAAAATATGAAAAAATGTTGCTTTATTTTGTTTATTTAATTTTCTTTCTCACTTTTTACTTGAGTGGATGACTTCTTTTTCTTCCATGGATCTTATGGATATTGATTCACTACATTCAATATTTCTATGCAGTCACTATAGTCAGATGCATCTCAACCGTTCCCATCATCCAATGCTCAAAATTTGGCCACGACATCTGACCATAAAAATAACAAAGAATAAAAAAATAAAGAAAAGGGAAAACCCGATAGAAAAAGAAACGTTCATTGACAGAGCAGATCCGTCAACACCACCTGAGAATCGACGGCGGCATTGACATTGGCGGTGCTGCAACGGAGCATCGATGTTATAAACGATATCGACCGGCAAAGCAGTGCACAATCACAACGGGTTTTGGTCCCGTTAATCGAAGGTTCGAATCCTTCCGTCCCAGTTTAAACTCCAATTCATATATTTTTCCTCCCCTTGGTTGGAATAATAGATTCTAATTTGTTTTTTATTTTCATTATATATATATGATATTTTCAACTTTAAAGCATATATTAGTATGAGTTACAATTTACAATCTCTATTTTAGGAATTTTAGAAAAGGTTCTTATTTACAATGAAAATGCCTTGATATGCTGGCTGCAAGTGTTACAATATTAAGAAACTATAGTATTAGTAAGTGATCCGGTGTACAATTTTTAAAATTGATATTTGTCAAAAGGTTTTTATTTGGTGGGATGACTAAGGTCGAGTCAAGTGTCTCTACCTCATTATTTCTCTCTTTGATTTATAGTTGATTGAAAAACTAAATGTCTTTTGATAGATTACTCAAAAAAAATAAAAATATCGAAGTAATAATAAAATAAAAGTTTTTTTTTAAGCAAAAAGAGAAAGCCAAGTTAAGTAGAAGAGACATCCCAACTAGGTTGGCACCTCTTCACTAACTTAACCAACCAGCTAACTCCATAATCTATACAATATATATCTATACAATATATAAAGGGATGAAACTTCTGGCACGCTAAGCACGATATGCGATACGATGTTCTAAGCACCTTAACACTAAGCACGATGTGCGATACGATGTTCTAAGCATCTTAACCGATCTGACAAGTAATACGATAAAACAATAAAAATCAAAACAAATAAAAGAGACAGAGTATTTGTTAACCCAGTTCGGCGCTTAAACAAGCCCTAGTCTGGGGGATACCAATCCAGGAAGGAATTTCACTATAATAGCCCTAGTTCTAAGTTACCAGCAAACGCCCCGTTCACAACTTACAACCTAGGCACTACCAATGAAGCTTCAACCTAGGAACTCCTAAGTCTGAGATCTCATCTCACTTCCTATCACAACAGTACAGACAGCACTGTTTACAAGCAAACACACATAAGGATTTGGAGACACACTCCTAGAAACTAAATCACTCATACCTAAAGGCTTAGAGTGATGCACAAGTGACAACCATACTCCATGCTTAAAAGCTTTGGAGAAACTACAGAGTTACAACTCAAAAACACAGTCCTACAAAAGCATCAAGATGGTACTAGAGAGGCTCACACATAAAGCACAAGGCTTACAAAGACACGAAACCCTAAAAGTCTACATTTTTGATATTTTGGTTTCGGTGAAGAAACTAGGTTTAGCTCCTCCTTTAAATACTCCAGTCAAAACATCCTTGATTCAGAAATAACATGGGCTTGATTTGTTTGACCCAAGCAATTACTCCATATTAATTAAAAGAGATTCTTTCCAAAAATATACTTCAAGGAGATTCTCTACAAAAACATTCTTGACCAGGATCTGAAGTATTAAATAATGATCCTCATAATTAGCCTGATTAAATGCGTCAGATATGATTCATGAGAGAGAACCACAATTTCCATAAATAGAACACGCATGCGAACACTTCCAGTAAACGTGATACGATGTTGAGGCATCATATCGCACATCCTGCTACAAGGTTTATTTTACCAAAAATGCAGCCAATACCAAATACTCAACAAACTCCCCCTTTGGCAAATTTTTGGCTAAAACAAATTATGACCATACAGATACTACTTAAACAGATACTTCAACTACATTTCTTTTTCTCAAGATATACACACAAGCATAAAGATCAGTAGTAGCTATCCTTCAAAACAGTTTCCATACTACTCCTTCATGGAGAACAGTGAAATAGAATAAGGTGTATCTTTTAAGATTATCAGAGAGGCATGCAACAGCGGAACACAAAAAACTACTTAGCCTTAAATGGTCAGGAAAATAAACATTGATAGGATGTTGAGTAGAATGCTTCAACATTTCACAAAAACATCTCCCCCTGCACATATGAATAGGATGTTGGAGCATTGTATCCAACATCTCCCCCTGCAGAACACAAATCAGCTCCCCGTGAACACTTGCATATCTCAGCACATGCATACATCACCATCCAATCACAACATAGAGGCACTCCCCCTTAACATCAAAACATATACTCCCCCTCAACTTGAGCATACAACATCATTTGTGCAATCAAAATGCTACCCATATTGCTATGAATGCAGCTACCCAGGTCACCATATTGCTATGAAAGAGACCCAATCACCATATTTCTATGAAAGTGATTCTAAGTAAACAGTCATCATATTGTTATGAAAGAGACTACTTATCAGCACAGAGATCATGCACAAACAACGCCTATCACATGTTTCTCCCCCTCAATGCCAAATTAGGCATAAACAACATAAACATGGTACATCAGATGTCAACACTGCCTTCTGCATCCTCATCTTCATCATCCTTGTCCATATTACCAGAAAACACTCCCTGGAGCTCACCCAAGTATAGTTAGGATGCCTGCTCTGATACCAATTGAAATTTCTGGCACGCTAAGCATGATGTGCGATACGATGTTCTAAGCATCTTAACCGATCTGACAAGTAATACGATAAAACAATAAAAAGCAAAACAAATAAAGGAGACAGAGTATTTGTTAACCCAGTTCGGCGCTTAAACAAGCCCTAGTCTGGGGGATACCAATCCAGGAAGGAATTTCACTATAATAGCCCTAGTTCTAAGTTACCAGCAAACGCCCCGTTCACAACTTACAACCTAGGCACTACCAATGAAGCTTCAACCTAGGAACTCCTAAGTCTGAGATCCCATCTCACTTCCTATCACAACAGTACAGACAGCACTGTTTACAAGCAAACACACATAAGGATTTGGAGACACACTCCTAGAAACTAAACCACTCATACCTAAAGGCTTAGAGTGATGCACAAGTGACAACCATATTCCATGCTTAAAAGCTTTGAAGAAACTACAGAGTTACAACTCAAAAACACAGTCCTACAAAAGCATCAAGATGGTACTAGAGAGGCTCACACATAAAGCACAAGGCTTACAAAGACACGAAACCCTAAAAGTCTACATTTTTGATATTTTGGTTTCGGTGAAGAAACTAGGTTTAGCTCCTCCTTTAAATACTCCAGTCAAAACATCCTTGATTCAGAAATAACATGGGCTTGATTTGTTTGACCCAAGCAATTACTCCATATTAATTAAAAGAGATTCTTTCCAAAAATATACTTCAAGGAGATTCTCTACAAAAACATTCTTGACCAAGATCTGAAGTATTAAATAATGATCCTCATAATTAGCCTGATTAAATGCGTCAGATATGATTCATGAGAGAGAACCACGATTTCCATAAATAGAACACGCATGCGAACACTTCCAGTAAACGTGATACGATGTTGAGGCATCATATCACACATCCTGCTACAAGGTTTATTTTACCAAAAATGCAGCCAATATTAAATACTCAACAAGGGAAAACTTAAACTTTGGTGTAGCCTTTTTAAAAATAACCAAAATACCCTTGGTGGTTTTTTTTTTCAAACTTTTTAATTGTTAACTTCTAAAACCAACAAATTTAAATTTATTTGTTTATTTTTTTCAAAATCAAAACAAGAAAGAGCAGACTGACGGGTGCGGGAGTGCCCGTCTGGACGCTAGTATTATTAAAAGAAAAAAATGCAAAGATAAAATAACAACAAACTTGGGGGGACTAGACCAAAACCCAAGTAGGAGCGAAGAGAAAATTACTGCCTCATTAAAAACCTTACTTGTAAAACCCAGAGGGAAAAACCAGGTGAAGGGAAAAAGAGTGCAGTGCTCCAAAATAAAAAAACAAGAAATTGGAAAATAACAATGGAGGGGACCAAACCAAAACTCCATTAAGAACAACTATATCTAAAATTTGGTAAACCATGTTTATTTCTAATTAAAAAATCCTTAACAAACAAAGGAGTAACCAGCCAAGTTGACAAAGAATCCAAGGAGAGACCATGGTTGGCAAAAGAATCCGCGACTTGGTTTCCTTCTCTACAAATGTGAGTGACCATAAATTGAAAACTAGGAAGAAGAGCAAGCATATTCTTCCAACGATTACGTAAAGACCAAGGGATCGAAGTAGAACTTTTCCCGAAAGCAGCAACAACCAAAGTGGAATCCGTTTCCAGCCAAAGATTCAAGTCTTTGATTTTTATTTTTTTTTAAATATAAAAGTCTTTGATTGATTAATTGTGTCATGTGTGAACTACTAAAGTCATTATTGTCTCATCTTTCTTTGATTCTGATTTTCACACTTATTTCTGACTTAGACGTTATCTCATTTTTCAATCCAACTTATTTTTTTATTTGACCTTTTTTTTTACGGGGGGACCTTTTATCTCATTGTCTTTTAACATTTCCCAATAAATATGTGTATGAATTTTTCTTTGAGGCAAATTTGTCTATGAATATAACACTTTTGACATTTTAGAAGTTCAACTATATTTTTCCTTGACAATGACCTTAAAATCGATATGCGTAACTTACAATGCAAAGACTTTTTGCATATAACAATCTTTTGAGGATTAGTTTTAGCGCGAATTTTCTCATGTGTCCTGCTGATTTCTATTTTTATTTTTTTAAATTTAAGTAGTTGATAATATAAAATTAAAAAATTTAACACTTTATACAATTTTTTACTTAAATAGCGGACATATTCTCTACTTAAATAGAGAATTGTGTTAGTTAGTTGAGTAGCTAACACCTCAAATACATATAAAATTCATTACAAATGTCTATTTAATAATGAAGAAGGACATACCCATAAAGATCATCATTTCATAAATTCACGTTTTATGATGTTTGATTCAACACAAATAATGGAAGGGGGATAAGAAAATGAGAGAAATTTCATATCAAGATATAGACATATAGATGCCGTTTATGCTTGGAAAACCAATTACTTTTCCTACGATGGGAAATTTCTACTCTTACCGTTAATATATTGCTCGTATATTGGGTGGTTTAGATTAAAGAGGGTTGGTATTTCTTGACTAAAACAGAACTGGAGGGGGTATACATTGAACCGATTTCTTTTCTTTGGTAATTTATATA
The DNA here is from genome assembly GCA_954870985.1 of Trifolium fragiferum. Lineage (NCBI taxonomy): Eukaryota > Viridiplantae > Streptophyta > Magnoliopsida > Fabales > Fabaceae > Trifolium > Trifolium fragiferum. The sequence continues at coordinate 15,527,648 of OX940792.1, forward strand.
ATAATTGATTAATCTATATACTCAGTATAGATTAGATACATTTGTTAATAAATAAATTTAAAAAGTTAAGAATTGTTATATCCACATGATTCTTTGGATGTCGGTCTTATTTGACACAAATAGGTTTTTTGAAGGTGTTTGCTTTTGCTCGGAGACTACTGAAAGATAGATTGCCAACTAAAACAAGTTTGGCGAATCGGAGTATCATCCCTCTAGAGACTCAGTCTTGTGTGGTCGGATGTGGAGACATGTAGAGTCAGCTCAGCAATTAATTATCTCTTGCAACATATTTGGCTCCATATGGTCGTTAGTTAGGTCTTGGATTGGTATGTCATCGGGTGGTTCCTTAAAACATGTCTGATCATTTTCTTCAGTTTACTTTTTCCTCTTGTGGTCTCAGAGTGTGTCGCTCCTTCCTTCAGCTCATTTGGCTCTTGTGTCTGGGTTATTAATTTGGAACGTAAAAATCAACGATTATTTAGAAACTCGGAACAGTCCCTAACTCAGTTGTTGAACAAGGTCAAACTTTATTCTTATTGGTGGTTGAAGACAACAAATATCAGTTTAGTCTCTAACTACCATAGCTGATGGTCGAGCTCGTTTACTTGTCTGGACATAGTGTAACTGTGCAACGTTAACTTTACAACTGTTTTTACATTCCTGTATATGTAGACTCTCTTAGTCTTTTTTGGCACATCTTGTACTGAAGGGTTAATTTGGTTAGTTAATATATATTTCCTTTTCACTTGTTAAATAAAAAATTATTGGATAATTTGTGAGATACACAAGTTAGTTTTTTTCTCAATGGAATTTTTTTAATTGGGTGAAAATTCGAACAGCCGATCGCTTATAGAGGTTCAAATTTTTTACAACTTAAACCAATATTTCATTGTTGGTGACTAAGACTATGATCTAATTCTATTTTAGAATTCTACTAATCAATCATCAATAGTATATATGTATATCTACAAACTAATTTTTACTTGACACTTAAAAATTAGCCAAGTGGTAATAATAAGAAAAGACCAAAAATATTATCAACATATTTTAAATAATTATGCCAGGATATCCTCAAAAAAAAAATAAAAATAATAATGAAGGGTCTTTAAACAATTAACTCATATTTCATATGTATATTTGCAGTCTATAAAATCACTCATCTAAGGTAGTCTTGTGATCATATGAAACAACTTCAATTCAATAACAATATTAACATCTTAAACCTTCATTTCTAGTGATATCATGGGGAGAATGCTATTCTCCTCCCAAAATGCACCACTCTCTCTATTATTGTCATTTGTAATCATATGCAATATAATAATATGTGAGACAAAGAATTCTTGCAACCAAAAGGACAAACAAATACTTCTCTGTTTTAAAAATGGTCTCAATGATCAATCAGGCATGTTGTCAACATGGTCCAACAAAGAAGATTGCTGTGATTGGAGAGGTGTTCATTGTAACATTAATGGCAGAGTCACCAATTTGAATCTCCCTTGTTCTACTGATGACTTGATTTATGGCAATAAAAAGAACAAAACACAATGTTTGTCAGGTAAAATTCATCTTACTTTATTTGAGCTTGAATTTCTAAACTACTTGGATTTGAGCAATAATGACTTCAAAGCTATGCACTTACCAATGGATTGTCAAAACTTGTCATTAGTTAAGACTCCTCATGGGAGTAGAAATTTTTCCAATGTTGTTCATCTTGACTTGTCAGAAAATGAAAATCTTTTTATTGATGATTTAAGATGGCGTCTTCGTCTATCATCATCCTTACAATATCTCAAATTGAATTTCGTTGATCTCCATAAGGAAACTCATTGGCTTCAGATATTGACTATGTTTCCTTCTCTTTCTGAGTTATATTTGAGTAATTGTCTACTTGAAAGCGTGAACCCATCTCTTCTATATGCCAATTTCACTTCACTTAAATATCTTGATCTTTCTTACAATGATTTCTTCTCTGAATTGCCGATTTGGTTGTTCAATATAAGTGGTCTTTCTTTTTTGAATCTTCTAGAAAATCGTTTCCATGGCCAACTACCCGAAACTTTATTGAACCTTCGAAAATTGTATACATTGGATTTAGAAGACAACAGGCTTAGTGGAAAAATTCCTGATTGGGTAGGCCAACTTGGACACCTACACAATCTTGATCTCAATTCTAATTTATTTATTGGTTCTATTCCAACTACTTTTGGAAATCTGTCATCCTTAGTAACTCTTCATGTTTCCTCAAATCAATTGACTGGTAGTCTTCCTAAAAGTTTGGGACAACTATCAAATTTGGAAGTGTTGGAAGTTGAAAATAATGACCTATCTGGAGTTTTGTCTGATAAATTTTTTGCCAAGCTCTCAAAATTAAAAGAATTGTATTTGGAATCACCCTCCTTTGTCTTTAATTTTGATTCCCACTGGATTCCTCCTTTTGAACTTGAAACCCTCGTCTTGGGGTCCGTTAGTCTTAATCATCTTCCATGGATGTACACACAAACATCTCTCGTGTTTCTACTTATTGAAAACTCCACATTTACAAAAGAATCGCGAGACATATTTTGGACTTGGTCAGTTGACATTCTATTTCTCTGTTTACAATGGAATTATATTCCTTGGGACATGTCAAATGTTTTGTTAAACTCTAAATTTGTGTGGCTCGAAGGTAATGGTTTCAGCGGTGGCCTTCCTCGATTAACTTCGAATGTGAGTGTTTTTCAGATGAAAATGAATAATTTGTCTGGATCTCTTTCTCCACTATTATGTCGTAATATCTCAGAGCAAGGCAATTTAAAGTACTTGGATGTCTCTGATAACCTTTTATCTGGAGATCTCACTGAATGTTGGGTAAATTGGAAATCCCTTATTCATGTTAATCTAGGGGGAAATAATCTAACTGGGATGATTCCACACTCAATGGGTTCTTTATCCAACCTTTTGTCGTTACATATTTTTGATACCAAGATGCATGGAGAGATACCTTTGTCTTTGAAAAATTGTCATAAACTTATAATTGTTAATCTTAGTGGAAATAACTTTTCTGGAAATGTACCAAATTGGTTCGGCAAAGATGTGAAAGCTCTTCAATTGAGATCAAATGAATTTAGTGGTGATATTCCTCAACAAATATGCCAACTATCTTCTCTCATGGTGTTGGATCTTGCAAATAATAGGTTAACCGGAACAATACCTCACTGCCTACATAATATTACCTCCATGATTTTCAATAATGTTTCAGGAAGTGATTATTTTGGTATTACTCTTTCAATCGGAAAACAAATTATCGGATTTCCGATCAATATTCCATTGGTAGCAAAAGGAAACAATTTAGCCTATAAGAAGTATATGCATGTTATTGACCTTTCTAATAACCATTTGTCGGGTAAAATACCTTTAGAAGTTTTCATACTCATTGCATTACAATCCTTAAACTTGTCACAAAATCAATTAGCCGGAACCATACCAATAGAAATAGGCAATATGAAAGCATTAGAGTCACTTGATTTTTCAAGTAACACTCTATCAGGAGAAATACCTCAAACCATGTCAGCTCTATCTTTTCTTGAGGTATTGAATCTCTCATTCAACAATTTGAAGGGTCAAATTCCATTAGGAACTCAACTCCAAGGCTTTACATCTCTAAGTTATATGGGCAATCCTGAACTTTGTGGAACTCCACTCATTGAGAAATGCAAACATGATAATGGTGACACAAAAGTTATGCCTGAAAATGATGATGAAGGATCTGAGCTAATGGAATCGTTCTATATGGGCATGGGAGTTGGATTTGCAATTAGCTTTTGTATAGTTTTTGGCTCCATTTTATTCAAGAGGTCATGGAGGCATGCATACTTCAATTTTATTTATGATGTGAAAGACAAGTTTATGTCTATATGGTTTTGAAGTGTACTACTGTTTCACTTCAATGTGGTAAGCAAAAGCACTTTATAATGATTTTTATTAGTATAATTATCGATATCACTTTTTTCCCCTTTGAATGTTATCTTTTTGGAAAATATATTGAAAGAAAATTTACCTTATAAGTTATTATAAGGCATATTTTTCATTTATTTGGTGTCTCGCCTAGATACGTGACACGATACGGATACGATACCGATATGATGATATTAAATTTTTTAAAAAATTTCCGATACGATACGGCAGTGATACATTATTTAAAAATTAAATTTAAAATTAAATATAAAAATACATAATATATAACACAACTAAAATCAATCATGATAATAAATTGACATTCAAGTATTACTATCAAATACATGTCGGACACGATACTTGACCATTTTTTAAGTATTGGGGCTTCATGGTCTCTTAGTATAATATTATCTTTTATCTTTCACATGCATTAATACTTTACTAAAATATCTCAATTGAATTTAGACAAATTATTGGAACCATCTCAAAAAAAATCTTAAAAAAATACTTAAATATTGTAACTAAGTACGCATAAATTATTTAGAAATTGTAATAGTTTATTTAAAAATTATTTAACATCTTAATCTTTTTATTTAGCATATGGACGTGATGAAGAAATTTTAAAAAACTTATTTTAGTGCCTGCAAATATATTTCTTTGATTTTAGCTCTTCCAAATAAACAATGTTTTGCTTTTGATCCTTTTTGTTTTGCTAAGTTTTAGTTCTTGCAAAATTGATTCTTTTTTGTTATTGAAGTTGGTCCCTATATAATATATAATTTTTTTTTACACTGAATTTAAACTTACACACAATTGTGATGTCCCGAGTTCGAGTCTGGGTCACGATGTTCATCCTAGCAATTTTAGCATTTTGTCGGTTGAACATGAGTATTTTTTTTTTTTTTTGATGAAAAGTTGAACATGAGTATTAATTTCAATATGAACATATTTTGCAAGGATTAAAAGAAAATATCAAAGAACAAAAAAACATTACGTATTTGCAATAACTTAAAACAAAAACAAAAAATTAGTCAAAAAAATAAATTACAAACTACTAAAACAAAAATAAATTTTAAAATATTTTATATGATTTTTACAGAAATAGTAGAAAACATGTTGGTATTATTTTAGTTGTTTTATATTTTCTCAATAAATAAATATAAAATGAACCATAATCGTATCCTTTACTCCATCCGTTCCTTTTTACTTGTCTTTTAGGGCTAGATTTAGCGTTTCTATTTAATTGTTCTTTTGGTATTTTACGGATATGATTTGTCAATTATAATCTTTGTCAATTGCTCTTATCTTTTTCAATAAAACCAATTAATGATATATATTTGGAAAACTAAATCTTTTTTAGTTTTTTTTGGAACATAACATATAAATTTTTATTTTTTTTAAACATAATATATTAAATTTATTGGAAAGATCCCTTCAAAAAAAAAAATTTATTGGAAAGATATATAATAGGAAGATAAAGTGCAAATATATACTTCCTTAATTTGGTGTTATTATTATAAAAAGACAAATAAAAAGAAACAGAGAGAGTATTATTTAGTGAATGTAACTCATAATATTTGTATTTGGATTATTTTTCAGGTAATCATCATGTTAAGGCCTTATATGTCCTACTCGACTATGGGCACAATTTGTACTTCATAGTGTGGATTTCAATTATGGTGTTTATTAAATTATGGTTGTCTTTTGATTGTTTACAAAATTATGTGTAATTTAAGATCAGTGTGAAGTTGTAAAATAATAAGTAATGTAGTACTCCTCTGTTTTTATAACATGTTTTAATATATGTTGTTTTTAAATAAAGGTTGTGTGTTAATATTTGTAATTTCACAGCACTCGTTTTCTTTAATATGATTCTCTCTTTCGTCTATAAGTTTTTTGTTTTTATCATCAGTATTCCGATCCATAGATCGCCGAATTTGTTAAATAAAAGTTGTTTGCTTATGTGGACAACTTAGGAGAGTGTCACGTGAAAATTTTAGACAAAATTGACTCGAAATTTAACGTAATGAACCAACTTAAAACTTTTTAAACATCGAAGATCGACTTAAAGCTTAAAATAAACGTAAAAGAGACAAAATTTCCATTTAAGTCAAAAAAAGTTATTATTTATATCAATGTAAGAATTACGACACTTTTTTTTATATAAATATATAAAATTACTTTTTTTAATTTCTTTATCAACTCAATCATGACACTCATTATTAGGATTCTTATTATTTTTTTCGATTACACTAGAGCTAAAGATCGAACTTACAACCTTTAGCATGAAAATTTTAATATGGACCAGTTATTCAAGTGGTCCATGGTGGACTGACATTATAACGAATATGAATTTTACAAAATGCACCGTTGGATTGAAAGTTTATATCATTTAGATTATTCATAAAAAAAATTAGAAAAATCGAAAATCATTTGATATGTTATTGTGACCTATTAAGATTAACAATATTTAATAAACCGTTAATCTTTATTGGTCTCAATAACATATCAAATAATTTTCAATTTTTAAATTTTTTTTTTTATGGATGATCTATATGATATGAATTTTCAATCCAACGGTCTACTTTGTAAAATTCGCATTCGTTATAATAATATTAATCACTTGTCTTGTCCATGGTGGATCACTTTATTAATTTTATAATTTATTATAGTATAATAAATATTAGTGGGGTCACATTACGCACATATAAATATTAATAACTACAAATATAATAGACAAGTGAGTTAGCTGACCTCACTGCCCCCACATTGCATCTGTGGCTGTTAGGATTAGTTGTTATTATCTTTTTTAAGTTTGTTTTAAGTTCACTATTATTAGGGATAGGATTATTGTTAGAACAGGTTATTCTATACACCCTCGGTTCCTTTTTAAATATTCAAAATATTGAATTTAGCGTTCCTATTTAACTGTCAATTTGATGTTTAAGATAATTTGTTGGAGAATATTAACATGTGTCATAAGGACACATGTTAAGAAGACAAATGTGGGAAATTTTTGTTAGAATTTAGGCATTCAACTTGATAAATCATTAAATGTTTTGTATCATTAAATGCTAGCTTTCTACTTTTAGATAGCTAACATGACCCAAATATAAATATGTGCCGAACTATGATTATCCTCCTATAGATTTTCAAGTGTTAAATGGAAGAGTTTGACCTTCAAATCTTACCACCCATTTTACAAGATAGGAGAGTCTCATATTGTACAGGAAAGTCCCACATAGGCATTTGCCTAAAAAGTGGTGATGTCTCCGGTTAGTCATATCGATCTCAATTTGCATAAAAAGTCTCTCGTCTACCATATTGTTACCAACTACGATGACTAAACAACACCGATGAGATCAGTATGAGTAGTTGATGAAGGACTATGCATTCATTTACATATGCAATGACAAAAATTAAATAAACTAAAATTACTAAAATAAGAAGAAACAAAAAACATAGAAGAGAGGTGGTAGAGGTGTGAAACCTCAGGAACCCGATGACCTCTATTTATAGTCATTTTCGTCGCATAGGTGGCCAATTAAAATATACTTATGCAGTAGACTTGACAACCGATTAGTCCGCTATTTAAGTAGCAGAAAAAATTGGCAAAATTTCTCAAAAAATTCTCATTCTTACAACATCATCTGCTACTTAAATAGCGGAAGGGCAAAAAAGGAATAACGTAAAGTGCGCGAGAAACACATAAGGTGGCAAAAGAAAATCTTTATATACACACCTATTTTCATGACTATCTAAATTGAGGAAAATTCTAACATGGACCACTTCTTCAAGTGGTCCATGATGGACCAGTTATTAATAACATTATAATGAATATGAATTTTACAAAATTCACCGTTAGAATGAATGTTTATATCATATAGATTATCCATAAAAATATTTAGAGAAATTAAAAATCATTTGATATGTTATTGAGACTCATTAAGATTAATGGTTGATGTATTTTATTTTTTTTGACACAAGTTTATGTATTTTATTAAATACCGTTGATCTAGATAGATCTCAATAACATGTCAAATAATTTTCAATTTCTCTAAAAAAAATTTGTATGATATAACTTTTAATTGAACGGTGAATTTTGTAAAATTCATATATTATAACAGTATTGATTACTTGTCAACGGTGAACCACTTATGAAGATGATCCACCGTAGCATTAGCCTCTAAACAGATATCAATTTTACATCATTAACAAAAAAAAATTACATCCATAAATTGCATTCTTGTTTTAATATAGGTTTTTCTATCATGCGCAAATTTGCATATGTTAAAAAGTTTAAAATAGTAAATTTATATTGAAACTTGTGTATTTTATATTAAATGTATAATATTTTAATAAATAATTATTGTATTTTAATAAATAAAAAATAGGCTTAATTAGTTCATTGATCCTTTAAAGATATTTTTGGTTTCACATTGATATCATTAAGAAAAAAATTTCAGTTTAGCCCCTTAAAGATAGCACCGATTGCCATATTGATCCCTTCCGTTAGTTTTTTCAAAAAAAAAAGTTAACTTTATCCAAAAAAAAAAAAAAAAAAAAAAAAAAAAAAAACTACAAACCCATAAATTCATATTCTTCCTTAATTTTTCATTATCATCTTCATAAATTGAGAATTTGTAGTGATGAAGATTAAAAGAACTGTTTTGAGAAATGGATTTTATATTTGTTGTCTATGAAGCCCCGATACGGGACACGATACCGATACGATACGATATCGATACGTCGATGCGTAAATTTTTTTAAAATCTCCAATCCGATACTGTCGCGATACGTTATTTAAAAATTAAATTTAAAATTAAATATATAAATACACAATATATAAACATGACTAAAATCAACAATATTAATAATTAAAAGCAGAAAATATCTAGTTTTATATCAGAATTTTGAGAAGAGCTCAAATGTTTAACAATTTGTTATATAGTAGGACACCATAGTTTTTCTTTTGAAAAGTAAAAAATTATATTGACAAAGGAAAACCACAAGAAGTGTTAAAGATACAAACAAGAATCGGATATTGGGACGTATCAGAAATGTATTGGGTATTACTTTTTTATTTAAAAATAATGATTTAACCGATACTTTTCCGATACGAGTATCGAGACGTATCGAAAGAGTATCGGATATTATTTTTTTATTTAAAAATAATGATTTAACCGATACTTTACCGATACGAGTATCGAAACGTATCGAAAGAGTATCGGTATCGAGTACGTATCGGACACGATACGTCACCGAGTATCGGGGGCTTCATAGTTTGTTGTCAATGCAATGCTTATTTGATGTTGATTTGACCCTTTGAAAACTTTGATTTTCGGGATTTAAGGTTTTTGTTTGGAGATTTAAGATTTTTATAAAAGTTAATATTTTTCCAATTTTGGATTTTTTTTTTTTTAATTTGTTTTGAAATTTTGGGTTTGAATGATGAAGTTATGAAAAATATTATGAAGGAATGGAGGAAGAAGATGAAGAAATGATGAAGGAATGGAGGAAGAAGAGATGAAGAAATCGAAACAAAAATTTGTTGGTGATGGTGCACTATTAGATCTAATGGACATGCAAAATCTAATGGTTGTTTTTATTTCAAAAAGATCCAACAGTTAAGATTAAAATATATATTGATGTATATGGTGGACCACCTACAATGTTTATCCATCTAATATATTTGTGGTTGATAAATTAACGAAATGGCCAATGAGACAAATGGTTATATCTTTAAGTGACTAAAGTGAAACTTTTTTTTTATGGGACCAACGTAAATCCAAAAATATTTTTAAGGGACCAACGAACTAATCAAGTCAAAAAATTATTACTTTTAGTTATCTTAACATATGCAATGTTGTGGTTAGGGTCTGTATAAAATGGACCAACAAAACAATTGGTCCAAAATGGACCATTTTATTTTAACGATTAGATTAAATCATGCTACCAAAACTTATTATGGTCTATCCACATTCAATTTAATCCATCAATACTCTCTCCTTGCTCTCTTTCTCTCCAACACCAAATAAAAACAAGTTTTTTCTCTTATCTTTTTCTCTCTTTCACACAACAACTTGTTTTAGGTGATGATTCAACATATTTGAATTTAACATCTTGGTAAATGTGAAAACTTCTAATCACCTTGCTAATCTTGGAAGCTTCTGAGAGAGGTGTTATCATTAACACAATCACAAAATTTAGAGCACAAATATGGTCAATGGGTTTGGTAAAACTATTTTCTTGTTGATTTTTCATAAATTTTGGCTCATTAGTTTTAATAAATTTATCTTCAATGTTGTTTATAGAGGTTGTAATAATTTTTATTGGAGCTTTGGGGTAACCATGAATCATGGGTTTAGAGGAAGAAAAAAAGGAGAACAAAAACCATGAATCATGGGTTGAAGAAAGAAGCAGTAAAAGTACATGAGATAGAATGGCTGAAAAAAAAAAGAAGGCAAAATGAAAAAGAGTTAATGAGATTGAGTTTTGCTATACAGAAAGATTTAGCGGCGCAGTTTATTGCTCGTTTACCTTTTATTCAAGTGTAATTATCTTTTATCTTTTATATTATATATATATATATATATATATATATATATATATAATTTTTGTTCTTAATGAGTTTTATTTGGTATTGATAGACCATGATAAAGTTTGGTGGGATGACCTAATCTAATAGTAAAAAATGAGGTCCATAATGGAGCAATTCATTATGGACTAAAATATATAGTGGACCAACTTGTTTTAAGAGATTGTATAACATGAACTGCAATGTTCCACATGTTATACAATCTCTTTATATATTATTCATTGTTCATGTTTTTTTTTTTTTTTTTTTGACAGAATATTCATTGTTCATGTTATCAATTATTTGATTTAAATGAAATGCATATAATCTTCTTATTCCCTTTTGTCATGTGAGAAAAAATTAGTTGGTTCTCCATTGTATCACGAGTGGATAGTTGATTTTTATAATCTGAATTTTTGTGAACTTCAGTCAGTTGAGGTTATAAATTAATTTTTTTTTTTTTGACACAAGGTTATAAATTATTTAGAAAGGGAAACCTTCTCCAAAAAAATTAGAAAGGGCGAAAATTTTGTGTTTTTATTTTATTTTACAGATAATGTATAAAACAAAATATTATAAAACTTTACACGATTATAGTACATTTTTTTCTTCTACATTTTCTTATAATTTTTCCTATTTTCATTCATAATGGTGAAACAGAGTAATACAATGCTCTAGTGTTTTGATCTGAATAAACCAAGACTAAAAAATTTCTTCAACTTCTTCGAGATTCGTGTGCTCTTTGTTGATTTTTTCTTAACGATTGATGCCAATGCTTTCGGCCCTGCAACATAATTTGAAACTTAAGAATCAAATTGTACTAGTACAATATTTTTTAAAAAAATGCTAACTAATATCCATGAAACACTAATTAAAAATATATATATATAATAAAAATATCTTGAAAATTGTATAGTCAAACTCTTAAAATTGTTGTTTTTAATATAAAATTTATTTATTTCCTTAAATGACCCTATATTTTCTAATGAGTTTAATTGATATGCACTGACGGTGTAAAATAATTACACGATCGTCCAATAAGAAACCACCAATCTTCCGTGTCATATGAAGAAAGTGGGGTAAAATGGGGTGACGTGGCAAAATACATGATTGTCATTGGTTGACAGTGTAAAATTATTTTACACTGTCAGTGCATACAAATTATTACCTTATTCTAATGGTACAAACTATTTTGTTGGTTGCTATGAGCATTTTTTTTATTTTGAAAATTCGGTATCCGAAATAAGGATTTATTAATCGGTTACAATGAACATGATAAATTATTCAAGATAAAATTGGTATTTAGTGACCGATTATCTGACTGAATCAATCATTTATGTCTCCATAGTCACCGATTTAGGGACCAAATTTTGTGATCGGTCTAAAATCATTTGCTAATTGATTGTGAATGATTTAGAGCCCGAGTTGCAAAGCGTTACTATATCACTAGTTGCTGATATTAACAATCGATTTAATGATCGATTTTACATTTTCGATCTCTAAATCCGTCACAATCATAAAACATATGATATTTTTTGTAGGCTACAACCTTTGGCATATATTTCAAAATCATGCAACATAGTTGATGTACATCATAAAACAAGGAAAATTCTAACATGAACCACTTCTTCAAGTGGTCCATGGTGCACCATTCATAAAAAACCATATAACGAATACGAATTTTACAAAATTCACCGTTGGATTTAAAGTTTATATCATATAGATTATCTATAGAAAATTTTAGAAAAATTGAAAATCATTTGGTATGTTATTGAGACCCATCAAGATTAACGGTTTATTAAATACTGTAAATCTTGATAAATCCCAATAAAATATCAAATGATTTTCAATTTTTCTAAAAATTTTTATGGATGCTCTATATGATATAAACTTTCAATTTACCAATAAATTTTGTAAAATTCGTATTCGGTAGATCACTTATCCATGGTAGACCACTTGTGAAGGTGGTCCACCGTAGCATTAGCTCATAAAACAATATATTCTTAGAGTAGTAATATAAAACAACAACTACAATGCACTTAAGTACCATTACCAGCAATAACATTATCATTGGAAGATCCATGAGGGCTCAAAAGTTGACTTTTCCTTGACCAGTACTCTTGAAATCTCTGTTTTGCATACTCCTTGTAGTCAAAATCAATTTTGTTTACATGCCCCTGGACAAAGTATTATTGAAGATAGTTTAGATTAAACAATAGATATTATAAAATGTTTATGGACTTCTATAATGATAGTAGAATTATAATCTACAATATTTTATTATTTCTTCGGACTTTAATTATAAATAAATATTTTCTTTTCAGATTCGTTGAATAATTAATTTATTAGATCTTTAATATAGACAAAATGAAATATCTGAAAAGTGAATATTTTCTTATAATTAAAGCGGGAGAGTATTTAGTAGTATATCCTCACTACATTTTAATTGTTTTTGAGTTAATCCTTCGATTTTTAAGAGAAAGGACGATGATAATTCGAAGTTTGGCCTAGAGATATCTAATGTTAGAGTGAATAAGTTCACTTACTGAAACTATGCCCCAAAGGCCCCATAATAGATGACTTGCAAGTGTATACTTTTCAACCTCATCAAGTAGTTGTTGAACTTCACTATCACTAACTTGGTCTCCTGTTTTCAAAATCAATAATTTCATGATGAATTGCAAGAATTGGGTATGTTAAATAAAATGAACCATGTAACACAATCCTTATAACATATAAAAACATAAATGTTACCTGATGAACTCAAATATGTCTTCACAAATCTTTGACGTTCCTTCAAATCTATTAAGAGAATCAATTACCAAAATTAATATTTGCATGGCTAGGTGTGCGCTTTAGATGATTTTCTTTTTTCGCTTTGTTCTCTTAAGACCTTTTTGGGGAGTGTTTGTGGTCACTAGTTAAGGGTGTTTAGGTTCTTCTCCAGCTTTGTTGGGTGTTTTGGGTGAGGAGTTCTCTTTTGTCAATTTTGGAGGAGTCTGTGTTTGTTAGTGGTATCTTTGTTTAGTTTTTGGTTCGTTGTTTGTTTGTAACTTTCTCTCAGTCTTTCCTTTTGGGATAGACCTTTTTAATAAAATTTTAATTATCAATAAAAAAAGGACGTCACAAGTTAATTATTATAAGAGCGTAGTTATTAGTTATAATTAGTTGATTGTTGGTTATATCGGTTACCGTAGGATCACTACATTCATTGTAATCGACTTCATTTTATCAATTCTAAAATCAATATTTCTCGAACATAAATTGTTCAGATTTCATACCTGGATATTTGCTGAAGTCAAGAACATGCGGAGTTTCGGTATGATAGTTTGCTGCCATCTCTGTGAAATGGTTTGCTATATCATATGCCACGGGATTATAACTTGCATACTCATAATCCTACATCATAAAGTACGGTCTTAAAATAATTTTTATCGAATAAGACTTATAAGAAAACTTATATTGAACTTAATTTGGCACAAAGATGTTAGCCAAACATTATACTTTCGGTAATTAGCAAAAATATAAACTCACAATTATGGTCACAGAATTGGTTACTTCATCGAGCATGATGTTACCGTATTGTAAATCGTTGTGGCAAAACCCTATGCGTTTAGGAGATACCGACAATTCCTTTTCTAGAAGAGAGATTTCTTTGTCCATTATGTCCAAATGAAATGTCTTCAATTCTTCGGGAGACGACAAGCGCCTCGCTTCACTAAGCCAATTTCTGAATCATTAAAATAAAATTGTGTTAGAAATGATTAAACCGCATTCGTAGTTGAGACATAAACATATTCTTCTTTCGAATATCACATACCGCAATCTATCCCAAAGGTACACATTCTTGGAACCAGGCATTTCAAGATCATGGAACTCTTTCATTTTGGAGGCTATAAGAGCAGAAATAGTTGGATCGCGCAAATCAGGTGCTGATAATGTCTGATAAATCCACATGAGTAAATTAACTCGTCAATCTCATCGATAGTGTAAAATGAACAAAAAATGACTAATTTTTTGACGAATAATTTACAAACTTAAATTAATAACTATAAAGCATAAAGTAGCTATTACATTAGCTAGATTGAAAAATTTACATCATGTATTTTTATCATAATCAAACCTTCTTTTAAAGATCAATCACTTCACTTCAAACTCGATTTTAACCGAATTATTTTCATTCTAATTCATGCTTAACAAACGCATCTACGCAATATTGTCCGAATTTCACATTCATTCCACAACTAGGTCTAACAATTAAAATATTATCAATGGTTTTAAATTACCAACATTAAGATCAACAATGACAAAAACTAAAAGAAAATTAAGATTACCCTTGCACGGATGAACTCTTCAACACGACCCTGAGCAAACCTTCCTAACAAACGAGGTCCCTGTCCATTCTTTGAGATGAATTCAAACGTTCGAATCTCATTAGTCCTATCAAAGAAAATGTTAGTACCTTCGCCGTAGATTCTAACAAGAACCTTTCTTGACATTTCCCCTTCTATTGTTTGCCATTTTATTTGGAACACCTCATTGGTCATTGCCCCTTTAAGAGGAATAACTTCCAATGCACTTGCATCTAATACATTCTCCCATTTTCTTGCTATTGATTTCAATATCACTTTTGCTTCATCCGGAAGACAATCTAAATAATTTTTTTTATCACTAACATCATTTTCTACACCACTAATTTTGTTATCTAAAGGAATTTGTGTAACACCATTTTCTTTGTTGTTGACAAGATCTTTTGCTGCACCCATTGGAAAATTCTCTCCTTAACCACCCAACAAAAGATTATACCCCAAAATTTGTTTAACTCAAAATCTCACAAGTTCCTCTTGCTTGAAAATTTTAAGCCTGAAAAATCAAGGATAATACATTAAAAAAATTTGATTATTCATACATGTCATTCAAATAATACAATTGATATACTATAAATTAGATATGATTCGGCATTTAAATTTGGCAAAAAAATAACAAACATAGCATTTTCTGTTTGGTCAAGTTTGATAGATTTCTTTATCAACAAGGCAACGTGCTACACAATTAAAACGTGCCTAACAATGAAGAATCATTAACATGAATCCAACTAAAAAATTTCATACCAATATACAAACTAAAGTAAAAACATTTTCTTTTCAATAATAATTTTTTGGGATCATAAAAATGTCTTATTGAACATAACATGCATTCTCTATAAGCTCAATTTCTTTATTTTCTTTTCTACCAAGGATTAAAACAAAACAAATAATTTTCTATTCAAATAATTATGGAAAAAGATTAAATTAATATGCAAATCCTTGTGATTTTTCATCAAGATTCAATCGGGTTTTTTATATTTTATAAATTTACAATTAAAGCCTTCCAATAACATAATTTTCTAATTAGATATCTTTTGAGTACTTCTTATCGAGGACACAAACACACAAACCTCAAGAGGAACAATGTGTCGGGTGGCCGGCGAAAGGAGAGTTCAACGGCAGAGAGGAGAGAGAAGGTGAGCCAAAATATCTTGTAATTTCAAAGAATTAATGAAAGATTTTTTTTAATTATATATATAAGAGTTGTTTCCAACGCCAACAAAAGTGGGGTGGAGATGGAGAGAGGAAACAAATTGCTTACTTGGTTTTAAAATTTTGACATAAGAAAATCAGAGATATATGGTTAAAAATAGAGTTTGCTGAAACTGATTTTAAGTTTTGTAAAAATTAATTTGGTATTTGATGCTATAAATGGCTTTCACTTAGTTATCATCTCATTGAAGAACTTTTATTTTTATTTTTATTTCTATTATATCAAAGTTATATCATGTCGTTCATCAAAGAATTGAGATTGATAACTAGCAGAAATATTGGACTCGTGCGTGTTACTCTCTTGGACTTGGTGCAATAAAGAAATTCATGATGAATCCTTTGCTCGTCCCATTGATCCAAAGAAGCAATCTCTCTTCTTATTTTGTTACTATTATTCCAAAAGTGAACTCATCTTTTCGGATTTTAGATCAATTTCTCCGTTGGGTTCTTGTATAATTTGGTGGCGAAAGTATTGGCTAGAAAACTAGAAGTGGTAATATAAAATCATATTTCTAACAATCAGTTGACTTTCATAAAGTGGAGACAATAGGTTGATGCATGGTGTGGTGGTGGTGAATGATACGGTCGACTAATGTCAGGCGTATGATTCAGTCACTTGGAATTTCCTTAATTACATGATGAGGAGATTTGGGTTTGATGCTAAACGACACAACTGGATTCGTGCCTGTGTCTTTTCTAGAAACCTCCATGTTCTAGTGAATGGAAGTCCAACCGAAGACGTTAGTATTCAAATAGGATGGAAGCAAGGGGGCGTGTTGGCCCCCTTTCTTTTCCTTTTGGTTGGAAAAGTTGGGTGGCGCGGTTCGAAGTGCTTAAGATTGCTCTTTGTTTACTATTTTTAAGGTGTGGGAAATGCAGGGTTGTCGATGTCACGTCTACAGTATGCTGATGATATTATTTTCTTCTGTGAGCCTTCAATTGATAATCTTTGGACCCTTAAAGGCAATTCTTAGGTGCTTTAAGCTCGCTTCGGGTTTCAAGGTTAATTCAACAAGTTTCGATCCCTCAAATATTTTACGTTACTTTTGATTCAATTGCTTTTAAGTCAACTCATGTGTATCCTTCAAAATATTAATTGAATTGGTTTTTGACTAATATTGTGTGTTATTGACATCCCTGATTCAAAAGAATAAATTATTTTAACAAGGAATGAATTAAATATATTTTTAAATTTTTTTTTGTTTAAAAAATAAATTAAATCCATATTAATTTATAGTAGACGAAAATTTATTTTACACTTTCAATGCATATTTCTTTTTTTCAATGTGAACATATATCCACACTTTATATTTCTTTAAAAATTTACATGAAAGATTTATATGATTTAAACTTTTTATTAAACGGTATAGTATTTATCAAATTTTACACCGGTGTAAAATGATCTTTCCCCGTATATACAAGAAGCCAAAATTTTTAAAAGATTTGAATAGTAAAACATGTATTTGGTCCAATTTTTGTATTTGATACATTTGACTCTTTAATTAACTATTTTTTTTACTAGGAGTTTTTAATTATTTTTGTTTTTAATCGTTATGGAGTACATCACAACTATATATACATGTGAATGTGCATATTTCCTTTATCATTTATGTTTTAATCAATTTTAGAAATCTCACACATAAAATCTTCAAAAATGGTATATGGTCCTCTTCCTTGCTCTTACATCTTGTCTATGTAATGCTTCAAAGGATGTCAAGGGAAATGGATTCTGTGCAGTTGGAATTTTGATGCAGTCATTTTATAGCCGTCTGATCACGATCGGACGGTTTAAACAAATGCAGTCATTAAATACAGTTTTTAAATTATGACCGTCTGATTTTGATCGGACCGTTATAAATAGCGTGACTGCACGACTGCACCAGAAAACTGACTGCATGGAATCCGTATCCGATGTCAAGCATCAAGAAAACCCAACCATGAATAGTAAGTTGTCCAATAGCAATATCATCACGCCCTATATGGTTCAGAACCAGTTCATTTTGATTGTGACAAAATGCAATGAGGAAAGTTTGACATGAAGCCAGGAGAAACTAGATTAAAGTTTGTTCCTGATTATAAAAGAGTGTTTTGTCATTTGATTAGGGGTAATTTAAAGTCTAGTTTATTTGCCCAAAATGGAGATTTATGGGTGATAAAAATTTATGGTCTTTACCGTAGTGTAGAGCATCTCAACTTTAAAAAAGAGTATGGTTGGTCTAATATTAATGCTCCTATTTGAGTTGTAATATTTCTTATCCCAAAAGTAATATTAATAAATGGATTCCGCATTCTAATTTTTTTTCTTTGTGCATTGCTTCATATTAGTTCAAACCGCACTTATAGATAGGTCATTTTGCATTTTTATAGAAAGTTTTGTATTATAAACGGTATCTACAATTATAACTTTTTTGGGTGTAAAATATATCTTTTCTTACCATTTTCATAATGTACATTTTAATTAGGGTCGTATTCTATTATTATGATTTACCATATATGTCTTTTCATCCTATTGAAAATTAATTTTATGGTATAGACACTTATAATACCTCATCCCCCTACCTGTAGGGGCTGCCATGAGAGGGGGCGGGGGGGGGGGGGGGGGGGGTGCAAGATGCCTTAAGGAGTTGGGCTTTCATTTTATGGTTGCCTCAAAAATACTTTTATATGGTTGTCTCTTAAAGGGAAAGAAAAGAGATGTTGCAAGAAAATAAAATAACAAGTCTTAATATTTTTTTTAACTTATTTTTGTTCACCTAGTCTAAAGTGGCTAGAGGATCTTAACAAATAATTAGTTAAAATAATATGAAGATTTTCTCATTTTACTAATTATTCACACTTCAAAGTAGTCAAATTAATCCCCAAATTTGTAGAAGACTAATTAGAATTTTCTCCAATATATATTTAGTCCAATCTACCTCTAGCTTACGGGTTTGTTTAATGTGGACTTTTAAAAAGTTCCAAATATTGAGTTTATATCATTTTTAGTAAAATTAACTGAACTTTATATTAAATAACAAAATATATTGAAGAGATAAATTTTACTAAAATTTACTAAAACTAGAGTGGAATCTATTTGATTGAAAAAAAGTGTGTTAAACAATTTGTTGCTTGCATTTGTCTTGCTTCAAATCAAGTAGTCTCATATTATGGTGAGAAAGGCCCGCAATAATAATATAAAGTTCTTTTTCTCCATAAAAAATATATATAAAGTTTTGTTCTTTTTCTTTATTTTGCTGACCATAATTATTAATTTTCTATTTACATATTACTAGTATGTTTTCAGTTCATACACTTCAATTCAACTTACTTACATATATATCACTACAAGAAATATGATTTTTGGCAACAACTTTTTGTTAAAAGTTGTTATAAGTCGCCGGCAAAATAATCAAATATTATTTTGCCAACAACTTGTAAAAAAAAAAATTGTTGCCAAAAATCATATTTTTTAGTGTATATTGAATGTTAAATGCAAATGTACACGAATTTATAAAACAATGATTTGTAAAGAAGCCAATGCAAAATGTACACGAATTATAACCCAATAAGTTATGTCCTCCTATACGTGAAGAAATGAATCTTTGACCACAAATTTTAGAATATCTTATTGTCCTTGAGAATCTCATCAAGGAAGAGCTTTTTGAGAACAACATGTTATAATTCCCTTATAAAATTTATTTATTGTAGTAACTGGAATTAGGTATGGAATGAATTAATATGTGGATGATATAACAGTGCGATCTTATAATCATATTTATCCTCCAAGATCCAATTGGGACGGTACAACGTAAAAAGAAGAAACAAAGACATAACAGTGCGATGAGAAAAGAAGATAATTAAAAAGGTTGAAAGAAAATTTGTGAAATAAAAAGATGAAAACAAGACGATAAAGTAGTTTTGATTCTCTCTCCTACATGTCTTTAGCACACAAAGAGAAAATTAAAAGGGTTACTTTGCATTTAAATTTAAATGGGATTGGCCCAAAAACATTTATATGTAGTATACTTTTCTTTTCTTTTTTATAGAAAGTATATATTTTTTTTTGTTGATACGATGAAGTAAACTTTTTATAAAGAAAATGTAGTTTTAATATTTTATTATTTATTTTCTATGAAAGTGTCTTCCAAATAATAATAATAACAATAAGGTTAAATTTTGATATTTTTTAACTTTTAGTTTTCTTTTTCTAAAACTAACGTTTTGGCGCTTAGCTGGCATTAATAATAGAAAAAAAGAAATTTCATGTCATTATTGATTTAATTAATTTTATAATTTATATATTAAAATATTTAAAAAAATATAATTTCTATTTATAAGAAATAAAAATAAAATTAAAAATAGAAATCTTCCGTAAAAAACAAAATTGAAAGAAATCTTCCTATAAAATAAATTGAAAAAAACATCTTAAATTAAAACCACGTATTAATTTCTCATCTTTTTGTTCTTCTCACTTTCTTTGTTCTTCAACACCTATCTTTCACTTAAATTGGATGGGGACTAAACAAAAATGTTGATATTTTAAATAAACGGGACTAAAAATTCAAAAATATAAAAATAGAAAGACAAAAAATGCATTTAAGGCTAATAATAATTATAATATAAAATCATTAATTAAATAAGTAAATATGATATTAAAATACTAAATAAAAACACTAACATATATATGACTTATTAATATATATATTTTAGGTGTGAAATTATGAATATTATTATTTTATTTGTTATAAGAAATTATGATAATTTTAGTTAATGCAAATGTTATTATATTTTTTAGATTTATTTAGAGACCTAATTATTCGATTCGACCTAGTTTAATACTTATACAGTTTTATTATAGAAACCAATTTAGTCAACCAAATTATCCGATTTTATCTAGTTAGTCTTGCGGTTTAGTAGGAATATAAAAAAGGTAGAGAGAGAGAGAGAGAGAGAGAGAGAGAGAGAGAGAGAGAGAGAGAGAGAGAGAGAGAGAGAGAGAGAGAGAGAGAGAGAGAGAGAGAGCAAATAATGTTGAAAAACCAAGCAAGGTGCATCTGCGTAAAACATATATTTTAATTTTTAAGAGAGAATAATTCATTCAGACGGTTATAACGAAAAAAAATTCGCACATTTTGTGTTTGTTTATTAACACAAATAAACTAAAGTGAGTTTATGCACAAATACATCCTCACTCTTCAACCAAATACATCACACCTCTTATTTGGTGGTGATCCATGTGAATTGTGACATCTATTTTCAGCCGTTGATAATTTTTAATATTTTTTTTTAATCTATGAAAACAAAATTTTAATCTAATTGTTTACATTTTTTCATAATTCATTAACCTAAATTCAATTCCATTAAAGAATAATCTAATTCTAACATCTATTTTAACCACTACAATTTCACTTCTTAAATTATATGCTACATGGTAGAAGAATCAAGAAAAAAACTCTATTATTTTCGGAAGAGGAGGAACAAATTCTCTCAACAAAATCTTTAACCTGCCCCTCACATTTCAACTTTTCTCTCACTCTTCTTTTTGTTTTTTAAGCCATCTTATCTTTTTCTTTCTTTGGTTGGAATTTCACCGCAGAAGAATAATGTTACATGAGCAAATTCAAACTCTTATAAGAGGTAAAGGTTAATTCATAAAAAAAAAAAAAAAAAAAAAAAAAAAAAAAAAAAAAAACTAAAAACAAAAAGAAGAGGTTGAGGGAGAAAAAATGTGACATATATACAATTTAAAAGTATATATTATAAATAATTTATTAGGCTAATTTTATTTCTTTCCATAAGCTCTCACAAAGAGTCTCACAAGTGTTTATGCAACTACATAAGTTCAAATAATCCAATACGTCCAACACTAGTCAACTAGAAGACTCTTGAGAAGGTACAATGTAACCTAAAACCGACTAAATAATTCCAATAATTGACTGCAAGACTCTTAAGAAGTTCCAATGTAACCTAAAACCAACCAAACAATAATCTAATAGTTGACTGAAAGACTCTTGAGAAGGTATAGAATCTAACATAAAATCGACTAAATAGTCCAATAATCGACTAGAAAACTCTTTAGCAAGTATGTTAATTGCATTGTAAATTTTGTGAGAAAATAAATTTTGGGATTAAAAGCTATTCCAAAACAAACTAAATTTTAGTATAATTACTTACCCAATGACTCCAAGAATAGCAATTTTAGATAAGATGGAGAAATTGAGTTGAGGAACCACTCTTGATCTGAGAAGAACATGAAAAACAATCATTAATCACTGTCAATAATCTAAACATGCACTAATTAAGACAGTTATGTTTGTTTGTGTCACATTGTCTAATGGCTAGAAATTCCACCTGTAAGGTAGATAAGTGGGATGTCCGAGATTCGAACCCCAACCCCTTTTATATAAAATGTGCTGTCTCTACCAAAATGGAATATCCGGAGTTCGAATACCGGCCCCTGGATATAAAATGTGATGTCCCTACCAACTGAGCTAACTTTAGAGACAGTTATGTTATTATATATGCATATGATTTGCAATAAACAACTGGAATTATACAAACCTTGTATGGAAAAGATACATAGGAAAGAAGAAGATAGTTGCAAAAGCATAAGAATAAGTAACAAAGACATAGTTACTCATTCCTTGTAAAGTGGCTACTTTGAACAATGTGTTTACTCCTGTTATGATGCATTCATTGCCAACAAGAACCAGAAAAGGTAGCAAATCTTTGTAACAATATCTTCTGTCCATCCCTCACAACCTGAGTAATTTAGTCTCACAGACAACCTTTGGTAGCTTTCCCTCTTTTTGAACCATCCGATCCATCAAACAATCAAAAACATTTACGAAAATATCTGTACGGATGGATGTAAAGGGCTCAGCATAATGTTATGTCAGATTGGTAGTGACCTTTTTAATATTTATTTATGGAAAACGCTGACAATGCCCCGGGTCATTGGTTAAGCATATTAAAATAGAAATTTTGTCTCAAAATACGTGTATTTAATATTTTAAAAATATAAAAAATTATCTTTTTAATATTTTATTTTTTTTAATAATTTTATTTACATGCTTAACCAATGTCTCGAGAACACTCTTTATCATGACACTTTATTTATTTACAATTGACGAGTAGTGATTTATTGAGAACAAACAAATTTGACATTTTAGCAAGGAAAGTTAGGGGTGTGATTTTTTTTTTTTGACGGATTAAGGGTATAATTGGAAATTGGATTGTGTGTAGACGAAATTCATTGGGTTTAAAAAATTAGATTGTCCAATTAAATATTAAACGGTTTAGATATTACTCTTCTGTCCTAAAAAGATTGAGCTATTTGACTAAAACATACATATTAAGAAAAATGTATAAAGGAATAAGAGATAATATTTATTTTACCAATTTATCCTAATTAAATGTGGTGTACTCCATAATCCCTATGCACTTTTTAAATTCAATAATGATTAAAAAAGTAATTTTGCAAAAGTTGTAGAAGGGTATAAGTGGAAATACACACATAAAATTGCAAATTGCTCAAGTGTTTTGGGACAAATTTGTTTTGCAAAAGGCTCGGCGAGTAAGATCATATACACTTTGTTTTTAAATGTAAAATTAAACTGACCTCCAGACCAGATTCAACTGATGGTGAAAACAAAAAAAAAAAAAGTAAAATTAAACTAAAAATTTGGACCATCTAATTTTAATCAAATGGTTTAACTATGCCAACTACAGAGCAGTTATATCTCTCCAACTGCAATGGTTCTAGATCCGTGTAATTGGGTTGGTATAGATTGATTTTTTGACTCCGGTCTCTTAACAAATAAGATCTCGATTAGTTCAATTTTTGAGGTTTTTTTAAAATAAAATCGAACCAAACTAATCGATTTGTTTAAGTTTGACTTGAATATTTTAATTGGTTTGCAATGCTTTTTTTCCGATGTATATATTCTCTACTATTATTTATTTTTTAATCACAAGTAATATTTGATGTAATCATCATCACTATAAATAAAATGATAAAATATGTTTTTAGTCCCTACTTTAATAGTGAGTTTTGGTTTTCGTCCCTGTAAAATAAAATCACTTGTTTTTATCCCTTAAAAAAAATTTCTTTGTTTTTAGTCCCTATTGGACAAAGGTTTGACATGTTTTTGATTTTTGTTAACATAATATGGATTTATATAGATATAACATTATATATAAACATAATATAGACACATTTTGAACATAAAAATATCATAATATTGACATTAAAATGAATAAAAAATAGTCACTAAGGACTAAAAACAAAGGAAATTTTTTTATAGTGATGAAAACAAGTGATTTTATTTTACACGGACGAAAATCAAAACCCGTTATAAAAGCAGAGACTAAAATATCTCACATTTCATACTTTTTTATTCTTCGTAAAAATATTTTTTGTTAGACAAAATTTCTCCTCATACCCCTCAGTTTAGTAAAGTCAAATATATAGTATTTGTGGCCATGGATAAAATCTACCATAGACACGAGACATACAGTTGAATAAATATACGTGGATTTAAAATAAAGAAAGATTCTCTTCTCACCCCTCAGTTTAGTAAAGCCAAATACACAATATTTGTGGCCATAGATAAAATCTACCATATACACGAGACATATAGTTGAATAAATATATGTGGATAAAATAAAAAAAGATTCTCTTCTCCTCTCTCCCCCCGCGAAGACTCTTTTAGTTCAAATGTTATTTTTAATGGCAAAAATAGTTCAAAAAATGCGTTTCAAAGGGTACCAACTATTTTCTTTTTGACAAGTAAAAGGGTACCAATTTTTTTTTTAATAATACGTATATTATCTATAAATATTAGAAGAATAAAAGTTTATTTTAATAATATTGTAGTGTGCAAGAAGTGAAAGAAATGAAAAGAGAAAAATGCAAAAGAAATTGTGAAGAAAAATAAAAGATCAAATAAATAATTATATATAGTATTTTTTTTATATATAAGCTATTGACCTCTAGACATTAAGGAGTGAGTACACATCCAATTAAGTTGGTGTATGTAAACACTCTCATTCTATAATTATAACTAATAATAATATAAATAAAAATAAAAAATAAAAAATGTACATATGGGGGCTAGACCTTACCCCAATATGTAGTATATTGCATCAAGAATGAATTATAATATATTGGTGGTGTTACGCATGCAGTAGTTATTTGGGGGTATTCTAAATGATACTGACATGCATGACTCTAAGAATTATATCTATTTTATAAGAATTAGAGAAACTCAATTGTATATGATTTATTAATATTGAAATTTTTATTTTTATGATATATTTGTGGTGTCCTGCATTAGTTGGTTTATATATATATATATATATATATATATATATACAAGAAAACCTTGTTTTACTGACGAATTTAATTAATTTTTTGCGACGGCCTGAGCCCTCACTAAATTAGTGGCGGCCTAGGCCGTCAATACGCACCCAAAAGCCGTCACATAATGATATTTTTGAAGTGAAATTCGTCCAAACGTTACTGACGGCCTAGGCCGTCACAAAATAACACGTTTATGACGATCCAAGCCGTCACAATGTTACTGACGAAGTTTCCGACGGCCTAGGCCGTGGCTAAGTCTTCGCGAATTAAAAAAAAAAAAGTCGTTCACGCCGGTCGAAACTGGCATTGTGTGAAGATAACTCTTCATTTCATTTACACAAACCCTTCTCATTCAATTTTTTTTTTAACTTTCTCTCCAAATTTGTCCAACATCTTTCACTATATCTCTATAATATCACTTTTGTTCTTCATCAATCTTTGATATCTTAATATAATGTAAGTGTTTTCTACTACTTGATCAAGTTTCAAAGTTTATTATTTTATGTTTTTATTTAAATTATATTACAAATTTATATTAATATTTTTTAAAAAAATAAAAAATTTAATGCAGAAAATTATGTGTTGTTGCTCTTGCTGTGTTTGGGAGTTTAATATACAGACATTGATTGGCATAACAAGTAAGTATAATTTTATTTACTTAAGTTTAATTTTATTAGTTTTTTTCTTCATATGTGAATTTTTTGCTAATAGTAGTTTTTACTTTTTATTTTGATTTAGAGAATATTGTTTGATTCGTCGGTTGGAGTTATTGGGAGCTTAGTTTTGAAAGCTTGAAGTCTGACACTACTCAGCACAACAAGTAAGTAACATAACTTAGATTTTTATTTGAATTAATTTTCAACTTATGATATTTTAAAAATAGCATGATTAAAATAAAATAAAAAATAATTAATTTGAGAAATGATGGTATATTATGTACGTATATGTTTTGTGGCTACCCATGATATTTCCACTATTTGTTGCATGAAAAAAAAATTGATATTAATAAAAATGTTTGTATGTGATTTAATTAAAATATTAGTAACTAAATCTCTTTGTATGTGATTTAATTAAAAATGAATTTTTATTCTTGTATACCGTCAATGAATAAACTTGTTAATATACTAATATATATATATATATATATATATATACCATATAGTCTAAAAAAAAAAAACTAGTGCATCATATTTGTTCTTTTATAATTTTATAGTTTGGTGTTCACATTTAAAATATATATAATATTTTCTTTTGTTTAACTAATTTTGATTACAATAAAGAAAAGTATTGCATAAAATATTAGTTATTGTTTAATATGATA
Organism: Trifolium fragiferum; assembly: GCA_954870985.1. NCBI lineage: Eukaryota > Viridiplantae > Streptophyta > Magnoliopsida > Fabales > Fabaceae > Trifolium > Trifolium fragiferum. The sequence goes on from OX940792.1 coordinate 15,554,401, forward strand.
CAAAGAAAAAACGATTGTTCGAGGTTCGAGGATACAATATTTTTTATGTTAACTAATTTTTTAGTTTGAATATAAATTAAGAACATAATTTAGATTATGTATTTATTGTTATTTTTACGAAAAATACTTAATTATTTGATTTTTACTCGTCTCAAGTAACCATTTTTTGTAATTTGTATCCTTTATTACTTTAAAGAAAAGTAATCAATTATATTTAAAATAATGTTATGTTAATTTTTATTTTTCAAAATAATAAATAAATTTATTTTTAAAAAATAATAAATAAATTTGTTTTTTTAAAAAATTAAATATTTAATTTTAAAAATAAAAAAAAAAAATCACCCAGATTTTGTAACAGCGTAAGCCGTCGCTAATTCAAATTTACTGACGGCCGAAGTCGTCAGTAACTGTACAGTCTGGCTTTTGCCCGTTATTGGTTAGTGACGGACGTGGCCGTCACAAAATTCGTCCCCTCCGTTACTGACGGCCTAGGCCGTCACAAAATTTACCAACGCCAGATCTCCTGACGTCCAGTGGCCGCCAGTAGCTACTTACTTAGCAACGGCTCTTCCCCTATAACGAGGGCTTTTGGCCGTCACAAAATTCTATTTTTCATTTTTTTGTTTGCTTACAAATGGAATGAATTGAGTGGAATGAAATGAGATAGGCTAGTTAGTTTTTTGAAAAATTGTTGGTATTTCATATCACTCTATTCTATTTTATACCACCAATCCAAATATATTTTAAGGCAGATTTTTGAAATAGATGAGAAATTAAGGAAGGTTTGAAGAATTGTGACTGATTTTGCAGTGGAAATTCGATTGAAGAGACAAAAAGAAAATTTGAAAGATCAAAACAAATTTCATATACAACAAATTTGAAACTAAAAACACAATTAAAAAAAAATCAAAATCATATTTCATTGGTTATTGCCACATTCTTAGGGCTTGTTTGGCCTATCTTATTTTAGAGTTTATGTAAACGGCTTATGCAATATAAATTAGGTTTTACGTTATTTTATAAGTTTAAACTAGTGAAAATTGAATTTTAAAAAACTATTTTATCATAAACTACATTAAAAAACTTATAATAATACATAAAATTGCATAATTTGTTTGCATAAACTCAAAAATAAGTTAGGCGAAACGGACCCTTAATATGAGTCGGTCTTCACCAAAATCACTACTTTACATTATTAAAAAAAAATGTTAACTAGTGTCTTCCGGACAATGATTAAAATTAAAAAATTGTATTATAATTTTGAAAGTAGTTCATTTAATGCTTTGAAATTTTTATTTTTTTTGGTACAAAACAATTTACTTAAAATTTTTGCTTTTATTTCCATGTTTGTCTCGTTAACCATTGTCCCAAGAGTAGTATGTATTTTACAAAACATGATTCAATGTATAGGGCTTTTGATTCATGATTGAATCTCGATTTGATGACCGTGTTTTTAAACATATCTATCTATTTTCTTTTCAAAAGTTTGATCAGTTCTATTTTGCAAAAGAGATGCATTCTCTATAGATGTAGTCTCCAGTCCAAGGTACTATAACATCTTCCTCTATCTCTTCTAATGCTTCCCAAAATTTATAAAGCATAAAGACCAATCGAGTCATTGAGATTATTGTGGCTTCAACTATTTTGAAAAAAAGTGTGTTAAAAAATTTGTTGCTTGCATTTTTCCTTGCTTCAAATCAAGTAGTCTTACATTATATTATGGTAAGAAAGGCCAGCAATAATAATATAAAGTTTTGTCCTTTTTCTTTATTTTGCTGACCATACCATTAATTTATCTACTTACATACTACTACTAATATGTTTTCAGTTCATACATATCTTCAATTCAACTTGCACACATGGTTAATGTTAAATGCTAAATGTACACAAATTTATAAAAGATGTTTTGTAAAGAAGCCAATGCTATTTGTTTGCTGATATAGCCCAATAAGTTATGTCCTATCCTATACGTGAAGAAATGAATCTTTGACCATAACTTTTAGAAATTAATTATATCTATCTTATATATTGTCCTTGTGAGTCTCATCAAATGGAAGAGCTTTAGGGTCAAGAGAATGGGCTTTTTGAGAACAACATGATCTTCTTGTATAAAATTTAATCCCTTAAAAGTAGTTGGAATTAGGTAGGAATGAATGAATTAATTATGTGGATGATAAAGAGGCTTTATTTGTTTTGGAACCATGGAAGCAAACAAATTAATTAAAGATCATGCATGCATATGAATGATTGACAGTTTAAGAAATTGAGGACTAGATAATTTGCCTAAGAGTGAATATATATTGGCCATATTTGGAAAGAATGAAACACGATTGGTTAATGCATCTTCCAAATTTTCTTTTACTTTTCCTTACACAAATCCATCTCAATACTTAATTTATTACTTGTTTATCAACATTTCAATAATCTGAGTCGAATTAAACTTATCTTTGACTCGAAGAATTAAACTTAAATATCTAAAACTTAGATATTTAATCGAGAGAAAATAATTACTAAAGACTAAAGCGGTAGCGGGCCACACACTTGTTAGAATGTTGGGATTCGAACTTTAGTCATCTTATTATGATTTTAAGAGTGAAATTTCTAACCATTAACTTATTTGATTAAAAATAAAAATTAGATAGTGTTCTCTACGGGCGTAATGAAACTATTCCTATGGGGAGTGAGGTGGTTGAATATAGTGGTTGTGAGCTTCAAGCCTAGAGGAGAAATGTACCTATAAAAATATTATCACTCAAACGCCTAAGTCAAAGTTTGAATTAAAAGTGTTAAAAATTGGATGAATAATGTGTATCTTTGATGTTACATATGTATGCATATTTATGGGTCAAGTTTTGCATGAGTATGCATGGAGAGTGACGATTCCACTACCTTAGTGGAGCCCAAAATAGTACAGTTTTAATACTATGCTGAATCCTCATTTGAAGAGGCCATATGATACGAAGGACGTGTGTCCTCATATTGAGGGTATAATTATCATGTGCTTGGTAACATATATTGAGATTTTGTGCAATTATTCTATTATTGGGTCTTAAGTTTATTAGACTCTAATTCAATCTAAAACAAATAGTTTATTTATTAGCATTATATAAATATGAAATTTTCACTGTCGTTAAGGATTAAGGTTTGGATTCTTTTTATAGGAATAAAATACATTTACTTATAAGAAAAGAAATAGTTAGATTCTCTAATATGATAATAGTTAATGATAAAAATGATAGATAAAATGGGAACACTAATATGGTTAAATAAAATTATTCATTTTATTTATAAAATAAAATAAAAATATATGAAATAAGATATAAGAATGATTGGTGGATGACATGACATGGTTTAGTTAGAAACTACTAGAGCTATAATAAAAAGTCAAAAGTAATTCAATTCCACAAATATTAACCAATATTAACATTTCTAGTATATTAAAATAAAAACATAAGAGCGTATTTGTTTTATTCCATTTTGGACCTTATCCTGTGGGTTCCAACACATCCACATAGCAACTTTATCTATTTATTAAATAGTTTATTCAAATAAAAAGAATTAAATAATTTAAATTAACAAAAAATAAAGAGCAATTTGCTTGCTTTACTCCATTTGGAAATGTCACCGTGGGTTCCAACACGTGCATAGATTGTTGTCATTTCACTGCTTCCCACAATCCCACTCCTTCCTTCCTATCTCAACCTTAGGTGACTACACTAATAGTAAATGGATCAAAGTGTCTTAACTAGAGCCTTTCATTCATTTTAAAGGTCGCATATTGATTACCACAAGTATCCCTTAGAATGTAAACATGTATTTGGCTTTAAAAAAAATGTAAATAAATCAAGTTGTTTGGGCTCAAGTGGCAAGAAGCTCCTTCCAATAACATATTTGGGGAAAGACCGGGTTCGATTCATAGGGGGAACAACGTTTGACCAGTGCGCATGTCTCTACGCACGAGCCGAATTAAACCTCATATTTAGTGGATCGGAAACCGGTGCGAAAGAAGAAGAAAAAAGTAAATATATATATGCAATCCCTTGGCCACCTTTCATAAACACCACTGCATAGTATTGCATATTAGGCTTATACTTATCTTAATCCCCAAAAAATTGATATTTAGTTAAAATTTGAACCAAAATAAATAAATTTTTGCTGCTCAACTTTCTTTTTTCTTTACGATAAATTTCATTTCAATTAAATATAAAAAATAATTATACATGAATAAAGTGTTGACAGATAATAAATTACACTGCTAAATAATTTTATTTAGTAAAATTCAATCTTTAAAAAATTGTGTTCATAAACCTATCACATAAGTTATATGAACAAGTCGCATAAATTATTCAATCACAATAAATGCACATCATGATGTATGCATGAAGACATAAAACGTACTCCTACACAATTGTCACACATGTTTCGCTTGACATATACCTCTCAAGATGCAAATTAAGACTCTTCACAAGATGTAACATAATGTAATGCGACCCACATACAATTTCAATGAGATGTTTCTCTACACATTTGGTATCATATACCTTGGAAGACTTTGTGAGAAACATATGGTGTTATGCTAAAATAGGAAGAGGAAACATTCAAACCCTTATAAACCCGCTGACCAACTCATCCTCGGATTCATCTAGGTGAGGTGACCACCAAATTATAAAGTTGTTGATGACTATATTAGAACTTGTATTAGAGCTTCGAAAAATAATAATTTGAACAAAGAAATTATGAAGAACATGATGAAAATTGCATGCACTAAATATCAAAGTGTTTATATCACACTAGGTAAGTATTAGGTTCAATTTACCCCTATATAAATCGGATACAAATGAGTAATCTGATGAATCTCATTTAAGATATTTTGGAAGCTTTAATATGGATTGCACTCTCATATCAAGCATATCAATTTAATGATATAGTGACATTTTACAAAATAAAGTTTTCTCAAATCTCAATGACTTGATCTAGTGCATTAGAGAAATATAGAAATGACTTATAAATATTTTTGACAAAAATTAAACTCATCAAACATGAATTTTGGATGTTGTTTTCTACCTTTAGAGTAAAATCTATTTAAACTTGTGGCTTTTGGTGAGGAGAAACAACTCTAGAAGAGTTTCTGCATGGATGGTTGAGGACCAAATGATAAAATGTACACATCGTAACATATGGGATTGTTTAACATCCATTAATAAATCAAGGTATTGTAATCACATCACAATCCTTGATTTCTTCTACATACAGCTGCGACCAATTTCTTGTGTCGAATAAAACCAAAATATATAGCAAAGTTCTTCCTTGCACAAGAGATTTAACATTGATATATTCATTTATAATTTGTTTTAATTTTCTGTTGACTAATTAATTTAATTTATACGTATTAGAGACAGTTGTTTGTTATAATTCAGAGCCTTTTTCAAATCACCCTTATATTAAAATATCATTTGCTAGTCAACTTTGAGCCGTAAAAAATAATTTTTTTTTGACAAACCAAGTTAATGTTTTATTTAAGGCTTAAATATGTTTTTTGTCCCTACAATTATGTTTTGTTTTGAAAAGAGTCCCTATAAACAAAAAAAAATGATTTTAGTCCATACAATATCTCGAAACTTTTAAAATAGCCACTAACTTGAATATTTTAAAAGTTTTGAGATATTGCAGAGACTAAAATCAATTTTGATTTTTTGTACAGGGGCTCTTTTCAAAACAAAGCATAATTGCAGGATCAAACGCATATTTAAAAATTGATCACGTCAGCTCTAAATCATAATCAGTATCTGCCACGTCATAATCCAAGTGACATGTCATCAAGAAATCTAGGTTATGGATTGTTTTAAAAATTTTGAGATATTGCAGGTACTAAAATAAAATTATCTTTTTTATAGAAATTCTTTTCAAAACAAAATATATTTGCAAGAAAAAAAGTATGGTTAAACCTTTATTTAAACTCGGAACCTTTAGTTAGTTAAATTGGAAGATATCTCTTAACATAAGGTGCTCTTAAATAAAACGGATTGCTTTGGTTTGTTAGTTTGTTCAAACACTTTGTCTTAGAAACTTATAATTGATTATTTATTACAATTGAAATATTTATTTACAAAAAGAGTTTAGTCCTGAAAAAGTAATATAACTTTACAAAACTTTAGAAAATAAAAGTAACATATATTTATAGTCTCTCAATTAATGAAAGATTTACCGGAATACAAATATAAATATGATAGATGTCAAATTAGAAATATGATAAAATGTAGTTCAACAGATCGTGAAAAATCTCAAAATTGAGTATTGATTTAACTCAATTTTATAAAACTGATTTATAAGGTAAAAATATTCGCTTATAAACATATATTAAGGTGAAGGTTAATTATCATCAATATATAATTGTGGTCTAATTTACTACTACCTTTCTTTCTTTTCATCGTGCTTGAGTTTGATTGTTTTGGGGGTTTCTTGGGTGATCAAATATACCACTTTGCCATCACTGGGGTGACTCAGATGCCACAACAGTCATTGCTACAGTGACACGTGGTATCCACTTCCCTATTATTTTATATTTTATTATATTTTACTATAATAATGGTAATAATTGTGAGCAACTTTGCACCCAAAAAAAAGATATGAGCAACTAGTTCTTGTTAATTTTGAACTTAGAACATGAATCTGTGTGAGTTACACATTACATTAAAATGTCCCTATTAGAAAAGTCACAAACCCACCAAAATGTGATACAGGCAATTAAAAAACTTGATGATTTGAATCTCATCAACAACAACGAAAAATGATTGGAATATCTAGATTCTATTCTATGTTAACCTATTAATTAAAAGCTATTAAATCAAGGTTTATATTATTTTAAGATGTGAAACCAGACCGTCTTAAGTAGGTGTATATATTGTAGGATTTTCGACTATATAAGAGGATATGATGCTTCTCTAAAGTGAGCATCTTATTTTAAAATTTAATAAATAAATTTAGTACAAACAATATATATAATATCAAATTTTTTTTTTTTTTTACCACCAGTATTCGACATACCAGACCACCTAATATGATTTAGAGGTCAGTTCTGACAGACTCCTCTCAATCACAATTATGAGAAATCGAATTGTGTAGTTCTCCCTATCAAGTTCTATGTCATTTACTACTAAATCGACTAACAATTTGTTAACAATTTTGTTATTTTGAATATACAAATCACAAATAGTTAAAATATCCAATATTGATTTTTTTTCACTTTATCAACAAGTTGCTTTGGAGAACCAAATAATCTATATAGTGCACTTGACAGACACTTCAACCTAAATTTATTTGAGAACGTTGGTCATGATTTTTTTTTTAAAAAAAAAATAGGTTATGAGTTATAAATGCATTCCTTAAGATGACTAAATGAAAAATTTTAGGTTCAAATTATGATTCCTACATGTATAAGTGATATTTTATACCAACTGAATGAATTATGTCCACGTGACACTTTTCTCGTAAATAATGTACTCTTCCTTTGTTTAAGTTATTTTTTTGTCTTTCTATTGGTTTTTGGAAAGTTCTAAGAAAGTGTTGTGAGTGAGGATAAATAAAAATGAATATATATGTGCTGGTTTGTGGGGTCATTCGGCAATATTTAAAAGCAGTATGATATATTACAAATATGCTATCAAAAAATACCTCTCCTAATACGATGTTGTTCGGGAGTGAACCAAAACAAAGTTGGTCGGGACGCCTAAGGCTAACAAGGGCGAAGAAATATCACCAATACACTAACATGGACAATACGAGCAGCTCTTGGAAGTTTCTAACTAAAGATGACATGAATAAACCGAATTCATATCAGAATGAGAGAAATCTTGAGGTCGTGCGGGTATGATACATATGGTTGAAGAATGCTTACAAGAATTAATTTGTATGGTTAATAGGTTGTTACCCCCATGCTAAGTGGGCGTGTTTTGCGTTACCCCCTATTAAAAATTTGTTGAAAATTCCCCCATTGCAAAGTAAATTATTTTGGTTTCCCCCTGGTTCCTTTTTTAGGTGCAAGAAATTTGTACTTTTTAAATCGGTTGAACAGAATAACGAATTTAAAAAACAACACTTTTTAAATCGGTTGAACAAAATAACCGATTTAAAAAGTGTATCGAAGGGGAGAAATAAAAAAAAATTACTTTGCAAGGGGGAATCTTCAAGGAATTTTTAGCAGGGTGTAACACAAAACACGTCCACTTAGCAGGGGAGTACCAACCTATTAACCCTAATTTGTATTACCTATATCAACAAAATGCATATAAACCATAAGAGATCCACACTATTTAAACATGCTTGATTTGGAGCATACTTTGGATGGGAGAGTTTGGACAAATTAAAAGCACGCCGAAAGGACTTTAGGTTGGTATGTGGGGCTAGCTAGCAATACATAAAATCAAATTGAGTTATTACAATTAATTGTATCAAAGCATATCTTCGATTAGCAATAAAAAAAAAAAAGCATATCTTCGATTATGATGTGGTTCAAAGGCTAACCAAGCAAAATCACGTGAGCATGTGATGCCTTAGACTAACAAGAGAGAACAGCGATCGCCGGTGCACATGCGTGGACACAATGAGCGGCACATGATAACTTTTAGATAAAAGAGGACACATAAATGAATCAAATTCACATGGAAATGAAAGAAATCGGGAGGTTGTGCAAGTATGAAACTGCATTGTTGGAAGAATGTTTTTTAAGAATAAATTTGTATTGCCTCTACCAACATGGTGCATATCTTCTTTTTGGTAGCCACATATACCATTTTTATTTTAACTCTACAATTAAGAGTGATCGACTCAGCACTCTTTGAATGAATGACTTTATGAAAATTTTCTTAAAGTCATTTGTTGTGAATGAGGACAAAGCACACTAAAAAATACATTGGTCACTCGAACTAATTGGTACTATAAACATTTAATTATTCAAATTTTGATGATAAGAAATATTTAGGGTTAAATATGCTTTTAATCTCTAGTTTTATGTGAGTTTCGACTTTTAGTCCATATTTTTTTTTATTATATTTTTAGTCCCTACATTTTTTTATTATATTTTTAGTCAATTTTTTATGACTAGGATAATAGAATTGACCACATAGGATAACTTAAATTGACTAGGATAACATTTGCTTCGAATGACGTGACATCTACGTGTCATTCTATATTACTGATTTCGTTATGCAAGTCACAAAAAATTAACAGTAATGACTAAAAATGCAAACGGAGAAAATATGGGGACTAAAAATATAATAAAAATAATGTAAGAACTAAAAAAATATTTAACCCACATATTTATATTTAATATCGAACAATATTTTAAAATAGGATTACTCCAATAAAAGGATGCCTAAAATTCATTTTCATTAATTGGGTAATGATTGCTTGCACACAATTAACTCACGCATAACACCTGAATTTGTATAAAAGCAAAATGAAAAAGAAAGAACGATCATTTAACACGGAATGTCATATGAAGATATCAAACTATATGTATCACTCAAAGTCACTTTAAAAATCAAAAGAAATAATTGTAATTATTTCCACATGCATTAATTGAAGAATAGTAACTACTCATGGGTGAGCATCGGTCGGATTCAGTCGGATTCGGGCCGGAAATCGTCAAACCGATAAAAATCGCGACCTCTTAATTTGGACCCAATTCCGACCGTTTACGTCTTCGGTTTGTTCGGATTCGGGTAATACGGGTGACGGGTCCGACGGGTCGATTTTAACGGGTTATATTGAAACGTTGTTGTTACATTTAAAACTTCATTGTTCAAAAAATTAATTGTTTTTTTGACAATTCGTTCAATATTTCATACATAATGCAACAAAAGATACAATAAACATGATGAGATGAAGTTAATTTGTTTCAAATTTGTAAATTCAACGACAATAATAGATAGTAGACGAGAAGTAAAAATTAAGATAAATCTAAAATATTATCTTTCACATCTCCTTTATCAACATATTACAAGCTAAAGCTCATAAAATACAACATTTTTCTCCTCTATCAAAGATAGATAAAATTAACAAAGTGAAGAGCATATGATATTAAGAGAGAGAAGAGGTGCTCGAAACTAGAAAAAAAATTAATTTGTATTTTAGAAACTGTTCGGTCGGTTTCGGTTATAAATAGACGGATTATTAGAGACCCACACCCGCCCGTATACAACCATTCATGACCGATTTTTCACAATTGTTGACCCGAGACCCGACTCGCACCCGACCGAGTGTTTCCACATGTTGGAGGTTATGTCGGTTTCGAGTCGGGTTGCGGGTTTGTGCTCACCCCTAACTCATAGTAGGTTTTATTAGTCATTTTGTGTTTGAACTCCTACTACGTGAGAAGAGACACTTTTTGTTCAAAAATTTCTTTAAAGTGCCACAAAATCATAACCTTACGTCAACCAAATTATGTAGTAGACGCCAACTAAATTTCCATTATCATTAACACTGTAACTACCTTGGTTATATTTGTGGTCGTTACAAATTCAACAACTGTAAACAACTATTTCACTTAATTATTAGGTAAATTTAGTTACTATATATAGTATATACTCTACATGTATACAAAAAGGTTTGTGGCACTTTGTGCTAATGTCTGTTGATAAAAAAAAATTAAAGAATTTAGCAGTAAAATTCATACACTAAGTAATTAATCATTTTGATTAATATTTTTCATTATTATATTTAACATAATGTATAAAAAAGTAAAGTAGAAAAATTTAATAATATCTGATAATGTTACTTTGTGACCGCAATACTAAGTTACTAACACATTATACATTAATTTTAATTGTTATTACAAAGATAAACAATTCATTTCCGATCTAAATTTGAACAATACTAGTTGGTTTTTTTTTAATCAATTTTTAGTATTGTTTCAAAACAAGAAAAGGTTAATTGGCGAAAAAAGTTAGATGATGAAAATAAATAAGTTTGTCTTTATTGTGTTCGCTATAAATGTTTGGCTGATTTTCTGCCGTTGAAAACAATAGCAACTGCAGGATCGTGCTACTTTAAAATCGGATGGTGTTTATTTTTAGTAAAAAAATTAAATATATGAAAAAACTAGTTATGTTAGTTGAAGAAAAGATTAAAAAATATCATAGTATAAATGTAGAAAATTTGAGTACAGTGAATTGGATTTTATAAGTATTCTAATCGTAAAAAAAAATTGGAGGTCGGTATGATTAACCAAGAGAAAAGAGTGCATTCGTCAGCTTGGAGTTTATGTAAAAGACCAAGTGTCTCTTGCAAGGTTTGAGTTTGACATATGTATCATAAAGCAAATGCTATACTACCCTTCACATATGTTAAAATTAATAATAATGTTGATATTGCAAGTTGAGTTACGTCTTATGAAAAATAATAAAAAAAAATTATGTATAGTCGATGTTGCAACATAAATATTAGTAATATTAGTGTATCATTATTTCCTCACTATTGGGTACTTGCTAGAATTGTGAGATTTAAAAAATAAAAAATTGATAATTGTCCAAGTGTTAATAATCTTAGCTCAACTGAAATTAAAAAAAAATATATTGTGATATTTAATTAAACAAGTGGGATGGCTTAAAAAATGGATTATTTAATTCAAAGTTAGAACCGAGCAATAAAATAATTTTTCGATTCCCTGGAAATTGTGAAAGGCAATTGTTCCCATAAAGAAGATACATTCTTGCAAATGAAGCATATTATTGTGGGTTCTGTTATTTAAAAAAAAATTATTATTCTTTAAATCGTGGGTTCTTTATTAAAAAACAAATATTATTCTTTATAAAATTAATTTTATGAGTCCATTTGAATTGACTTATTTTTGGGTATATGCGAAACAGCTTATGAAAATAAATAATTTTTTTTGTATTATTATAAATTTTCAATATAATATATGATAAAAACAACTTATAAACATACATTTTTATCGATGAAAACTTATGATTCTACATAAAACTTTAGTTATTTACATAAGCTATTTTCATAAACTCAATAATAAGCCAATTCCAAACAAACCTAAATAATCAACTTTTTCTTACGTAAAAATTTATACTCCCTCAAGTTCTTATTGTAAGCAAATAATAATAATTGTTAAATTTATTAAATAATTAATATATCTATCAATACATCAATTATAATAACTTTATAATCATTATTCATTCCATTGTTGTTTCAATGATTTTAGTTGAGCAATAAAAATATGCATTGTCGAGTTGCCCCCTATTCCAATAAATCCACCAATATTGCCAACCCCACTATAGGGTCCATACTAAATGCAATTATACGTGTACATGGATATGACGTAACCAATTAAATTTCATGTTGGTATAAATATTTGAACCATTCCCATGCTACTACTTAGGAAGAAACACAAAACCTTCTTTTAAGTGTTCTTCCTCTTTTCTCTATATTTCTCTATATACTACAATTAATACAATAATCTTTTCTCTAAACTCTAATTAACCTATCTATTTCCTTCTCAAAATCTAAAATCAAAAATGGCCACTGAAAAATCAAATTCCTTTGAGAATTGTAAACACTACATGGCTATGATATGTTTACAATTTGGCTATGCTGGTATGAATATTATCACTAAGGTTTCACTCAACCAAGGAATGAGTCACTATGTCCTCGTCGTTTATCGCCACGCTTTCGCAACTGCTTGCATAGCTCCATTTGCATTTTTTCTTGAAAGGTTCGTATCATAAACATATTTAAACACAAAGTTAAATTTCTATTGCAAATTAATGCTAATTAACTTTATGGTTTCATTTTTTTCAGGAAAGGTCAACCAAAGATAACATTCCGAATTTTCATTCAAATTTTCGTCCTAGCTCTTCTTGGGTTAGTCTTATAACATTTTTTTAGTCTCTCGAGAGAGAATACGAACATGCAATTTTATAATTTGTAGGGATTAAAAACTCGTACATATGCATGGTTTATAAATAAAAATTGAGGTCAATAATAATAGTGTATAAAAACATTAAAAAATATTCTATGTAGGATATGAATAATATTTAGTGTAAAATTAAATTAAAGTTGCATATATATATTTTTACTAAATGTGATTATTGTATTTGATTAACAAAACAGGCCAGTGATTGATCAAAATTTCTATTATGCTGGGTTGAAGCTCACATCACCAACTTTTTCTTGTGCAATGAGTAACGTGCTTCCTGCCATGACTTTTGTGATGGCAGTTATATGCAGGTAAATTAAATAAGGAAAATGCTAAACAGTGCCATTAAATAAAATCCTGATTATTTTTTAAGGGTATATTTGTTTTGTTAAGAGAATATTCTGGAAGAAACAATTTTATATATAGTATCGTATGCTTCCGTTGATTCTTTTTATAAAAAAACAATTTATTTTTTAAATTTATTAAATAACTTATGTATTTGGTCTATAATATATATCAGATGCATCAATTATTTAATATGAATTTAAAAAGTCAATTGTTTCTTATAAAAAAAAGAAGGGAGGTAGTAACAAGTTTAAAAATATAAAATTCACAATACTAAAATTAACTAAATTAGTGAGGGAAATATAGAGAGGGAAAACTAGAAATCTCTCTATATTTTGTGGCGGGAAAATAGAGATAGATTTTTATCACAAATTTTTCGTAAATTATTTTATTTTATGTAGTGATTCATCCTTTTGTATTTCCATCCAAAATCCTTTATCCAAATCTCATTACTAGATGGAAAAAAATTAGTGTGATAAATTAGAGAAAGAAAATATAAACCCCTCATCATAGAATTTGCTTTGAAGTAGTTAATTTATACTAGGATATTTTTTCCTTTTTTATATAATTTTTTTTATGAATTGCTAATATTTATTTTTAAATATGAAAAGGATGGAGAAGATAAACATAAAGCAAGTAAGATGCCAAGCAAAAATATTTGGAACACTATTGACAGTAGCTGGTGCAATGCTAATGACATTATACAAAGGCCCTATTATGGAATTGTTTTGGGTAAAACATCCTCAAAATGAAACACATGAAACAACCACCACAGGATCTTCTGAAAAAGATTGGATTTTAGGATGCACTTTTCTTATCCTTGCCACCTTTGCTTGGGCTTGTCTCTTTGTTTTGCAAGTAAGATATTATACATTAAAGTAAAATGCATGCACTAACTTTAATATTTCTCATACTTTATGTTTGAAAAAGTGTATATAATCTTTCAATTATAATAATTTTATGATACTAATTATTGGGCAGGCAAAAGTTATAGAGACGTACAAGAATCATCAGCTAAGCCTAACTTCACTTATGGTTTTCATTGGAACTCTTCAAGCTATTGCTGTTACTTTGGTGGCTGAGCATAATCTTTCTGTTTGGAGGATTGGTTGGGATATGAGTTTACTTGCAGCTGCTTATGCTGTAAGGATTTTTCCTTATTCTTTGTTGTAAGAATTTAACTTTGATATGTTTTTAATGTAAAAAAAAAAAAAATTTACACTTTCATAAAAGTAGTTATGATAAAAGTTAAACTAATTTAGCAATCGTTAGTTGGTTCAGTGGTGATTGGCGCTGAACTTGGTAAGGAGGACCGCGGTTCGATCCCCCGCAACTGCAATCGGGAGGGGCTGGAACCACTTGATGCCAGAACTGACCCCGGAACCAGATTCAACTGGTGGTGAAAACAAAAAAAAAATTAAACTAATTTTATAATTTAACAATTATATGATTCATTGACATCGTAAACAATATTTACACGTTATTTTCTTGTCGAGTGACATAATAATTAGACTCGCACACTTTAAGAGCGAAGAATTTAAGATATGAACTCTGACTCCTACAATAATATCCCTTGTAACTATCAACTGAGTTACATTTACGGAACTATATATTTAGACATAATTTATGTTTTGTATTAATTAATTTTTTCCTTATGATTATTTCTTTTAGGGGATTGTGACCTCAAGTTTGGCATACTATGTGCAAGGGCTGGTGATTAGGAAGAAAGGGCCTGTCTTTGCAACTGCCTTTAGCCCACTTATGATGATCATTGTTGCTGTCATGGGCTCCTTTATCCTTGCAGAACAAATTTATTTTGGAGGGTAAATTTCTATTAATGCCCCTCAATCAACACATACACACATGGACTTATTCACATAAACAAAACATGCATATTTAAATTACCATTTTTTAAATTACTGTATATATTCCTCATGAATAGAATATATTGGCAACAAAAAAATATACATTTCAACTTTAGTATAACTAATGTAATATATATTAAGAGTATATGCCCCCTTAATAGCATATATTGACTTATGATGATCATTTTATTTTTCAAAAAAAAAAAAAATTATTGGCATGAAATCATTCCATATGACATATATATAATTCCAATTTTAGTATAACCCATGTTAATAAAAATATTTCTAATTTAAAATTTATAGGGGCTGTGCCTAGATTTTTTTTCTCATTATGATTTCTAATTTTGTACATATATTTTGTTATGCTAAATTTTCATTTCTTGTACCTATTAGCTTTTTATTTAAATATATTTTTCTAATTATTTTCCTATTAAAAAAACGTTAATAGAAATATATTTAGCTTGATTGATTGCCACAAGGTTTTAAAACAATTCATTATAGTATACAAAAAATTATTATATTATGAATTTTTTAACCAAAATAAAATATCTTCTTCAATATTACTCCAACTTGTATTTGAATTTGTCATGATTTGTATAGATGAAGCTAAGTGACTAACTAAAGAATTTGGTTTTGGACTTTGTGGATGCAGTGTGATGGGTGCCATCTTGATTGTGATAGGCTTATATTCTGTTCTGTGGGGAAAGCACAAGGAAGAAATAGAGAGAAAAGTAGATAACATTCCTTTGCCTATAAAGGATACTCAAATGAGTGGAAATTCAGGGCCAGTGATTGATGACACAGATCAAGTAAAACATGGTCAAGTTGGAGATACTAACAATATGCTTTCTTCACTTGCAATAAGTATGCCTACTAGAGAGCCTACTAATAATGTTAACCAACTATAAAATGTTTAGAAAAATGGAATATGAATAGGAATATCATTTACTTCATCTTCCATTATCCCCCATTTTGCCCCTTTATCAGCAAATTTTCCTCCCCCACTCCCCTTTTGTATTTGAGTAAAATATGTATAATTTTGTAACAAATTCCTACTAATCCATGTAGAAAAGGGAATCATAAAGTTTTTCTATCTCTATCTCTTTTCTCTACCTTTTGTTTCATTATTATTGGTAATATTGTCAAACATACACAAGTGATACAGGTCGTTAACCATATACAAATTTGTTGTCATCATTAAATCAGTATGTCACATCACATCTCATTATTAAATCAGTAGTAAAAATAAACGAGTTCATGGTGAAACACTTGTCTCACTTATGAATCATAGACTTGGTCATTACTGATATAGTTGTTGTGGAATTCGTTGTCAAAGAAAAAGTTGTGGAATTTCTTTTATTCTATTTAATATTTTTAATTTTGATGAAGCCTGATTCAGATTCCACTAAACAGGTAGTGATTTGTGTTTTCTCATATTGATGTGTGTAAAACCATTTAACTTTGTTTGGGAATCTTGCACCAAGAATGCTTCATTCTATTATTGATCATATATTTAACAATTCTAGAGACAAGTGGTGGAAATGTTCTAAATTTTAATTCCAATGTTTGTATTTGCAATCATAGTCGTGATACATCATCCAAATAAATTGATATATTATTACATGGAAAATGTTTTATTAAAATAAGTTTTATCAAATGAGAATTGTAGTTGTGAGAACTAATCCTACTTTGAATTCCTGAACCATTTATGTGTTGTAGAAAATGCAAGTAATAAGCTATCATTTTTTTTCACAAGGTCTCTTCAACTAAAAAATCCCATTATATGACACAAACAAAAAACTTAAAACTACAGCATCATGCTTCTTTCATATGCTCCAACTCTAGAGAAGTTGAAACTGCATACCTTATTCCAACCACTAACATGAATGAGTAAGGCTGAGTTTTCTGTAATGTATTTCTATTAGCCTTGTCATCTGTCATGTAAAAATTCACAATCAACTCCCCAAGTTATTATCAATCTCTATGGTAGAGGGAAAAGTTTTTTGTATAAAGTTGCAAAAGGAAACAGAGCTTCTAGAATAAGCGCATTTACATAGAAAAATGATTTACATCAGTCTAATTTGAGGACAATTTAATTGCCCCTTGAAACAGAATCATCTTTCGGAAGAGCAACATAGTTCACTGGAATTATGTTCCCTCTGCCACTTTCTCTGCGATCCTTTGCACCAGAGGCTCCATAACGGCCTGAAGGAGTATGCATTCGGCGCCCTGTCGGTGTCCCAACTGTGGTGTTACCATGAGTGCTCTGGCTCAGAGGCTTCTTTGTTGCAGATCTTGAACCAAACATTGCTTCTTGCTCTACAGCAAGTTGTTCATTAAACCGCTTCTGCTCCTGTTAAGAAACCAGAATAAATGGTTGTGTAATCAAAAGTTTGAAGCTGACAAAACAAACCAATTAGGCAATTACCATCCAAATTGACTTTTGTGACAAAAATACTGTAAGGACTTGATTTATTTGAGAAGTGGTATAGGACATTTTTAGATTGTTTCCTTCATGTTCATTTCACCCCCCGTAGTTTTCATTTCGATTTTATATTAATAATTATTTCTATATATATCCTCAGTAAACTCAATTTAAGTCACTACATAGGCAGTAATGACTTTTAATTCTGTGAGATACATCATTACTCAAATGAACAGTGTTAGGGTGAGGGACTATAAGTGGTATGTTTCAAAAACTGAGGATCAGAATGATACTTTTTTAAAAAAGAGGAATTAAAAGCTATTGTCATATTTATAAGGAGTAAAACTACATTTAACCTTCAAAACTTATTTCTTTGCATAACATGAATATTAAGTGGTATGTTTCAAAAACTGAGGATCAGAATGATACTTTTTTAAAAAAGAGGAATTAAAAGCTATTGTCATATTTATGAGGAGTAAAACTACATTTAACCTTCAAAACTTATTTCTTTGCATAACATGAATATTAAAGAAAATACACTTGATTATAGACAATGTTCAAATAAATTTACCAATAAGCCAAAACAAGATCAGCAGGAATACACACCCCCTTGCTGGGAAATGCAGATTTATTTTCATTCAGAATAGAGTTTTATTTCAATGATATAGAAGTAAGATTAAAGAGAAGAACAAAAGAGGCTGAAAAAGTATAATGACTGTAAGTCATACCCGAGATTTTCGCTTCTCTTCTTCTTTCAATTGCCGTTGTACATTGTATTCATCCAAGCTATCCAACAATGGAACCTGAAATAAATTTGAGTCAGACCTGACTAATGTTTCCCCATATTACAGTTAATAATATAAAGCATAGTCATCATCACCTTTTCATATAAGAAAGGTATTCCTTTTTCCACCTCCCATGCTTTCACTTTTGCAGTCAAATTCTCTACCATAGCTGCTCAGTAAAATATTTGAAGGATAGTTAGTGTTAAACCAATGAGGAAACTAGCAGCAAGTTACAACTAAGAGCTTTGCTTATATGTGGTTTTTTTCTGAAAAGAGCATTATTTTCAGTCCTTCACATATCATATTCAAGTTATGAAAACAAGAGCTTTAGAACATAGAATAAAGGTTTTGGATTCACTTAAAATTAGATTGTCCTATTATAATAACACCATTAAATTATACAAATTTTTACTGCCAACACCCCCATATGAATAGCTCATTGTTAGTCAATCACGGTTAGAAATTTCTAGTTGTCAGTTTGTAGGTTGCATATTAAGTAGCTATTGGCAAACAGAAAACCTTTGTGACCTCTCGCCTGGTTAAGATTTCTCAGATAGATAAATAGCAGTAACATATATTTTGACATAGCTGTCAAGCATCCCAAATTTAACATCTAGCTATGTTTTCTAGTTAATTTATGGTTTGCACTCCCAAGAGTTTTTCATTTATAACACTATCTCAAATATTTATTGGTCAGATATAAGTGGATATTCCAATGGCTTCTTTCACATAAAAAATAAGGAAGGCCTTTACCTCCAGCAATGTTTTAACAATTGGACCAAATCGGAAAGTTCAAACTGGTGAACTAGGAACTGGCCAGTTTGCCAGTTGGTTCAATCCTATTTGAACCGTAACTGTGGTTGGTTCACATTTTTGCATATATTTATTATACTTTATTAATACTTAATACATTTTTTTCTTAGTAATCTATTTCAGTAATAGTTGAACCAATTGAAGCATGACCTAGAGGTCTCACTCATCAATTTGGTTTCTGGTCCAACTTTGAAAACATGAGTACAGGTACCTATACCACATCATCAAAACTATATATGGTCATACTTGGAATTACTTCTATAAAATTATGAAGAGTTTCTATTCACTCAAGCTTATCCACAGTTTAATTGGTCTACTATTTGTCTATTTCAGTGTGTTCTGAATACCATTAACAACTTAATAGCATTCTGATTCAAGCATACGTAGCTACTAGTTCACAGGTTTCCTTTAACATGAAGGCATAAAAATCTATTATAATCATCAAGATTCTAGATCAACTACAACTACTAGAAATGTAAAATGTAAAATAATGACTCACATTGAATCTTGCTGACAAGAATCCGTGCTTTCTCTGCACGCTTCAAATTTTTGTGTGCTCCTCTCACTGCACTATATCGATTTTCATCCTGGTATGACGGTGAAAATGGCAAACTGTTTATATTTTGCTATCTTGCTCAAAATAGATCTTCTAATCTACTAAATAATAAAACAATAGCTAGTTTATCAAACATTTTTAATTAACGGAATATAACACATTTGTGGTTACAATTGATGTATTAACTTTTGATATTCAAAGTCATTGATAACCATTTTCTTAAGAGCCGCACACAAGTCAAATGAGACACTTATAACGACACTGAGGGGGTAATAGTTAAAGTAACCTGTGTGCATGACGGTCATTAAGTTCCCTTTCGACAAGACTAAACTAAATGATAAACTAACATTTTTGTACGCTATGGTGATAAATTTCATCTGCATCAATTTATAGCTTCTTTAACAATAAAATAATTTCAAATAAACTTAAGAATGATATCTACCCTTTCATATTCATCTAACCACTTTTCCTCCTCAGCTGCAAATTTCCATTTCTCCACCCTATCTAAGATATCTCTTCTGCTCAGAGCTTGCTCTTTGGCCTTTCTGATTTGATCATCCATGTTTTGAAGCAATTCAGACATATCAATATTTCCTGCAAAGCAATTAAAGCTTATGTGATTAAATGAAAATAGAAACTACGAACAGACATTATGAATGCGCATTCATAACGTCTGTAACAACAGTTACAGAGGGTATTTAAGAGGAAAGAAAAAGGAAACTAAAGGTATAATCGTAAGTATCCGCATTTAAATTTCAAGAAAATAAATCAGTAACACTTTAGGCATAGTTTATGTACCAGATTCTATGAGGTTGGTCAGAATCTGTCTAGCAGATTCACTATCCACATCCATGTGAACTCCTCTGTAAATTTCTTCAAGTTCATTCTGTCTTTTAAACACTATTTCCTTCATCTTACTGGCTTTCAAAACATTTAAGCGCTGAACTTCAACCTCAGCCTGCATAAATATAAATAATCAAGCAACTAAAATTCAAACTATGCAAGTAAAATTGCAATGCAAGTTCATGTCATATAAGTATTCACCTGCATGATGACATCAGCAGAAAGGCATCCTCGGATTGACACTTCATCAACTGATGCTGAAATTAATCTAATAACATGGCTAAAGGCCTTTTGCTCATCAATTGGCATCTCCATAAGATCCCATAACTCTACCAAGAATTTAGCAAGTTCTTGTATCTGCAAGAAAGTAAAATTATATTCATAAATCTTCAAGAACCTGCTGGCAAAAATTGCTCCATCAATAACAAAATTAGACATGCAATCCATTTTTATTTATTTACAAGAATTAAAACAATAATACCCTTTCAACCTCATGATTCCATCATCGCGTCATACTCCCTCTAGTCCTTGTTATAAGAAAAAGTTTGTTTTTTAGGTTCATAGAATGATTGATGTATTTGGTCTATATTAAGAACTAGATACATCAATCATTCTACGAATCTAAAAAGTAAACTTTTTTTCTTATAACAAGGACTAGAGGGAGTATTAGAAAAAGAAGCAAACTTGTCCCATACACAAAAAGAATAGTCCCAATAATATAGAAAAAATAGTCATGACTTAGTTTCGTTCATAGTAGTCAATCCCGGATAGCGGAGTGGCCAACCCTAAAACTGAGATAGCAGGATAGTCTATAGCGGGATAGCCGCTATTTGAATTATTTAATATATAAAGATATAATAATTAAGACTATATACATCTACATATTTTGATTTTTATACCAAATATATACATATGTAGTAATTTTTTATTTAAAGCAGTATTTAATAATTGCTGAAATCATATATTATTTTTAGTATTATTTGATTAGTACCAACTATCTCCTTTATGGAACATATGACATTTTCAGATAATGAAACAAACCATCACGCAAAACTACCAAATCATGTGATGGCGACAAACGGAGACAGCATGTAACGGCGCTGGTCCAGCGATTTCAGCCATACAAAGTGCTTCGTGTTCCATGAAAACACAAAAGCCGACTATCGGGGGCTGGAGCGGCCATGACCCACTCTGCTCAGCCCCACCGCTATCCCAGCTGGAGCATAAATTTCAACTTTAGTTTATAAAGCATCGAGTTTTACTGTCTAATACACTTTCTTCTGATTGCATAATCACCTTATTCGAAATTCCAATTGCATACAAAACAGGATATTAGAAAATCAAAATAATTATCCAAGCTGCAAGAAAATAAGAGATAGAGCATCGAAAGATACTGCAATTCAATGCAAGAAATGAATGAGTTAACTAGGATACTTATGACCATTTAACACTACACAGTAACTGCTGGTACAGGTTTTACAGTGATCATTTGCTGTATCGAATAAGATGATCCACCGGTACTTCTTGCAATAGCAACAGTAAGACACATGCAGTAATTAAACTAGAACAGAAAAAGTGACCTTTTGTAGCCTTTGTTGTTTTTCCTGCTTTAATGAATGAATTGACCCAGTTAAGCTAGCAAGAGTGTCGTTGCTAATGCTTAGCGAAGCACCACTTGATGAATTGCTCAAGCTTGGGTGGATGTCATTTAATGTCTTCGAAAAATCAATTGACATTACTTCTGAAAGCTCGCTAATAGTACTGATATGACTCTTCACTTTCTGCTGGCGCAACATCTGATTGGAGAGAAAAGAAGCAATATTAGGCTAACACTTAAAGAAAACTAAACAATATATGGAGGAGCCGATATTATGTGACTATATTTTGAATTTGGGCACCTTTTCATTTTGAAGTTCATCGAGGTGCGATTTGAGTTCCCCCAATTTCTTCGTTGTCAGATCACATTGATCAACATCTTGATCCATGACACCCTTGGACTGCCCACAACCTGCTATTTCAGCACATATCTGAGAAATTTGGGACTTTATTTTTAAAAATTCCTTGACTCTCTCACCCTTCTTTGACCTCAACTCCTCTAAGACAGGTCTGATGTTCGCTAATTGCTGCTTCAGAGTGCCCTTTCCCTTTCAAATGCAGAACTGAGTTAGTTGAGTATTTATCTATCAAATTAAATTGGAAAAATTCTAATTGTGCAAAGGAGCAAACATGAGGATTAGGAATGATGAAACAGGGATCGCAGATATTGACACACAAAAATAGAGGAAAATAATTAATCCTAAAATTTGATAATGGTTACAGTTAAAAAATGCGTCTGTAAAATTCAATTTCATAAATAACTACACATGTTTATTTTTATTTTTTTGGTGTAACTACACATGTTTATTATTAAGAGTTATACAGTCTTCTATCTAACTAAACATTGAGGAAAAGAAAAGTAACTTATAAATGCTAAAACTATGTTTTGATTTGCTCATAAGAGATTTCAAGTGTTAGCAAAAAAGTCCAACTTTGAAAAGTTTTAGGTTCCATATTAGTTATTGAAATTGTAAGAGAGGGTAATTTGGTCCGTGACATTAGGAAAATTTTAAAATGATCTCAAAATTTAAAATCCTCAATCACATTATTAATCTTTTGAAGTTGGTCACTTTAATCCTTGAAATGGCCATAAAATGCCTAATATGGATGACGACATTCGACTAATCTTTTAAAGTCAATCAATTTTGTCCTTGAAATTCTCACAAAACGACCGATACGATCAAAGATATTCAATTTGATGGACAGTTTTGAAATTTTGTTAATTTTAGGGATCAAAGTCAGACCTTACATTTTCAGGGACTAGATTAGGGATTGACAATCTTAGAAAAAACCTAAGGGAAAATTCAGTGTTGGCGATAGCTGATGGCGGAGAGAGAAAATCCCGCCATACCTACCGTTATGTGGTGCCGTTATATCAGCCTATGGCGGATAATCCCACAATATCGGCCTAAATTGGCCCAAAAACCACAACCGATGACCGCCATGGTCAATATTCAATAACACTGGACGTGTTAATAGAAACAGCAACAGTACAAAAGAGAATGCCAGTGGAACGTACCCGTGAGAACATCACACAATCCCCGAGAGAAGAAGCAATATTGGCGACTTCAGATTCAGCATCAGCCAACCACTTAAACAAGTCAGCTTTGTGCTTTCTGGTTTCTTCAACCTTTTTGTGATAAATGTCAAGACACTCTTGCTCCAGTTGAAGAAGCATATTGTCTCTATCAGTATCACTTTCCCCAATCTCATCCCATATCATCTAAAAAACAAAACGTTGGATCATTAATTAATTCACAAAAGATTACATCCACATATCCATCAAACATTTGAGCATATCACTCCATCAATAAGAAAACAACACAAACATATCACATTAAGGCTGATTCTAATTTGTTCCTTTGTTGGAAGAGTATACCCATATTATCCTTATCAACACCAACAAATCATAAAATTAGAGATGGTTTATGATTAAAAACTAGTAAGATTAATCTCTAGTACCCATTCATTCTATTAAAGATAACAAAACTATTTTTTGACACAATTAAAGATAACAAATTAACCACCATTAAAAGGGGATTATCAATGTACCCTTTTCAGTCGCATACACATTTTTAAGGTAAACCAAGATTACCACCAATAAAAGGGGATTATCATTTATCAATGTACCCTTTTCACTAGCATGCACATTTTTACGTAAATCGCCAATAAAAGTGGATTATCAATAAATCAGAATTTATGCACGCAGTTGCAGAGACTAATAACATGCATATAACAAATTTTCATCCCCTAACAAATATTTATCAAACTACCAATCTAATAGTTAAGAAATCCAAGTATATATCACATGTGTCATACCTAAGATTGAGTAACTAAACTATTCAACAACAACAACAACAACAAAATTTGAAATTTTGATGATTATTAACCGAAACAAATGAGCTAAAAAGGAAAACAAAACACAAAAGAAAGGAACTGCAATGAAAGTATATAATTTCCGCCACTGAAAATAATTCATAAAAAAAATATAAAGAAATTAAAAAGGTTGAAGTGAGTAAAGAACCTGCAATTGACGGAGGAGAGAAGCACAGGTGGTACGAGAAGGAGAGAAGGAATGAGGAGGAGGAGTGGACGCCATTGTTGTGAAGAAACGAAACCCTAGAAAGAAAGAAATGGGAAATTGAAAACGGAAGCGTTTGGAGCGTTGATGAAATTGATTTGTAGTAATGATGAGCGAAGGATAATCCCTTGATTTGAGTTTTCTTTGACGGAATAGAATCTTCCTCAAATTTGCTTTGGGTTCTGGCGCCAAACGCACAACCTTTAAATTAATTTAATAAGTTAATTTTTTAAATTTTGGTCAAAAAAAGATTAGAAAATAAATTAATTTTGGTCAAAAATGAAAAATTATAATAAATTAATTAAAAACGTAAAAGTCAGTAACCAAAAATTTTGGTCCAAAATATAAAAACATATTTTTCTTTTATTTTCTTTTTAAAAATGGCAAATATTAACATGTGGTCAAATATTTGATCCATGATTCAGACCTATGGATGTTGGAGTGGGGAAAATCGACCTTATATGCCCCGACCATGACAGAGATTAGTTATCGCTAATAGCGATGAAAACTGATAACAATATCATAGTGACAAATAAAAAGACAAATATTGAATTTAACACATGTAACTCAATCGATATTTTGAAAATCAATTCGATAATCATTATAAATAAATAAAAATTGAGGTGATAAGACAATTACAAAAGTTGAGGTGATAATTTAGTAAATAAAAAAGACTCTGATGTTTGTTTCATAAAAAAATAATAATAAAAAAAAAAAAACTCTGATTTATATTTTAGCCACTTTTTTTATTAAATAATCTAATAATTAGAATTTTACATTTTTATAAAATAGTTTGAACTAAGATAACAATATGGTTGGTAATATCATCACCCACTTAACAAAATAATGTCACTTATTTTATCGGTATTGAAGGGTTTTTGTGAAAAAATAGAGCAAAATTAAAATATAAAATTTCTTTTATTATCCATAAAAAAGGAAAAGCAAATGGGGTAAAATTATTTTTGTTGAAAATCATGTCAATTGTGGAAGATAACTAAAACAATATAAAAAATTTATTAAAATTTGTTGACATTAATGAATATATTTCGGGGTGAAAAATAAGATAGGTTGAGTTAGGCTTTTATCAAAAACTAAAGATCTAAGTCTGACTTAGCATTCTGTCAAAAAAAAAAAGTTTTACTTAACATGTCATAGTCTTATTTTTTAGGTTTGAGTTTGACAATTTGAAAGGATGATATGACATATCAACTTGTTTAAAAGTTTATTTTGAGAGTGGATTGTCTCCAGTAAATTTCTCTCAATTGTCTCTGCAGTGTAATCTCCACCACACATCAGGAAAGAGAATGTAAAAAATTTATTATAAAAAATTAATCAAAACAAGATGATAATATTTCAATGGTTAGATTTAGCACTTCTCTCTCTCCAGTAAAAATCCAGACCGGAGAGAATCCGTTCTCGTTTATTTTATATGAATATGATGGCTTAAATTATAAAATCTTAAGCCAACATATTCAATGAGGGGCTAAAAAGGTAGAATTTTGACATTACAAGAGGTAATCGAGAAAAAAAATTACGAGGAATAAGTCAAAATTCACAAACATTGCAGAGGGTAAACGTTATTTAACCCTTTAATCAATTTTGTTATCGGATAGCTTTTGATACGATGTTTGGAACAATATGTTAGTTTTCATGTGAGACCTAATATGGAATGGTTTGTTTTAAATGGTGGCTTATACAAGCGTAGCTGTCAATTTATATAAACTCATAATTCATGACCATTTGTAAAGAACATTTAACTATTTATGCAAGACGTCAATTATTAGAGAATCTTATTCTTTTTTAACATTAAGCTTTAACAAAGGATATTTTCGCAACTATGATAGTGAAGGTTGAAAAACATAAGAAGGAGGTTGAATTGTGTTGGCTTTTTCTCGTTTTTAAGTGATTTGAAATAAAGAGCAAGAAAGATAAGAGAGTAAAAGCACAAAGACACACAAGATTTATACTGGTTCCTCCCATAACTTAGGAGTAGTACAGCCCCTTTGTTCATCACAAGAGATTTCCTTTCAATCACAAAGATTACAGATGCTCAAGCACAAAACAAGAGACTTTCAATGCTCAAACACACAGCAAGAGTCTTCTTAACAAGGTAATTTTACAATAGTGATTAGAAATGAACATTTGATATACTATCAGAGGTGTTTATAAAATACAACACAGATTACAAGACTTGCTTAGAGATTTCTAGAAATTTCTAAGTGTTTTTCAACTTTTGAATTTGACAGAGTGTAGGTAAGTTAAGAGGCTGTAAGTCTTGTTGATAATCTTCAATGTTCTTCTTCCTTTTATAAATGGGAATAAGAGACGTTGAGATTATACTTGTTGGAGAAATCTTGGAACTTCACAAGACATACATCAGTGAGCAAAATAGCTGTTCTGATTTGTGAAGTGGACTTGTTACCGAAATGGGTTGATTCTTCTCCAAGCTTTTGACCCTTGACAAACTGTCAATACCATAAGAGGTAAACCTTGAACACGCGCGCTGACTTGAAAGCTATCCAACATAATTTGTTTTCTTCTAAGTCAAACCTTATCTTCTTGATTTCTTCAATGAGACAGAGTTTCTTCTTGAACATGATTCATAAGCATCGGATTCTGAATCCTTCATAATCCATGACTTACGTTCAGGTTCAGGTTCGCTTTGTTCAGGTTTCCACTTATGCGCCAAGGTTCAGAGTCACGTTTTACTCTTAGATATTTGTAAATTTTAACTGTAAATCCTGCACACTGGAGTAAATATTAGTAATACCAATTGATCTTTTAAATACTTGTTATCATCAAAATCAACTAAAGGATTAGTATACCAATTTTGTTCCAACAGATAGCACTAAAATGTATTTAAAATTTCTGGCACGCTAAGCACGATGTGCGATACGATGTTCTAAGCACCTTAACACTAAGCACGATGTGCGATACGATGTTCTAAGCACCTTAACACTTTTATCACAATATAAAAATAAGCAAATAACTGAAAGTAAGTAAAAGACACGGGATATTTGTTAACCCAGTTCGGCGCTTAAAACAAGCCCTAGTCTGGGGGATACCAATCCAGGAAGGAAATCCACTATAATAGTCCTAGTTCAAAGCTAAACTCCCCCGTTTACAACTTATCGCCTAGACACTACCCGTGCAACTTCAACCTAGGAACTCCTAAGTCTGAGATCCCATCTCACTTCCTACAACAACAGTACAGACAGCACTGTTTACAAGCAAACACACATAAGGATTTGGAGACACACTCCTAGAAACTACATCACTCGTACCTAAAGGCTTAGAGTGATACACAAGAAAACAACCTTACTCCGTACCTCAAGGCTTAGGAGAAGATCACAAAATTACAACTCAAAACACAGTCCAACTCTAATATCAAGATGACAAAAGAGTGGCTCACAAATAAAGCACGAGGCTTACAAAGACACGAAACCCTAAAAGACTACATCTTTGATATTTTTGGCTTCGGTGAAGAAACTAGGTTTAGCTTCTTCCTTTAAATAGCCACGAGTTAGCATGGGCTTTCTGAGCAAATTGGGCTTCAAACACAGCTGGAAAAACGTGTTAGATCCAACTTAAAAGTATTCTTGAACCAAATATAATCTTTCCTTAAATATATCACATCTTTAGGAAATAAATAATCTTCATAGAATCTTCAGTCAATAGAGAGAGAAACCAACATCTTGGTGCTCAAGAAAATATCTGAAGATACCAAAAATAGTAGGATTCAAGAAAAAAAACGCGTACACATGGCATGAGATCAACGCGCAGACATGGCATACTGAACAGGTATACAATGTTGAAACATTGTATCCAACATCTTGCTTGTATATTTGTTTTAGCAAAATGATGCCAACAACCAAATATCCAACAGTATTCATTACTTAGTAGTATTTTATTGGCTTAAATATATTTTTGATCCCTGCAATTAAGCTTTGTTTTGAAAAGAGCTCCTGTAAAAAAAAAAAAAATGATTTTAGTGCTAGTAATATTTCAAAACTTTTAAAACAGCCCCTGCAGGGACTAAAATCAATTTTTATTTTTTTTACAAGGACTCTTTTTAAAACATACATAATTGTAGGGATCAAAAGAATATTAAAAATTAGTCACGTCAGCTATAAATCCTACTTAGTGTCTTCTACGTCATAACCCAAGTGACATAAATTGGCCACGTAAGCTCTAAATCATGCTAAGTATCTGTCACGTCATAATCCAAGTGACATGTCATTAAGAAATCCAAATTAGGGTCGATTTTAAAAGTTTTGAGATATTGCATGGACTAAAATCAAAATTATTTTTTTACAAGGACTTTTTTCAAAACAAGGCATAATTGCAAGGACCAAAAACATATTTAAGCCTATTTTATTTAATAAATTAAACTTTCAAATAAGTTTTCTAGAATTATTTACTATTCTTGGAATGTGAATAAAGGAGAAGTTTTGATGAATTTTATGATTCCTTAAAGATCAAGACTTGTTTAATGATAAATATTGGTTGTAGCTAAGAGTCAAAGAAAACTGTCGCAAAATATTGAAAGAATTGAAAAGTCAAGAAAATATCAACTTGAGAGTCTGACACGGTTGTGTAGGATTTGGCACGGCCATGCAAACAAGTGAGAATGCTCATATTTCATTGTAAACTTCTTCCATGGATTGTGTGTAATTGGCCACAACAGTGGCAGAACCAGACGAGGCAAATAACAGTTTTTGACCTTTCATTTCACTTTTAGATAATGTAATAAAACTCCATTAAGCATTTAGATGGACAAAAAATTAGTATATTTAGGCTATAAAGAGGACCTTAATTCTCATCTAAAATCAAGTTCTTCGGTTGTAAACTTTTGCCATGTTTCAATAAAGGTTTCTTTAGTATATTTCTTTTTGTTCTTGGTTTAGTTTATCGTTTTCATTAGTTTTTGTGGCTACTCATCACGACTAGGTGTGAGTAGTCTATTTTTCCTTAGAGTTGCAGAGAGTCCCTTCGAGGACATTATGTAATTCATTTCCTTACTCAATGTTGTAGCATCTTGTATTGATTAATATAGTCATACAGTATTGTATTGTCTCGTAGGCATTATGATCACTTTTTTGCATGTTTTAGACGGATATTTGAGGGTTGAGAGGCAAAGATTGAAGTTGGAAATATAAGGCTAGACAAGGGTTTGTGGCATGAGAATAGCTACGATTTTCTTGTGACATTTTGGGAGAAAAAAGGAAAGGGCTTAGCAGTGTAATCATCATCCATAATTTGTTACCGGCTAGTTTTTGGTGCAGTGTTTTGAATAATCTATTGCTTACATACGGGCGAAGCTGGCAATTTTTGTAAGCTCGTAAGCCATGACCAAAGGACATTTGTAACGTCTCACTTTCAGGAAGATCGACTGGCTCCACAAACCACACGAGCCTTTTCAGCGAGCTTTGTCCTCACTTGCACGCTTTTCGGGAAACTTCCCAGAATGTCACCCATCCAAAGACCACTCCAAGTCAAGCACGTTTAACTGTGGAGTTCTTATGGAGTGGGCTACCGAAAAGAAAATGCATCTTGTTAGTATAGGTAGTTCAAATCTTGTTTGTTATACCTAGTTATTGTTATAAAAAAAATTATGAAATCTTTATGCTCTAAAAAAAATCTTTATGTTGTATTATCGAAAAAAAAATATTTATAGTGTATTTTTTTATGACTTACAAAAGTTAAAATCATTATGATAATGAGTTGAAAAGATGTTGTGTTGAATTTCACTCAACTTTTTCTCATGACAATTCATCAGCTAAAATGATGTCTTTTCTCTAAATTAAGAGTGTTACAATTTACTTTGCCAGCTAAAATGATGTCTACCATTGATATTCTTCAATTTGTCAAAGATACAAATTGTTATCCAAATGTATTAGTTGCTTATAGAGTTTTATTGACAATGCTTATGAGTGTAGCATCGATCGACGGAAAGAAGTTTTTCAAAATTGAAATTGATTAAAACCTACTTTGAGATCCCCAATGTCACAAGAGAGATTGAACGACTTGGAAAATTTGTCATTAATTGAGAATGATATCTTGGAGAATATTGATGTTGATGTGATTATAAATGATTTTATATCTCAAAATGCTCGAAGATACCGCTTCTTATAAGTTTTCGAGTAAAAATAAGTTTTTTGCTATTTTAGAAAACTATTATTATTTATTAATGCATATTATGTTAAATGAAATAAGTTTTTTTTTAATGCTTGGCCTAAGATCCATAAAATGTCACGAATAACCCTGTGCAAGGCGTTAATATTTAGAGAATCTTATCTCTTTTAACATTAATCTTTCATGGAGGAGATTTTGCAACTATCTATGCTAGCAATATGTTTCCCCTTGAAGTAAGGTGTGGATAGTTGGCTTAAAGGAACTTTAAAAGTGTTGTTCAAAGATTTCTTGAATGTTATTTGTTGATAGTGTGTAATGCCATGAATATTCTTCAAGATAGAAGATTTGATGAGTGTTGTTTGAAATACATCATTGCCTCTGTTCTATTTGATTAGAGACATATTACTTTTTAGATTTATTGAATAATTGATATAGTTAGTCTATATTATAGACCACATATATCAATTATTCAATGAATCTAAAAGTGATTTATCTGTTATAAAAATAAGAAGGTTTAATTGCATATTTGGTCTTTTATGTTTATTTTATGTTTCAAATTGTTCTTTTATTTTTTTTATTTCAAGTTAGTCCCTCATATTTCTAAAACTTAAATTAATTATGTTCCGTCTAAATATTTTAGACAATTTAGTTGAGGGTGTTATAGTATACCTTAGGAGTCAATGCGTATGCATATATGTGGACGTGGTAGTGCATGAGAATAAGAATAACAACGTCATAGTCCCATTACGTAAGTGGAATCGAGGTCTCATTATGTTTCCTTTTTTGGAAAATTCATTATATTTTCTTAATTAATCAAATATATTACCAATTCCATATTTGCTAAGTTAATCAAATATATTAGCCAACTATCCACACCTTAATACAATAGCCCTAAAGATTATGGACCAAATTTGTTATGCATATTCTCATGCATTACCACGCCCACATATATGCATATACACTGACTCCTAAGATACACTATAACGCCCCCCTAAATTGTCTAAACTATTTAGTTGGAACATAACTAATTCAATCTTTAAAAACATAAAAGACCAACTTAAAACTTTTAAAATATAAGAGACCAACTTAAAATAAAATAAACATAAGGAATCAACTTAAAATCTAAAATAAGCATAAAAGACCAAATATACAATTAAATCTTCTAGTTTTTATAACAAATAAATTTCTTTTTAGATTCATTGAATAATTGATGTATCTAATCTATAATATAGATCAAATACATCAATTATGGTAGTATTAATAAAGTCCATTTAATTTAGTAAATCTTATAAACATTTTAATTATTATATGATTTACTAAAAAAAATACAATTGATGTATCTGGTCTATAGATACACCAAATACAATTGATGAATATAATTATTATTTGGTCAAAAATTTACTTATATTATAAGTAAACAATTAAACTAGAAGTTGAATAAAAAGGAAAACCATTTAAATTATATTTTATTATTATATGATTTACTTAAAAAAAAATACAATTGATGTATCTAGTCTATAGATAAACCAAATACAATTGATGAATTTAATTATTATTTGGTCAAAGATTTACTTATATTATAAGTAAACAATTAAACTAGAAGTTGAATAAAAAGAAAAACCATTTAAATTATATTTTATACCAACTTTAAAAATGTCTCAGTCAAAATTTAAATTTAATACTATTAGACTTTGGTCAAAAGTAATTTACTTATTAGGTTCGATATTAATGACTTGTCAATACCTTGATTCTATAAATATACTATAAGAATTTTATAATATGATCTATACATTTATGAGTTGTTTTCATATATTGAACCCTAACTCTTCACTACAACCATGTAGACCAAGCAAGGTAGTACCTTAATTCTTTCATATCAATCTTCTATAACTCTTGCAATCGATTCATGTGATTATATTGATTCTTTTACACATCAAGTTCTTCTCGATTATAACATGAAAAACCCTAAAAGATATATAGATCTCTTAATGATGATTGAATATTTTAATTTTAAAATTTATCTAATTATTATTTTACTCCCATTTTGTATGGTCGTAGCTGGAAAAGTCAAGCCTTTGAAGAAACTCAAGTCTGATAGAAAGGTTTACAATGAGGTATTCAATTTCATTATTTATTTATTTTCTTCATATTATATATAGATTATGAATGTTATATTTAAATTTTGTTTATGAAAGAAAGAAAATTTCAAGTTTGTTGCATTTTGGTTTTGATGTTTTATACTGAAACAAAAAAAATTCAACAACTACTTTGTACGGTTAATAAAAAAAGAGGAGATATAACTCAGTGCAATAGATATTATTTTAAATTACTTCACGTGAAATCGTTCGATAAATAATTAATATAAAATATTTTATATAAATATAATATTTATTGTTATTAAACAAGTTTTTTTGTGGATAATATATATATATATTATATGTATGTAAATAATGGTTTGTGTTTTATTTAATATATAATATCTTTATTTTAACCTTATGAATGTGTTCTTTTTGTTACTTAATATATAATTTTTTTGACAGATATATAAGTTAGTACAACTTATAAAAAATAACTTAGTATTAAGTTTATTTTTTGTGTATATATATGCTTGCCTGCGAAAAACATGAATTTTATAAAATTATTATATAATATAAAGTGTTTTCTTATGAAAAAAATATGTTCATTTTGTAAAAGTCTGAAAAAAGAGTACAATGAGCGAAATCAATAATCAAAACAATGCCACTTCTTCTTGGTCACGAAAAGAATAAATTTATGTAGTTATCACTCAGCTTTTAATTTTGTAACACTAACACCACTCTCTTATAATTTGACATATTTCATGCTCAACCTCTTCTCGTTCTTTTATTTGACCTCGTTGTTGAAATTTTGGGTGGGTTATCCATGAAACTCCTACTTCAACTTTCATGCACTACATCTACATGTTATGAAATTCCCTAATCACTAATTCCAAATTCTCCAAATAGCACCTTAGTTTTTCCACCAAATGCCACCTCCACTTTCTAAATTACAATGACCCCTTATATTCAAGTACATTCTAACTTTTAACTAGTTCTACTATGTTTTCACTAAACAATTATCTTCTCGCAACTTGAATTTTCACTAAATAATTATGGTGGAGTTTATAATCAAAACAAATCATTTCAAATTACATGTTTGGCTTATGGAATGACATCCTTTTTCTATGATGAAAACTATGTATATTATGAAATTCCATTAGAAAATCTGAGAAAACTTTCCGTTTTTCAAAAGCCACAAACGCTTTGTTACATTGATATGAATTTGGCTATGATCTTGTTATTGATAATTATAAGGTGGTGGTTTTTTCCGCTACTATGTGTGATAATATTAGTAATTTTATGATAAAACTAAAGCGAAAGTTCATATATTGGGTATTATAGCTAAATTTTGGAAAAACATTCGGGAATTTTCTATTTTTGGTAAAATGAAACTTTTGAATGTTTTTTCAAAAATTAATATCCAAAGTATGAACCTTCACTTTAGTTTTGTCGACATAATTATTACTATTATCATGTATATAAAGTAGAAACAACCACGACCTTGTAATTATCAGTAACTTGATTTTTTGTGGCTTTTGAAAACGTGGTAACTTCTTAAGTTCTCTAATGGAATTATTTCATAGTATAATGAAGATGACATCATAATTAACAAGATAAAATATATCAATTCAAGAGTCAACAATGTAATTTAAAGTGTTTGGATTATAATTTTCATGATAATTATTTGGAGGAAAATCGAGTTGCGCGAAGCTAGTTGCTAGTTGTTATATTAGTGAAAACAAATTGAAGATGTAAGAGTTTAGAATGTACTTGAGTAAGGGTCCTACTAGTTTAGAAAGTATAGTTGGCATGTGGTTGACAAACTAAAATGATATTTGGCAAATTTGGGATCAAAGATTAGAGAATTTCATGACTTGTAGATGCAACAACATTGAATTAATGGCTTCATGGGTAGTATACTTAATTTTTTTACAATGAGATAAAATGGAGAAATTTTCTCTTCCCACGCCCATGACTCTTTTTAACCCCCTAATATTTCAATTTTATCCCTGTACAAAAACTTCGGAACGTGTTTTTCCGAAGTTTATTGTAATGAGTCTACTAAATTGAATAGGCCCAAATAAGAGTGAGTCAACTAAGGCCCAAGAAATGGAACATCAAGCATGAGTTAGAGATATATAACTCAAGGAAGGCTTAGTAAGAGCCATGAAATATGTGTGATATGATTCTTCTTCTCTCTCTTTGGTTCTGATACTCTCTCCTCTTCACTGTAATTTTCTTCTTCTTCGATACATTCTATTCCTCTTAACTATGAATTCCACATTGAAAGTTTACTAGTTATCATTTCAGTTGTTAGTATCATTACATTGGTGCTTTCATTGAGAGCTCTCTCCTGCAAATCCATCAGAGATGGTAATTCCAAAGTTTGATGCCTACTGGTGGGTGCTTTGCACTGAGAAATACTTCAAGCATTGGCATACACCAGAGACATATAAGATGATAGTGGCTGGACTTGCCATGAAAGGTCCACCACTCACATGGTGGCTCCGGTGGTATCCACACCACCGATCGATAAATTGGGACGCATTTACATCTGTATTTCTATGGCATTTTAAACCTGAATGGCGTGTGATTTTACCTATTCCGGATGACGAAGAAAACCCAATTTCAGAATCGTCGACCCCGTATTTTGATAGTTTGGTTGCCAATTTGCCTGTAACTGTTGACGATATCGACAAATCAACTACTGGTAATGTGAGGAGGAATGAAGAAATGCCACGAGCAGATGAGTTTATGGTTCAAAGTGAATCGAAATTCATGGTGAATACAATCGGTGATTGCACCAGGAAAATCGTAGAATCGCCGTCAAACGAAGCTCTTCCAGTTACGAATATTTCTTCCCCTTCTCAAGACTTGATTGCCACGCATTCATTCCCTAATGAAGACTCTGCAATATCTGACGCAAAGCACAGCGATGCCGTCAACGACGATGCTTTGGGAAATCAAGGTTTGTCTCTGCCCTATGCAATTCCACATGCGTTGCATTTTATGAGTATAGAGAATAACCAAGCTAGTATTCTGGAACCTAAGTTTCAATTGCACCATGGTAACTTTTTGGCGGAGATCACTGTGTTGTCATTGACTACCTCAATTCAAACATGCCTTTCCTATGTTCGACAAAATGTCTCAACAGAGTCACCGCCACCAAAACCACCAGATTGTGTAGTATCAAACCATCTACTACCACTGAAACCACCTAACATAAACCACTTAATGTCGCCACCACCACCGAAACCACCGGATCAAAATTTTCAATTGAAGCAAGTGAAGTTCCAAGTGACACGAGAATCTTCTGTTCCTCTACCACCTCCCGAGCCTCCCGACGGAGATCACAAATTGAAGGTTTTGCAGGGAATTGTTAAATTGATGTTTCCCAATTTGGCTGACTTGAGGAGCTTGTATCGGAATGGATATAGTGTGACTTGCTCAATCTTTGACAGCTTGGCCATTGTGTTTCAAATTGGGGCTCTTGATGTTTTTGACAGCAATCTGGATACCATGGTTTCCATATTCTTGTCAACAGGACAGTTAGTGAATGCAAGCTATGTACTGGATGCCTATTATGCTGAAGCCATGCATGTTACTTCCTTGACTTTAGTTGACATGGCTAGTATAGTGATTCTTGTTATGCCCTTTGTTGTTGTGGTGTTGTTTGTGTCTTGCAAGTGTTATGTCATAACCCAACAATGGAATTTTGTAAAGGTACAACAGAAGGGAAAAGGAAACATTACTTTGGATTTGATGTGTGTTTCTTATGAAAATAGTGGTACTCCAAGCGAATTGAACTGTCACAGCCACAATAATCCAAAGTCTCTTCAATTTTTCGAATATGGTTTCATTCATGGTCTACTACACACATATACCATTAGCAGTTTGAGTCTTCTTATTGGTTATGGCTTATTTGAATTTTTAGATCCTTTTGATCCTCCATCTACTCCAATTTCCAAACAATTCCCAAGTAGACAATATTGTGATTCCCACCTTCTCAATGTTCATGTCGTTGCAATTTCTATAAGGGATGTGAAGCCACTTAACACACTTCTTGGAATTGATACTTTTTATTGTGGTCATATGAATTCCACTTATGCTTCGAATTTTCCCCCAATTGTTTTCACCTTTTGGTACGTAGACATGTCAGCAACATCATTATATGTAGCAAAGTTTATTACAAGTTCAACTACACTGTTTGGTTACATTTTAACAAGCATTCCAACTAAATATGCTTTAGATCACAAGTGCCTTCTATTGCTTGCTATCATTGACAATGGCTATGTGGTTATTCCAACCTTTAACATCAAGCCTGTATTAGCATGCACTACTGTTAGAAGTGAACAAACTATTAAGCTAGCCCAAGTGTTAATCTTTGCAACATGGCAACAAATCTCTTCATTTGACTCAATGTCATTCTTGTACACATGTGCCTCTTGTGAGATCTTTCAAGACCTCAATGGCAACAACAAGTCTAAAAATGAAGGTGGTAATTTGACTATGACACTTATCATTATTTCACCACATGTCTATTTTTCATTCATTGGATTAGATGATAATGGTAGTAGTTGGACTCATCATGGAAATTTAATTTCTTTCTACCTTTGGAAATATGTTGGTGATGATAGAAGAGTACTATATATTGGCCCAGATGCAGAACCTTTGGCTATGAAAAAGTCACATGAGTTAAAAAATAAGGTTCTTTGGGTTGAAGTGTTTCTTGTAGAATTGCTATCTGTGCCAATACAAAATTCTCTTATCAGTGCTGCAATTCTGCAAGTCTTTCCAAATCAGTTGGGTACTTATAAGAAAGTGAGAAAGTCAATTGGGGATAGCTTTCATTTCATGGCTTCACAGGATCTTCAAAGGGCTAAGTCTGGTGTTTACTATTTTTCACATAGTGCAAGAGCCTTACAATTCAAACAATGGGATCCAGGCAAATATTGTATTGGCAATAGGGAATGTCCACTTGACTTGGAGATACTAAGGAAGTTGCTTATGTCATTCAATACCATCTATCTTGGCTTCAACCTTGAGGACAAGGTTGGTTTTAAAGGGGAAGGTATTGTAATGAGTCTACCAAATTGAATAGGCCCAAATAAGAGTGAGTCAACTAAGGCCCAAGAAATGGAACATCAAGCATGAGTTAGAGATATATAACTCAAGGAAGGCTTAGTAAGAGCCATGAAATATGTGTGATATGATTCTTCTTCTCTCTCTCTGGTTCTGATACTCTCTCCTCTTCACTGTAATTTTCTTCTTCTTCGATACATTCTATTCCTCTTAACTATGAATTCCACATTGAAAGTTTACTAGTTATCATCTCAGTTGTTAGTATCATTACATTTTTCTAGTTCAAATTCATCAAAATTTCGGAAAATACATTATGAAGTTCATATTCTAGGCAAAAAAAACTTCGGAAAACGCGTTCCGAAGTTTAAAACTAGGGGCAAAAATGGAAATCTGGGGGGGGAAAAGAGTCAAGGGGGTGGGAAGAGAAAATTTCTAAAATGGAAGAGTGGGAAGAGGGTTGCATGGCCCAATTTGATAGTAAGTGATTATTATAGACACAAACCAATTTGACATATTATAATAGAGTTTTTAAATGTTCATAATCTCAAGGACTTAGAGTGTTCAACAAAGTTATAGACTAATCACTACAAAAAAAATATATATATATATTGGCGGTCAAAAGCCTTTATTAAGTAGTTAAAACTGCCACTATGTTTAAATTTATTGGTGGTCAGCTGGCGGCCAAAATCCGCCAATAAAACACCCGTTGATAAATTTATTGGCGCTTTGACAAACAAAGTTGAGTTTTTAAAACAACTAGGAACTGGTGAAGGCTGAATTTTTAATTAAGGATGAAAGTTTGAGTTTAAAATCATGTAAACATGCAGCGGAAATGTTTTCATTTGGGAGTTGAAAGATTGAAGTTTCTTTAAGATGTTTTACAAGTCCTATGCCAAAGAGACTAAGAAGAGATTGACAATAGTGTCCCATGGAAAGGTTTCACCATAGCTGAGATCCATATGACATGATATGAGATCCAACGAACATCTTGAGCTTCTCCATCACAACCATTTCGATTTCTAATTCCTCTTTCATTTCCAACTACTTCTCTTCATTATAGAAAAATACAAGATTTGCTTAATAAGAAATTTTTCTGAAACTTTGGGAAGATTGATTTCATTGCCACAAAGTGTAAGAAATTTTTCTGTAAGATTTCATTATATCATGTCCTTTTTTATTCATAAAATGTACTAGTGGTTTTGGCCGCCGCAAAGTGTAAAGTTTTTTGTAGTAATATTTATTGGCGGCTTTGGTCACCACGAAGTGTAAGATTTTTTAAAAACGGACGAGTATTTTGCTAGGGTTATTTTTGTTAGACTATATGGAAATATATAATTGGGCTTTTGGTTGTAATTGGACTTTAGACTTAATAGCAATTTAGTCTATTTAGTATTTACTATATATATTATAAGAGTCACAATGTATTCACAAACTTTAGTCATTCTAATGAAGTAATCTCCATTTTCTTTAAAAAAAAGAGGTTAGGGGTTCATTAGAATGAATAAAGCTTGTGAATATGTAAATTGCGGCTCTTATAATATATAGTAAATGTTAAATAGACTAAATTACTATTAAGTTTAAAGCCCAATTACAACAAAAAGTTCAATTATATATTTTCCTATAGTCTAACATCTCCCCTTAAACACAATGCATTATCAAGAAGGATCGAAAGTTTGCCAAACAAAATAAGAAAAACATACTAAATAATATAAACTTCTAACAATTTTTAGTTAGTGAGGGCTTAAACCCTCGGTAACTTATTAAGGATTTAAACCCTCAATAAACTTTGTTGGTAAATATGTTTTTTTTTTTTAGTGAATTTAGTGATTTACTCGGTAATATTTGAATGGTTATATATTGTTGAGAAAATTGACTTAAACGTTTCCGTCCTTGGTAACTTATTTGAATGGTAATTATATATTTTAATTTAGTGATTACTCTGTAAAATATGTTGAGAAAAAAAATTGGAGAGGAAAAATAATATCAACATAGTTAAATAATAGCGCGAGAAAATTATAATGTAG
Organism: Trifolium fragiferum; assembly: GCA_954870985.1. Classification (NCBI taxonomy): domain Eukaryota; kingdom Viridiplantae; phylum Streptophyta; class Magnoliopsida; order Fabales; family Fabaceae; genus Trifolium; species Trifolium fragiferum. The sequence goes on from OX940792.1 coordinate 15,594,451, forward strand.
CATGAAGAACGTAGAACTTTTGGAGGTCTTATAAGTGTTTACACTGATTTTTGATAAACAAACGCTGATTTAAGTTTAATTGCTTGAAAGATAAACTAGTAAATCTTTGAGCATTTTTGTGCAATATTTTCTAGAAAGTTATGAATATTCATCATTGTTCTTTGGTTTAATAGAACACAAATTTAAGCTAACAACACTTCGACACAGTCGAAGATTAAAGTTTATGTGCATGAATTGTTTAAGGACTTGAATGTGAAAAATGATGAGAAATTAACAAAGAAAAACAAAAACAAATGTAAAATTGCAAAAGAAAAAGGAAAATAAGACAAGAGCAAAGAAATATTAAATTGCAAGGAATGTAAATAGTGGTTAGAATCCATCTCTATGTGAAGGTGTGAAAACACAAGAGGGGGGGGGGGGGGGGGGGGGGGGGGTTGAATTGTGTTTTGGGTAGTTTTAAAAACTTCTTCAAAGTTTTGCAACTTATCAGATTTCGCAGCGGGCCAAGTTTAAACACAAACAACTTATGGGATGGTGAAAGCGAAAACAGAGTAGGAATGAGTAAAACAGAGAAAAGAGAAAAGAGAGAACACAAGAGAATTATACTGGTTCCTCTCACAAACCGAGAGTAGTCCAGTCCCCTTGCACTTCCAAGGGATTTCACTATAATCACACAAGATTACAAATGCTCAAGCCAACAGCAAGAGATTTCCTTTGCTCAAGTAACACCTTACAAGAGACTTCCAAATGCTCAAGCTCACCAGCAAGAGACTTCTAACACAAATAGAAAATACAATGTTTGAACAATTGATAAATAATATCAGAGTTCTAGGAACAAAGAAATACAACTTAAATAACAAGACTATTCTTAGAATTCTTGAAAAGAAAACTAAGGTTCAACAACTGACAAGTCAGAAGTTGAAAACTGTTTGTCTTGAATTTTGATATAATCTCAAGTTGTATCTAAGTTAAAAATGCTCTTTTAATTTTAGTAGAATAACAACTCTTTTGTTCTTTGCAAGTGTGTTGTCACGTCTTCAAATTCTTCCTCCTTTTATAGATGAAGTTGGAGCGTCTTGAATTTGAGCGGACAATGATGAAATCAGCTATGTAGTACTGTACTATTGTTTTCATTTGAAATGTGCTTATCCAAATCAAGTAAAGATCAAAATCTGAGCCTTGATTTCGAATATTCGCCCAAATCAAGAAAACAAAGATAGTACAATAGTACAAACGTCATTATCATGAGGATAACGGTCTGAAAGAAATTCTTCTGCTCCTTCAGATCTTTGCCAAATAGATGATAGTCGTTAATGAGAATAGAATGTTCTTCTGGCGTCCTCTGCTGTTTCATCGTCATCAGAATCTACAGATATTAAATTTGCTTCTGATGAGTTCAACTTCTGGTTGACTTTGACTTGCAACTTCTGATGACTTCAACTTCCGGTGTTGTCTTCAGAACTTGCATTTTCCCAACTTCTGGGGATACTTTAGTATAGCAACCAGAACTTAAATTTCTAGTGAATATAAATTTTAACTTGTATATATCTGCACACTAGAGTAAATTATCAGTATTCCCTATTGTATATTAATACTATTGTTATCATCAAAACTACTTGGGTTATATTAGAACCAACTTTGTTTCAACAATCTTCCCCTTTTTGATTGATGACAAACCAAGTATTAATTTACAATGGTTGTTATTTTAATCACATAATTTCGTCCTTCAGGTTTATGAGTTTTGCAAGCTCCCCTGAGTTCAGTAATGAATGATTAAAATAGTTTAAAATTTTAATATTGAATCCAGAACTTCAGTATACATTTGACTTCCAGAAAATAGGTTTGCAAGCTTTCTTCTTTGATCAGATCTACCTAAGAGAAAAGTGCAATCTTCTCTTACGTGTATCATGTATAGAAAGTTCTAATCTCAATAGAAAAATTTCCTTAGATAAAAAATATTGATAACTGATAAAATGTAATAACTGAAACTTAATGAAATTAAAAATTTTGAATTTGGCTTCAGTTAGTGTTCTTTAAATTAATTTACTCTTACTCCCCCTTTTGTCATTAAACAAAAAGAATAATAAAAAAAAGGTTAAGAATAAATGAACACGTGACTAAAGAATTAGTCAAGTCAAAAATAAATTAAAACAGATGATAAAAACCACAATTAGTTAGTGCAAAAACGAAAAACGAAGTAACTCCTACCAACCAAAATGGCTATAAAAGCGCACCAACTCTTTGTCATTTCACTCAACGCTTCCATGATAGAAAATAGTTTCTTCAACAAAATGAGAGAAAGTATTTGTGAGGATAGAAGAGTGATTGAAAGAAATGGGTTTAAGAAATTTTCAAAGAAGAACCAGAGAAGGATCTTCTTCTAAAAATTTCCTTTTAGGTTAGGTAGTTTTCTAGATCTTATGCAAAACATTGCTCAGAGAGTAATGATGAAAAAGAAATGCAAAGCATTTTAGAAAGAAGAGCAATGATGAAATGTAAAAGATTTAGAAAGAATAGCAATGCTGAAATGCAAAAACAATGTAATGCAGTTTTATATGAATAAAAGAAAATATTTTGAATGCATGAGTTTATGTATTTATGTTTATGCAGCAATATAGATCTATCTTCTGAATATAATAAAGAAAATAAACCAACATAAAATAACCAAAATAACATAATACCAATATTCAAAAAAAATAATAAACACATCCGAAACAACAAAGTTCAAACAGAACATGATAAAACAAAACATAAACAAAATAAAACAAAGAAATCCTAGGGTTGTGAGGGGTTAGAAGGGTTCTGCAACTTGGCTTGAAGCTGTTTCAAAGCTTCTTCTGAGATCATTTGTAGCCTTTTGAACACATCTTCTGAGTCCATTCTGCCAACCAGATGTGCAGATTCAGAGTCCACCTGAATAATCTTATCCAATTCTTGAGCATAGAAGGTGGAAAACTAATCTACAGCCTTTGTCATAACCTTATTCATCTTCTCATCATACAACCTCTTGGCTTTCCTAATTCTGTTCTCTTCAGCCTTGTATTTAGTGAACTTATGCCTTGCAATGTTCATGATAAAGTTCCTTCTGTATTGAGAACTAAGATCACTCATCATTTGCTTGCACATATCTGAAATAGCAGTACATTCTTCATCCACTTGGTCAGGTGCAACAGCAAAAGCAGGCAGATCTTGGTGAAGTTTCTGAACTTTGTCATTAATGCCCATCAGCACACGTTTAAGATCTTCTGGTGTGATGACTTTGTGAGGTGTAGGGACAGATGAAGATGAGGGTTTTTCTAGGATAACTGAGGGATGAATGGTAATTTCTTGTTCTGTTGGAGGGGGTGTAATGACTTCTTCAAAAGTTCTAAGATAGTCATTTTCTGCATTTGTGAGTTGAGGGGTATGAGATTTTTGAGGTGAGGGGTTGTGAAGTTCCAACTCTAATTGTTGAAAAGCATTGGCAGGAATGCCAGTTTCAACAATGGCTTCAATGGGAGAAGATTGATGTTCAGATAATGTCTTCTCTGAGTCATGGGAACTAGGTGAAAGAGGTTTAGCAGACACATGTGTAGAAGATGTAACAAGGGTGTTTACTTGAGGAATAGCTTCAGAAGTTGCAACCTCTGCATTAACTTCTGATGCTACCTTCTCAATATTCTCCACATAAGTAGGAGTAGAAACACCTGTTTCTGTAATCAGGAATAACACATGTTTAGAGAATTGTTTCATAGATTCAGGGGATGGTACAAAGCTAACCACTGGTGTTTCAAGAGAAGCACTAGTAAAAACTTCTTCTATACAGTTGGATTTAGGTTCTAAATCTGAAAAGATTTTTGAAAAAGAGTTTTGAACTGGAACTGTATAGGGGATGTTTTTAGCATGCTTTGGACCATTAATGACATAATCAGGAATATCTTTAACATTGATCTTTTTATAAATACCTTGATTTGTCAACCTTTGCACTAACTCAGCTTTAGGAATGGGAGTATCAAGAAATTCATTAGGCTCAGCTTCTACTCCACTTTCCCAGCTAGTTTCTTCCCAAGCCTTATAAAGCTCCACTTGCTTTATGACTTCCTCACGCTCTTCATCATCATCATCCTCTTCAAGAATCAACATTTGCTTCCTCTTCCTCTTCAAGTTTGTTCTGGCCTTCTTAGTAACTTCTGTAGCAGCAATAGCAGCAGATCCAGAAGCACTAGCTTCCTTAATTATTTCCAACTCTGCCTCTGCTTGAATAGCAGGCTCAGAGTTCCCAGGGTTCACTTCTTCTACAGCAGTCTTCTTTCCAACAACTTCTGAGGTACTCCTAACACCAGAAGTACTTCCAGACTTCTTCTGAGGTGTAGAACTTTTTGCTCTCTTGGGTTTTGATTCTGTTGCTTCTGATTTCTTTATTGCTTTCCTTTTCTTTTGTTGAGCAGGCAACATATATCTTGTGGCTAGTCTATCTTCCAACTTCTGATCATCTCCTCCTTCCAGAAGTTTCTTATGCAAACCAGCAATGAGAGAAACTTCATCTCTAGACACAGAGGTGAGATAGAAGTGCTTGTCACTTTCTTCCTTCCTTGGTTTATACTGAACTTGTGGTGTAATCAATGGTCCTTGAGTCTTCAACACTTTCTTCACAGTAAAACCACTTATCACAGAGGGATAAGCATCAATGACAGATCCATAACCAGGGAAAACAGGTTTCAGAGAGTGAATCAAACAACTTCTGTGAAACATGAAGGATAGGAATCTGCAGTAATGTGCATTTGTTGTACCCTTGGTTTGACTATCAGAGATAGCTTTACACATGTGCTCAAAGATAACCTTGGCAAAGTTCACCTCAGCCTTTTTTCCCAAATAATATAAAACTGTTTTATAAAGATTGGAAACTTGGTCAGATGAACCAACCTTTGGTAACAGAGAGTCACACATAATCTTGTAAAGTATCTTGTAGTATGGCTTCATGTCATTGTTGTTTTTGGAAGTAGAATTCTTGCCATAGATTTCCTCTTGTATGTAGTGACTAATATCTTCAGAGGGGTAAGGAACAATACCAGTAAATGACAACTGTGTTGCTTGCCTAATGTGCTCATGTCTGATCCTAATACAAACACCACCAACCTCTGGACGAATCTCTTTGCCCAGATACTCTTCACTAGGTATTGTGTCGCTGAGAGCAACTTCTACCTTCATCCAAAAATCCTTCACTATTTCTGGATAGACAGGTCCATTTAAACAATCTAAGAAAGTTATCAACTTTTGTGCCTCAAACGCTTCCTTGATCCCTTTAACACCGTTCACTCTAATTCCTTCAAAGTCGACTGGTCTTTCAATATGAAGAAATAGGTCTGAAATAGGAAAACCTACTTTGTCTTTAGAAAGAACACCAGGAGTAGAGGCTTTAATGTCAGCAATCGGTGGTACATTGATATATCTTTCTCCTTGAGATTGATTGCGTTTGGTAGAAGATGCCATGATTCTGAGTTTAGGGGTTAGGGTTTGCTAATTTGAGAGAAGAAAGAAATTGCTCTGAGTTTTAGAAGAGATGAAAGTGTGGGTAGTGAATGTGCAAATGTGTGAATGTGAACAGTTAGTGTGTTTAAAAAGAAAAGAAAAACAAAACCGCGCAAAAACGTACTAACTGAAAGGACAGGGGTAAAAGAGTAACTTAACAATTCACAAAATGAATTTAGAACACAATCATCACTAACCAACTTCTTTCTCTAATAGCAACCAGACACGTGTATTAGAAGGTTAATTAAATATCTGACACGTTAGCAACAACAGTTGAAGAGGTAACTCAACAGTTACTGCCACGTCACGTTCAGAACCACTCATATAAACTTCTGATAGAAATACCAGAAGATGGATTTGTCAACTTCTGATACACAAGTTCTGACTCCCCCTAACTTCTGATAAAGATACCAGGAGATGGTTTGTCTAAACTTCTGATAGAAAGATCTGACTCCCCCTAACTTCTGATAAACTTCCAGAACTTCCTAAAATAATATTCTTCACCAGAGTTCAGCTTATTCACAGATTTTCATCATATTAAGATTCTTTTTGATAAAATCAAATCTTTCAACAGCTAAGGGTTTTGTAAAGATATCAGCCCATTGATTTTCAGTATCAATAAACTTGAGATCAATTACACCCTTCTGTACATAGTCTCTTATAAAATGATGTTTAATCTCAATATGCTTAGCTCTTGAGTGTAGAATAGGATTTTTAGAAAGATGAATGGCAGTAGTGTTATCACAATATAAAGGAATATTATGACTGCTTATTTGATAATCTTCCAATTGATATTTCATCCAAAGTAGTTGTGTACAACATTTAGCTGCTGAAATGTATTCTGCTTCTACTGTAGACATAGCTATGGTGGTTTGCCTTTTACTGGCCCAAGAAATCAAATTCTCACCAATGAATTGACAGTTTCCACTAGTGGATTTTCTTTCAAGTTTATCACCAGCATAGTCAGCATCACAGAATCCAATCAGTTTGTAATCATTAGATTTCTGATACAGCAATCCAATGTTACAAGTAGCCTTCAGATATCTAAAGATTCTTTTTACAGCAGTAAAATGAGATTCTCTAGGATCTGATTGAAATCTTGCACACAGACATACACTGAATAAGATATCAGGTCTAGAAGCTGTTAGATAGAGAAGAGATCCAATCATACCTCTATATAACTTCTGATCAACTTTACCTTCAGACTCACCTTTGTCAAGACTTGATGTAGGATGCATTGGAGTGTTCATGGGTTTGCAGTCTTCAAGATTGTACTTCTTCAGAAGATCTTTGATATACTTTGACTGATGAATGAAGTTTCCTTTCTTTGTTTGATTGATCTGAATTCCCAGAAAGTACTTCAATTCTCCCATCATGCTCATCTCAAATTCATCTTGCATCATCTTAGAAAAGTTCTTGCATAGTCCAACATTTGTTGATCCAAAAATGATGTCATCAACATAGATTTGAATGATTAGAATGTCTTTCTTCATGGTCTTCTTGAATAGTGTATTGTCAACTTGACCTTTTACAAAACCATTGTCAACCAAGAAGTTACTTAGTCTCTCATACCATGCTCTGGGAGCTTGTTTGAGTCCATAGAGTGACTTCTTTAGTCTGAACACATGATCTGAATTTGAAATATCTTCAAATCCTGGAGGTTGTTTGACATATACTTCTTCAGAAATCACACCATTTAGAAATGCACTCTTAACATCCATTTGATAAAGAGTAATGTTGTTGTTGACAGCATAAGAAAGAAGTAATCTTATAGCTTCCAATCTTGCAACTGGAGCATAAGTCTCTGTATAATCAATGCCTTCTTGTTGACTGTATCCTTGTGCAACAAGTCTAGCTTTGTTTCTTGTTACTTCTCCTTGTTCATTCAGCTTGTTTCTGTATACCCACTGTGTTCCAATAATGTTCTTGCCTTTTGGTTTGGGTACCAGATCCCATACATCATTCCTTTGAAATTGATTCAGTTCTTCTTCCATAGCAACTATCCAAGCATCATCAGAAAATGCTTCATCAGTGGTTTTAGGTTCAATCAAGGAAACTAGACCAAATAAGGATTCTTCATTCCTAAAGCTTGATCTTGTTTTCCTAGGACTGTTCTTATTACCAATGATAAGCTCTTCAGGATGTGATGACTTATACTTGAAAGTATTCTTGGGAATAGTTGTTTCTTCTTGTTCAGGATCTTCAGTTGGTGTTGTTTGATGATCATCAGATTCTGGAACTTGATTGTTCTCTGGTGCTTCCAGAAGTTCATGAGTGGGAATAGGTTCACAACCTTCATCTTCTGAGTCTTGAGAATCTGAAATTTCTATAGAAGGCTCTGACTTTTCATGATCAGGCGCTTTATCATCAAACCTTACATGCATAGATTCTTCAACTGATTGAGTTTCAGAATTATACACTCTGTATGACTTGGAGCGCTCAGAATATCCAATAAAGATACCCTTACTAACTTTAGAGTCAAATTTCTTTAGATAGACTTTAGTATTCAGAATGTAACAAGTACAACCAAATTGGTGAAAATAAGAAATGTTAGGTTTCCTTCCTCTAAAAAGTTCATATGTTGTTTTATTCAGAATAGGTCTAATATAGATTATGTTCTGAATATAACAAGCAGTGTTTATTGCTTCTGCCCAGAAAAATTTTGCTAAAGAATGTTCATGCATCATGGTTCTAGCCATCTCTTGCAAAGATCTGTTCTTTCTTTCTACAACTCCATTTTGCTGTGGAGTTCTAGGAGAATAGAACTCATGGAAAATTCCATGTTCTTCACAAAAGTTTTCAAAAGGTTCATTTTCAAATTCTCCACCATGATCACTTCTAACTTTTAAAATTCTTAAATCTTTTTCATTTTGAATTTGGGGCACAGAAGACACTAAACTCTTCATATGTATCATTCTTAGATTTCAGAAATCTTACCCAAGTCCATCTACTATAATCATCAACAATGACTAGTCCATACTTCTTTCCATTGAGTGAAGCAGTGCTAACTGGTCCAAACAAATCAATGTGCAGAAGTTCTAAAGGTCTAGAGGTAGAAACAATGTTTTTAAGTTTAAATGAGCTTTTGACAAATTTCCCTTTTTGACAAGAGTCACAAAGAGAATCTGAGTGATAAGTCAATTTAGGAAGGCCTCTCACAAGATTGTCTTTGCTAAGCTTGGAAATTAATCTCCAGTTAGCATTACCCAATCTCTTATGCCAAACTCATTTCTCATCACTTAGAGTCAACAAACAAAGCACATTCTGATCTTCCAGATCAGATAAATTAACTTTATAAACATTGCCCTTTCTACAACCTTTAAACAAGATAGATTTACCAGAGTTGTTAATTACAGTACATGAATTCTTATTAAACACAACATCATAATTACTGTCACATAATTGACTTATGCTAAGTAGATTATGTTGTAGTCCATCAACCAACCAAACATCAGAAATAGAAAGAGAAGAATTACCTACTTTACCTATACCGTTGATTTTCCTTTTCTGGTTCCCACCAAATTCTACAGTTCCTCCCTCTCTCAGAGTCAGGGTGAGGAACAAGTGCTTGTCTCCTGTCATGTGTCGTGAACATCCACTGTCCAGATACCATGAGCTTTGCCTTTTTCTTGGGGTGCATACCTGCAGTAAACATTATCTCAGACTTTGGTACCCATATTCTGATGGGTCCTCTAAAGTTAGTTATTTTATCCTTCTTCTGTCTCTTGTAATTTCCAGAGGGTCCATAGTGAAGTGAGCCTTTAAAAACAGGTTTAGGCTTAACCTTTCCTTTGGACCTTGACCCAGAGTGTGTCAGCAAACCAGCTTTCAAGTTTGTACAGCCTGATCTCATGCCCCGAATACTCATAGGCTTGAAGATCTTCTGTACTCCTTTATAAGACTTGGATACTGAAGCAATGGGAGCAGAGGTTTTCAAAGACTCCACGCTTACTTGAGCATCTGACACTTTTGGATTTTCTGTACCATTACTAGAAACAAAATTAGAATAAAGATCAGAAGATGTTCTGCTAATACACACAGACTGATTTGAGTTTCCTTTGACAGTACTCCCCAAACCCTGTCCAGTGTATTTGCCAGCACCATAAATCATAGAGGCTAATTTATGCTTGTCAATATTGTGATGAACAAACTCTTGAAGAGCAATCTCATGCTTATCATAGGGTTTGTTACATGTTCTGCAACCATTTTCAAGAACTTGAATAGTCTTTAAGGACTTCTTATAGTCTTCTTGAATATGATTGACCTTATCATTGAGCATGTCAAACTTTTGTTTAAAAAGCTCTAGCTCATTTGATTTTTCCATGTACTTCATCACAGTATATTTCAAAGCCTTAGAGAGTTGAGTATCAGATAGTTTAAAAATAACCTGTTCAATATCTTCTGAATCTGACTCAACATCACTTTCAACATCTGATTCTGCTGTGGCCATGAGTGCCAAGTTAGCTTCTGCATCTTCAGCTTCATCATCAGACATCTTGTCAAGATCTTCCCATGTAGCTAGAAGACTCTTCTTAGCTTTGTTCTTGAAAGTGCTCTTTCTTCCTTTTCCCTTGGTGCTCAAGTCAGGACAATCAGCAATGAAGTGTCCAGGCTTGTTGCAGTTAAAGCAATTCTTAGAATCATACCTCTTATCTTTGTTTCCAGAACTTCTGTAACCAGAACCTTTGGATCCAGAACTTCTACCAGAGTATCTTGGCTTTCTTCTTGCCCACTTCTAGAACCTCTTGGTCAGAAGTGCAAATACATCATCATCTGATCCTTCTTCTTGATCATCTACAGAAGATTCTTCTATCTTAGATTCAACAACCTTAGCCTTGAAAGCCTTAGAAGGTCCAGAAGTAGCTGGCAGAGCCAAAGACTTCGTTCTCTTCTAAGGTTCATCAGAGGATAGCTCAATCTCATGACTCATGAGTGAACTAATTAAACCCTCTAGACTTAGGGTGTCTAAATCCTTTGCCTCCTGAATAGCAGTGACCTTAGGTCTCCACTTAGCAAGTAAACTTCTAAGAATCTTCTTCACATGATCAGAAGTAGTATAACTTTTCTTCAGAACTTGAAGACCTGCAACCAGAACTTTGAATCTTGAAAACATAGATTCAATGTTCTCATCTTCCTTCATTCTAAAGAGTTCATACTGTTGGATCAAAAGTGTTGCTTTTGCCTCCTGCACCTGTTTGTTTCCATCATAAGATGAGCATAAAGAATCATAGATACTCTTAGCAGTAGATTTATCTGTGATCTTAAGGTACTCTTCATGAGATATGCAGCTTATCAAGATATCCTTGACCTTGTGGTGCTTCTTGTACGCTTTCTTGTCCTTGTCAGTGAAAGCTTGCCTTGTATCATAATCTAATCTTCCTCTTTCATCCAAACCTTGAAATGTAACTCCTCTTTCAACTAAGTCCCAAAGTTCATCATCAATACCAACTAGGTGACTGTAGATTCTATCTTTCCACCAGGAGAAGGTAGAACCATCACCACTGAACTTAGGAGCTTTGCTGTTGTTGTTTTTATCATCAACATCATAGTTGAAAGGAATAGACACTCCTTCAGTTTTCTTCTCACCAGATCCAGATCCAGACATAGTGTTTTGACACAACAAGTAATTGTCTCACTGTAAAGTGATATAACAGAACCGGGCTCTAGATGCCAATTGAAGGTGTGAAAACACAAGAAGGGGGGGGTTGAATTGTGTTTTGGGTAGTTGTAAAAACTTCTTCAAAGTTTTGCAACTTATCAGATTTCGCAGCGTGCCAAGTTTAAACACAAACAACTTCTGGGATGGTGAAAGCGAAAACAGAGCAGGAATGAGTAAAACAGAGAAAAGAGAGAAGAGAGAACACAAGAGATTTATACTGGTTCCTCTCACAAATCGAGAGTAGTCCAGTCCCCTTGCACTTCCAAGGGATTTCACTATAATCACACAAGATTAGAAATGTTCAAGCCAACAGCAAGAGACTTCCTTTGCTCAAGTAACACCTTACAAGAGACTTCCAAATGCTCAAGCTCACCAGCAAGAGACTTCTAACACAAATAGAAAATACAGTGTTTGAACAACTGATAAATAATATCAGAGTTCTAAGAACAAAGAAATACAACTTAAATAACAAGACTATTCTTAGAATTCTTGAAAAGAAAACTAAGGTTCAACAACTGACAAGTCAGAAGTTGAAAACTGTTTGTCTTGAATTTTGATATAATCTCAAGTTGTATCTAAGTTAAAAATGCTCTTTTAATTTTAGCAGAATAACAGCTCTTTTGTTCTTTGCAAGTGTGTTGTCACGTCTTCAAATTCTTCCTCCTTTTATAGATGAAGTTGGAGCGTCTTGAATTTGAGCGGACAATGATGAAATCAGCTACGTAGTACTGTACTATTGTTTTCATTTGAAATGTGCTTATCCAAATCAAGTAAAGATCAAAATCTGAGCCTTGATTTCGAATATTCGCCCAAATCAGGAAAACAAAGATAGTACAATAGTACAAACGTCATTATCATGAGGATAACGGTCTGAAAGAAATTCTTCTGCTCCTTCAGATCTTTGCCAAATAGATGATAGTCGTTAATGAGAATAGAATGTTCTTCTGGCGTCCTCTGCTGTTTCATCGTCATCAGAATCTACAGATATTAAATTTGCTTCTGATGAGTTCAACTTCTGGTTGACTTTGACTTGCAACTTCTGATGACTTCAACTTCTGGTGTTGTCTTCAGAACTTGCATTTTCCCAACTTCTGAGGATACTTTAGTATAGCAACTAGAACTTAAATTTCTAGTGAATATAAATTTTAACTTGTATATATCTGCACACTAGAGTAAATTATCAGTATTTCCTATTGTATATTAATACTATTGTTATCATCAAAACTACTTGGGTTATATTAGAACCAACTTTGTTCCAACACTATGCACTCTTCAACCCGTTTGCACCGCGGCGTGGACATTGCAGAGTCTTTTGAAAATAGAATTCAACCCATAATGCATAGAAGTTACAATTATTTATAGAGAAAAACAACTAACTTCCAAAATATAGGATTTTGACAAGTGTCCATTTGGTTAACTACTCTTTAATAACTTCCGATAATTTCCTTGTAGGAGTTGTTTGGTTGATCAGCGCACTATATCGATATTTGCCTTTTTGATCGACGCACATGTTAGTTAGTCGAATGTGACAAAATAGTTTTAGTCGAATTCCTCTAAATATGGCTAACTTTGACAAATCACATTATCTGGCGAGTCGAAAATTCAAAATCAATTTTCTTCTTCTATTCAAACTAAAACACCAAGACTTTCTCAATACTATAAATTTTATAATTTTTGTATCAACAATAAGTAATGGTTCTTATTTTCAATCATTTAATTAGTGAGATAACTCGTTTGGTTAGGGATCCAAACATCATTTTTGAATAACAGGTAAAGGTTATGATGGTTTATACAACAATGATGGAAAGTGAAAAACATGATATTTTGTCAATTCATATGTTTCACATTTAAACAATCACAAATCCTTATCCTTATTCAAAAATAATTTAGGAAACATGTGTTTTAAATAACGAAATCTAGAATGACCTAATTGTAAATGACATAACATCATCATCATCATTTGGAACTAATAAAAGAGTCAAAGCGTGAACTTATGAAAACGTTCCCCTTTGCTAATCCAACTTTCTGGGCTCTATTTATACATTTGATGTAAATTTGATCACGGCGGATGTTTTTCCCCTTAAAAGTGATTTTTTTACTAAAATAAGTAATTTATTGCCACAATATTTAATGTAATGACACAACAATTCGCAATTTTTATGGAAAAACACATGAGCTGAGACCAAAATTTGGATAAATGTAAAAATGGAGGGCCAAAAAAGTTCGACTTAAAAAAATTACTCATAAAATATAGATTCACAATATTAAATTTGGATATATCTAACAACTTCTTGTATATGTTATACTTTAAAAATTTAATTTTTTTTTAAATTTTAATTATACTTTTAAATTCAATTATGCCTAACTTAATTTACGACCTCCTCCCTGCTTGAATCACACTAAAATTATTTTAAAGAGAATGAGACCTTTATAAAGAGAATGAGACCTTTATATCAACTTCTTGTATATTGATATGAAATAAACAATACAATGCAAAGCTTGATGATTTTACAAAGAGAATGAAGGCTTTTATATAGGCTTACAGACCATAAATTCATAGTGCATCATTAGTTTAGGAGTTACAAAGGTTTATATGGCCACAAAGAGAGAAAATGAAAGGCCAAAAATTGGTTGAGGCTTCAAACTGGTGTCTCACAGTCATGCTAAGATTGACACTGGCAGTGCCTTCTTCAGGCGTGACCAGGGTGGCACGACCGTGGCAGGCATTCAGAATACTGAACTTTGATTTTTCACTTCCTTTTTTGTCCTTAGTGAGTTTTAATGGCCTTAAAAGGCTAATCAATATCCTCCTTAATGTATCTTAATCCATAAGTCATCAAATATTGCATTATTTGTGCACTTTTCCTCTTATTCATGCATTTTGGACTTACAAAATATAAAACAAGCAAAACGTAGTAAGAAAATACTAATAACTTGTCTTACAAGTAAGATTTATTCAAGAAAATTACTAATAAAAATGTGCATATTTAGAGCTATCAGTGTTACAGCCAAGACCAGCCTACAACATGTGTAGGCAGCTCTATGTAGTCGGTCCTTCAAAATTTTGGGGCTCAATTATTCAATTTGGCGGGCCAATTTTTTTATATTAGACATTAAATATCTAATAATGTCGAAATAGTCAGCTTGAGACCAATGACCACGATGTTATGTTAGACTATTTTTATCTAATTATCCTGGTCTATGCGGATGTGTAAGAAAACCAACACTATAGCACTGAACCATTACAACATATATGACTAACAATGAGCGTATATATTTTTATGAAGACAATGAAGATTTGAAATTCCGGTACTATCAGTAGACAGATGTGATAGCAGATGTGCTAACATCTGTCGCAACAATGTTGGACTGGGAGACAGATGTTCCCACATTTGTCTCCATGAGAGATGACTGAACTATTAATAAAGCGAATAAAATGCAGAAAGTAAATTGGATGCATGGTTTGTTAACCCAGTTCGGATGCAACTGCTCCTAATCTGGGGGATACCAATCCAGGAATGAATCCACTATAATAGTATTGATTCAGAGTCTAACTACCCGTTAACCCTCCTCACTCAATCCCTATCTGTGCAAACTCTACCTAGGCCTAACCTAGATATGACCAGCCCAGGTCACTTCCTTAATAATGGTGCTCCTCCACACCGTCGTAAACCTACCGGGGTATAAAACACAATTCAACTGAATGGTTGTTGGAGACACCCTCCTAGACACCTCTGCACTTTTACGTAAAGGCTTCAAGTGCTTAGACTAACTAACTCTTTGCTTCAAAGCTTCAGAGAAAGTAACATTACAACTCAATCAAACACAGTCTTAAACATGCATTAAGGCAATGCACGAAAGGCTCACAAAGAGACTCGATTTTGACACACTATGAAGGTTGAAAAACACAAGAAGGGGGGGTTGAATTGTGTTAAGATTTTTGCTAAGTTTTTAAAACTATTTGCAGCGGATAAAAACAAAGACACACAAAATAGAGGATAGAGAGAAAAAGACACACAAGTTTTATACTGGTTCCTCCCACTAACAGGAGTAGTCCAGTCCTCTTGTTCTTCACAAGAGATTTCACTATAATCACTTAGATTACAGATGCTCAAGCACTAAGCAAGATACTTCAAATGCTCAAGCACAAAGCAAGAGACTTCCAATGCTCAAGCACAAAGCAAGAGATTTTTCACAAGTTTAATGATAATAAGATTATGAGTGAGACACTTGATATACTATCAAAAGTGTTTATAAAATACAACACAGTTACAAGACTTCCTAGAAATGTTTCACAAAATTTCTAAGTGTTTGAATAGCTTCAGAATTTTGACAGAGTGTATGCAAGTTCAGAAGCGTAAGTCTTGATAATAATTCTTCACAAATTTTCTTCCTTTTATAGATGAGAAAATGAACGTTGAAGATTATAGCCGTTTGAAGAATTCTTGAACCGCTCCATTGTATTGATCAGAGTGCTAATAGCTGTTCTGATTTGCAGTGTTTAGGAGCTTTGACGTTTACTACAAAATGAGAGATTCCTTTTGGCTTTAGATATCTGAACCTCAGTTTAAGCCAAATAAGGAAATACTCCTTCTTGAAGCCTGACTTGAAAATGACCTTTCCATGGTCAACCCTTTTTCCTTCTTGATTTCTTCGCTGAGACCAAGACAGAGAGACACAGTCTTCAAGAAAGTTGTTCTGATGTAGCTTCAGAAATATTAGCTTCAGAATTCAGTGAAGTTCAGAATTACTTGCTTCAGAATTTTGTGAGCTCAGATTGACGCGCTCAGAAGTAATTCCTTCAGAATTCTAATGTGCTTATAAACGCAAATTTTAACTTTTAATCCTGCACACTAGAGTAAATTATTAGTACTTCCAATTTAACTTTAAATACATTGTTATCATCAAAATCAAATTAGGAGATACAAAACCAATTTTGTTCCAACACACTAAACCCTAAAACCAAATACGGCTTGACTCTCTTAGAGAACTAGGTCTTGGTTTTCATATATTTATAGTCCTGAGCTGCTTGGACTACAAGTAATACTTGGGCTTCTGAATCCTTGTTGAAAAATGCGTGTCTTGATCTCTTACAAAAATATTCCTTGAACCTAAAGATTTGTTTTAAAAATATACTGTCACATATTTTAAAAATAAATCTTTCCATTTATAACTTCAGCAAGTTGGCTGATTTCCCTTTGTCTTGGCGCGCAAGCTAAACCTGAAACAAAGAAATTAGGGTTCAAAGAAAAACGGCGCGCTGAAAGGCGCGTACTAGGGTTCCAAGTCCAGCTGGCAGTGTTGCTGACAAATGTTACCACATATGTCACCACCTTTAGACTAGCATATTGTTTTTGCAAAATGAAGCCAACAATAAAAACCCAACAATCTTCCCCTTTGGCAAATTTTTGCGAAAACAACCTTAGCACTGATAACTCACTTTATGTGAGTATAATTACAGCTTTTTACTTGCTCTGTTACCTGCTAATATGGTTTTGTATTCAATGTTTAGGTTTATTTTATGCCATTTATGAGTCTAGCATGTATTTAGGATTTTTATATAATCTCTTCATATAAAGAGAGCTCTAGAGTCATTTGGTGTCAAGACAGACCACTGGACCATTGAAAAGGTTCAAGAGCCAAGGCAAATGATAATCACAGTTAAGACAACCATTCCGTACAACCACAAGAGATGGCTGACCAGTCAACGCAGTCAAAAGCCGTCACGTCAGATGGAGAATACGAACGGGCGCTAACGCGAGGAAAGATAGCTGGCAGGTTTTCCATGTGCTGATAATACTGTCATTGTACTAATCATTTGGGAATATGCTTTATTCCTTTGGGCTGTCTTTTCTCGGATTTAGGGAGGCCCATGATCCAAGACAATGTCCTATATAAAGGAGCCTTAAATCCTAAAGTTAGTATGCTCATAGATGCTCACATGTGCTGAAAGTTGTGAAGAAAGAAGAACCATAAGACGTTCATGGTGCGCCGCTGCTGTTGATAACTGAAGTCTAGTCTGCTGTTGGACTTGGAGCTTGAGACATCAACTCTAAGGCCATCTCGGTTGTAGGTTTACATTTAAGAATTCATTTTTATGTGTAAGCTTATATCTTTGGTTGTTATGGTTTCTATGCTCATCATGAGCTAAACTCTTAATGTTGAAATTATGTGAAGTTTAATTGAAAGTTTAATATGTTTAAGTGATGTGATGTGTGTTTGTATGCTCTTTTAGTTCATTTGTTATTTTGCTATATGTTCATATCTAGGACTGATCAACTTAGGTTTGAATACAAGTTTGTTATTATGAGACGTTTAATAATGAATGGAATTAATGAACTAATATGGTTAAGTGAGGTATAGACATATATTCTCTACCTAGGCTTAGACATAAGCTAGGGCCATAGTAAGAATACAACCACGAATTTTCTGAACTGTAATGAAGTAAGTTTGACCTAGACATAGGATTCATCTTATCACACATTGCATGATCCAACGTTGTAGACATACACCATAAGGCAAGAGTTGCTTGCAGGAGTCTTGCCTACACTTATCTCATCACACACATATTAAGCTGGATATTAAATGGATCATAAGTTCAACATGTTTTCACAACTGTTTTCTCACACTATTTTAATCAATTGTTTCCTTTAATTTATTTGCAACCTTAAAATGCTATTTTGTTACTTTAATCACTCATAAGTTTAAAGCTAATTGAACTAGTTTTGGAACGAGATTTCCTTATCACAATCCCTGTGGGAACGATACTTTTTCTTATTACTTGTGCTACAGATAAGACTGTCACTACTAGAAAAAGTTGAAATACCGACGGAATTTAGAGATAGAATATATTTCGTCTCTAATAGAGATGGAATTAGAGACAGAAAAAACAGTTAGAGACAGATATTTTTATTTTAGAGACAGATATTTTCATTTTAGTGATAGATTTTGTCCGTCTCTAATAGTTTAGAGACGAGGAAATTACCGACGGAATCAAATCCGTCTCTAGCCTGCTTAGTGACGGAATATTTGCATTTTAGAGACAAATTTTGTCTGTCGATATTTAAGATTTTTCTAGTAGTGTGTGTATACTTGCACATTGCGAACAATTATATCACACCTAACAAACGCAACAAGCACCTCCTGGAGAGAAATCTTCAGCAAGTTCCTTCAATCTCTAAGTAAGTGATTTGATGGAGAAGGAACTTCACATTTTGCAATATGTTACAATGAGTAACGTACAAGTGATCAGAGGCAGCGGACATAGATGCTGCTAGCCTCAAGGTCAACACTTAGAAAGAGTTAGTCTCTCATAGTGGACTCAAATATGGAACACTGAGTTCCTTACATAGTAACTTACCACAAAGACGTGGCTTAGGAAAAATAAATCCCTGATATCATGAGAACCTAAATTCTCAGTAAAACATGCAAGTGCAGAGAGCACAAGCACAAGCACAAGCATTGCCAATGTGCTAAGAGCACAAGGCACCATCAGATGTGACAACATCTGTCACCACATCTGGTCTTCAGTCTTCAAGACTCTTCCAGTCTTCAAGAAAAATACAAGCTCAAGTCTGAGCACACACTTGTAGTTTGCCAGATAGTGATACCTAGCTTAACACTCCCCCTGGAGTCATGCATACTGAGAAACAAGTTTCCCAGACATAGAGTGCAACTTGCACCTGTAACCTGTAACCTGCTTGAGAGAGTATAGAGTTTACTCCCCCTTATAACACCTGCATTACCTGTTACTCCCCCTAAATATAGTACCTGTTAAAAAGTTTTGAAATTACACCTGTACCCACAACCTGTCTTATGTACCCACATGTTAGCACATGTGGCACACCTGTACCAACCAAATCAAATATTACTCCCCCTTTTTAGCCAATAAATTTGACAAATAAGAGTCATTCATTTATGATTAAAAAAATTCCAAACACACAAAAATCCAGAGAGTACCAGCATTACAAACCATACGCACACGCAAGTGCTACAAAACAAGGTTCAGGGCATAGCCCACACAATTAAACAATCACACAAAAAAAACATTACATAGAGGGCACAAAGCACCTCAGACAATAGGACTTCCTTCAGAACTTTCTCCTTCCTCTTCCTCAGAAGCATGTTCTTCCTCTACTCCTGCATCCGCTTCAGCTTGCCCAGCATTCATTTCCTCCTGAAGAGCTTGGATAACCCTATCCACTTTGAACTTTTTATCACCCAGGGCCTTGCTCACATCCTTCAGATCAGCTATCATCTGCTTCTTGGTCAGGGGTGCAGATGGTTTCTGGACAAATGGGGTACCCATGTCTACCACATGTAAACCCTGTATCAGCCTGTAGTCCAATGTCATAGCAGATTCCCTCTTGCAGGGTATGTCAGTACTTCTAAGGATGCTAGGATGTTGCTTTATCATGATTCCACACAGTATGGTAGGAAATGCAATAGGCATCTTAATTGCCATAGACTTTGCATGCTGGATAGTTTGATTATAGATATAAAGGCCAAAATCAAATTTTGTCTTAGTACCTACAGCATAGATAATCTTACCCGGACCTGTGGCAACATCATAGGAGTGTGTTGTTGGCACCCAGTTCGCAGCAGCTATCGTGTTGAGGATTGCATATTTTGCAGTAAGCTTTGTGGAGGAGAGTTTGTCCTTCCTAGGCCAGCTTTTGAGCAAACCTCCAGTGATGGTCTTGCACACTGTATTGTCAGACACATTCAGTGTTGCAATGTCTTCAACTTCCCTCTCTAGGTATTCATTCACCACTATTGGTGAAAAAGCAACTTCAAAAGCTCTGACAAACACCTTCCTGTACTCATCACTAACAGGATCATCACAGTCAGCACCAATATTTACAATAAATTCCTTAACAAGGCTTTCATAGCAATTTCCTAGCCCTGTAACAGTCTTCATTAACCCTGCAGCCTCAATCACCTCAGTGATTTCTCTAAATTCCATAATATCCTTGCTCACATTTCTTTATAATGCTAGTCTTCTGGGATAGAAATACTTCCATCTTGAAGCTCTGTCTTCATTGTGAAAAGAGATGTTGTCCATAAGGACAGCAGCAACAGCCAGGGGAATTTTCTTTCCACCAATGCTTTTTCTAGACTTTCAAACAGAGGGAATAATCTCCAGTTCCCCTTCAAAATCAGAGTCACTTTCTGCTCTTTCCTTTCTCTTCAACCCTTTCTTCTTTACCTCAGTTTGGGGCACCACTTTGCTCCAGCTCTTTCTTGGTCCATAGGTGGTTGAAGTGGACTTCTTCTGCCTAGTAGTGAAAGTTGGTGTAGCATCAACCACTGGTGTAGAAACAGTGTTCTTCCCAGTCCTACTCCTTAACCTCCTAGCAATGCTAGGTCCAGGAACTTCCTCAGCAGGCCTTTTCTCAGATTCAACGGCATCAAGGTCAATTGCCTCAATAACTTTGTCATCTTCTCCTTCATTTTCTTCAATTCTCATATCATCGTCTGGTTCAGAATCACTAACCACCTTCTTATCTGAGTTCTGATGGACATTGTCTTCACTTTCATCCTCTTAGACTTCGTTATCTTTCCTCAGATCTACTTCAGGGTTATCAGCTTCCTGAGTAGGTATGTCAGATGTGTCACCATGTGGTACCCTGTCTTCTTCAGCATCACTTTCTTTAGAAACATCTTCATCAGTACCACTTTTCGGATCTGGGTCACTATCCCCCAATTTCTCAGTCGAATTTTCATTTCCTAATTCTAGGGTTTCATTATCATCTTTTTGAACCTCTTTCTCAGGTGATTTGTTGACAGAGGTGTCAACATTGCTGGTGTCAAAGGGATTCTCAGTCACATAGAGATCAGTCATAGTCAAGGCTCTCTTAGTACCCTTGCTAATCTTAGATTTTTTACGCTTTGTTTTCACAGACTTGATCGAAACAGATGGAGAGTCGGATACACTTACTTTTGAGGATTTACTCTTCTTGGGTTTCGACTTCTTACTTCTCTTCTTCTTTCCAGATGTTGAAGGAATGACAGTAAGAGGCACAGCATGAGTGATGTCATTGCCCTTCATTTTGATCGGAGAGGTTTCTCTTTGTTCATCAGTAACAGACCATGATAATGTTTGAATTTGTTTGTAAATTTGGGAAGAGGATCGGTTGAGTGAAGGTATGATCAAAACAATCGGTATTGAAAGAATGAGAGGAGCGTATTGATGTTGTAGGAATGTGTAAGGGTGAATGATTAAATAGATGCCCGTTATGGGAAGTTTTTGATTTGTTTCTTGAAAAATCGTGCATATAACCGTTGGTGATAGCCGTTATATGATCAGCGTATGACAACTACTACAAGTAACTGCCTTGGTAAATTTCCAAACTGCCCCTCAACTGTCTCAATGGATTATCACAACGAGAATTTGAAGAGTCACGAACGGATTTTTTATTTTGAACTAACCGTTTGACACAACACATCTTTCTTCCATCTTGAGGTGCTCTAGTCAGTGATTGCGTGTAGTGAGAAAATTTGTCCTTTCTTAATTGAGTTAAGTTTCCAAAGGTACCTCTGTTACCTGTGATGTTGTTTCCAGGTCCTACCACATGTGTCTGACATAGATGTTCCTGTATTGTAACTCCATCAATTTTGACATTAGCCATCATATTTATCTCTGTTTGGTTCTTTGAATCAAGCTTGTCTATCCAATCTCTTAACTCAACTAGCAGCCTGTAAGGATCCATTAGGTAATGACTTTCACTGATCATTATGGGGTCCCTACTGTCTCTTGAGGCAGTCAGATGGTGCAACGACTGCTTCCACATCTTGAATTTTTCATGATCACTCTGTTGTCTAGTGAGATTTTCATGAGTAAAGTTTTCAACTTTCCTTCGTTTAGGGTCTTCTTCAGTAGTGGTAGTTGACTCCTTATCTTCAGATGTGATCCAAACATAGGTGTTGGCCCTTGCTCTTTTTCCTTTCATTATCACATCTCCATTTTCATTTGCTACAATGCATTCAGATTTTGTGAATGTTACTTTGAGGCCTTGGTCACAGAGTTGGCTAATGCTGATCAAATTTGCGTGAAGTCCCTCAACTAGTAGGACATCATCAAGTCTAGGCATCCCATCTTCTGTTAGGTTACCTCTTCCTTTAATTTCTCCTTTTTCCCCTCCACCATAAATAACAAATTTTGCAGCGTGAGGTTGTAGATTAGTTAGAAGATTTTCTTAACCTGTCATATGTCTAGAACAACCACTATCAAAGTACCAGTCGCTCTTAGAAGCACCTTCAAATGTATGAGTCATCATGCAAATAATCTCTGTTTTTGTGCTTTTAGACCTTGATTTCGACTTCAAGAACTTCTTAAGGTATCCATACAGCTTGTAGCAAAACGGTCTTATGTGTCCCTTTATTCCACAGTGATGACACACCCATGTGTGCTTCTTATTGTGTGGTTTTGATTTCTGAGTTGGCATGGGATGTTGCAACATCTGGCTCCTCATAGTGGGGTCATGATTGTTTATTGCTGGGACAAACTTCCTAACAGTGACATGTTGTTGTTTATTCAGGAAGCTTTGTTTGTATCCAATCCCCCGGCAGTTTCCTGGTTTCTGACCCACTCCAAGTATTTCTTCCAGCATATCCGTACCTGTATTGAGATATCTAAGTTTTTTGTCCCAATCACACAGTTTTGAATTTACAAGAGCCTCCTCTTCAGTTAGTTTAGATATCTGGACTAGGTGTTCATTCCTTTCAACTTGGAGTTGTAGTATGAGATTCTTCTGTTCTTCTTGAATCTTCTTCATCTCACTATTTTTGATACACATTTTCTTAAAGAGCCCAGCTAGCTGATCATACTCATTATCTTCAGGTTTCTCATTTGGTGAACATATTCCTGTCATGGCTGATTATCTTGCCTTCTTCTGCACCAAAGTCTCCTTTGCCATCCAAGTTGTTCAATTTGCTTCTCTGTCTCTTGGAGTATGTAGGACATTCAGATATGTGATGTCCAGATCCCTTACATTCATCACATTGATTGAGATTCTCTTGACCGGAATCTTTTATACCACATGAGATGTGTGGCACATATGTCCTGCCCCTATGGTTCTTCAATTGTTTGAATTGTCTTCTAATGAAAGCAAGGGTATTTGAGATGTCATGTCCCTCTTCCTCTTCTGGGTCAAGATAGGTCGATATGAGACCACTTTTCTTAATACTCCTCTTTGCTCTCTCATTTATGCCTATTTCAAAGGTTAGCAGTGACCCAACTAGCTCATCCATCTTTAATTTGGATATATCATGAGCTTCTTCAATGGCTGTGACCTTCATGTCAAACTTCTTTGGCAAGGACCTAAGCATCTTTCTTACTAGTTTTTCTTCACTGATCTTTTCTCCTAGGGCTTCAAATGAGTTGGCAAAGTCAAGTATATTCATGTGAAAGACATGTACACTCTCATCTTCCAACATATGTAGGTTCTCAAACTTAGTAGTCAGCAGTTGCAATCTTGACATTTTGACCTTAGAATTATCTTCATGAGTTGTTTTCAGCACCTCCCACGCTTTCTTGGCCTCAGTGCACTACTTGATTAGTCTAAACATGTTCTTGTCCACACCATTAAATATGGCATTCAGGGCTTTGCTATTTTCTATAGACAAGTTATCTTCTACTTCAAACCAATCTGCTTTTGATTTTAGTATAGTAGTCTCCTTTCCATCTTTGTCACACACCATTGGATGTTTCCATCCAGTAACAACCGCCTTCCAAGTTCTTCCATCCAAAGACTTGAGGAACGCACACATTCTTGCCTTCCAATAGTCATAATTGGTACCATCCAACAGAGGTGGCCTATTTACCAGACCTCATTCCTTATCCATCTAGCCAGAATTTATTCCCTGGATCTCACCCAAGTATAGGCAGGGTGTCTGCTCTGATGCCAATTGAAATTTCGGTACTATCAGTAGACATATGTGATAGCAGATGTACTAACACCTGTCGCAACAATGTTGGACTGGGAGACAGATGTTCCCACGTTTGTCTCCACGAGAGATGACTGAACAATTAATAAAGCGAATAAAATGCAGAAAGTAAATTGGATGCTTGGTTTGTTAACCCAGTTCGGACGCAACTGCTCCTAATCTGGGGGATACCAATCCAAGAATGAATCCATTATAATAGTATTGATTCAGAGTCTAACTACCGGTTAACCCTCCTCACTCAATCCCTATCTGTGCAAACTCTACCTTGGCCTAACCTAGATATGACCAGCCCAGGTCACTTCCTTAATAATGATGCTCCTCCACACCGTCGTAAACCTACCGGGGTATAAAACACAATTCAACTGAATGGTTGTTGGAGACACCCTCCTAGACACCTGTGCACTTTTACCTAAAGGCTTCAAGTGCTTAGACTAACTAACTCTTTGCTTCAAAGCTTCAGAGAAAGTAACATTACAACTCAATCAAACACAATCCTAAACATGCATTAAGACAATGCACGAAAGGCTCACAAAGAGACTTGATTTTGAGACACTAAACCCTAAAACCAAATACGACTTGACTCTCTTAGAGAACTAGGTCTTGGTCTTCATATATTTATAGTCCTGAGTTGCTTGGACTACAAGTAATACTTGGGCTTCTGAATCCTTGTTGAAAAAGGCGTGTCTTGATCTCTTACAAAAATATTCCTTGAACCTAAAGATTTGTTTTAAAAATATATTGTCACATATTTTAAAAATAAATCTTTCCATTTATAACTTCAGCAAGTTGGCTGATTTCCCTTTGTCTTGGCGCGCAAGCTAAACCTGAAACAAAGAAATTAGGGTTCAAAGAAAAACGGTGCGCTGAAAGGCGCGTACTATGGTTCCAAGTCCAGCTGGTAGTGTTGCTGACAAATGTTACCACATCTGTCACCACATTTAGACTAGCATCTTGTTTTTGCAAAATGAAGCCAACAATAAAAACGCAACAAGATTAATAAAAAATGGTGATGAAGATGAAGAAGGAGAAGAGAAAAGAACATAAAACAAAGTAGAAACAATTAGGTGTTAATGGTGGACAACTAGATATCATATTACAAGATCCAATGATTTAAAATTTGACAAAAAAATCAAAAGATAAAAATTAAAAGAATTTATTCAGATCTATAATACACCATATATAATATTGATCCATCTTATACTTTTAAAAATAATTAAGTTTTTTTTTTAAAGTTTGCTATCGAGTCTCCTCAGAGTATAATTAGTTTTCTTAGCATAACTTACTAGATTATGGCATAGCGTGTGGAATACGTGGCTTCGAAACTAAGCAACACGCGTACAAACCAATACAAACGGCGCTTATACAACTGCTGACACCCCCAAAAACACTTAACTTACTCACTGCGTTAAACCAAAGCTTTCTTAATGAGACCAATTTCTTCTTCATTTCCAATCTCATCTCTTCTTTCATTCTCATTCTTCACCTTCTTCTTCTTTGCCATCTTCACTTTTCTAGAATCTTCTGCAGATTGTTCCGAATTCGATAACGCGCCAATGACTACCTTATGCGGAGGCATTCACGATTCACATAGCTCTCAAAATTCCGCTGAAATTGAATCCCTTGCTCGATTCGCTGTTGATCAACATAACACCAAACAAGTTCGTTGTTCCTTCTATTCTATTATCTTTTTGTGATCATAAAAATTTAATTATCATTTTTATTTATTTAATTAGTGTTCTATTTTGAATTTCCAGTTTTTTGTTTTATTTTTAGTTACTCGATGAATGAAAAATAAAATAGATGCATGTCATGATCAGATTGACGATTGATTAATCACTTAACAAAATATTAATTACTTTTTAATATAATAAGGACCTTTTTGATAAAAAGAGCTTGATCAGGTGATTATATCGTAGGAAATGTTTATATAAGCTATTTTTATAACAGAGCTTTTTCAATATAAGCTATAGGAGAATTTTTTTCAATATAAGCTATAAGTTGTTTAAATATGCTTTCTTGAGCTTATGAAAAAAGTTGAAAACATTTCATAGACTTTGTCATAACCAAGTTTATGCTTGAATATAACTAGATAAGCTCAAGTAAACTAATCCAAAATTCCTTAAGTGTCTGTTTGGATAAACAGCTGCAAAAGCGTAAGTATATCACAAGCGCTTATGTATAAGCTTACATAAGCTATTTTTTTAGCAAAAGATAAAATAAAGAAAATTGTTTTTATATATATGCTACAAGTTATTTTCATAAGCTATTGTGGAGAACTTATGAATATTTTCATAAACTGTTTCCATAAGTTCTCCCAAACAGTCTTACACAATATAAAACATTGTGCTTATGCTATAACTGCTCGGGAGATGGTAACATCTTAAAGTGTGATTTGGTTTCTCTAGTGAGCTATTCACTTTAGAGGGTAAAGTAAATAATATCATCAAATGATGAGAAAATCAATTATTGTAATTGTAACAAATCTATGATTTGTTATACATGAGCATTAAATATCAACAAGTTAAGATTACATACTTTTATTGTTTAAAGTGAATTGTTCATTGCGTAGAAATTAAATCAAGTGGTATTTGGTATGATTCTCGGTTAGTCGGAGCCCGATTTAGTTCCCTCCAAATGCTGGTTCATGCCCAAAAAACTATTTTAATTACAGTAATGTCCGGTCATTGTGTTGTGTTGGTTGGATAAATGAATGTGTTGAATCTCATAACACATGTTCGATCCAAAATAAAAGGATGTTAAGAAATTGGGTAGCTCGCTTGTGTTTGTCGTCATTAGGTTGTTCTAACATACTTGTTTATTGGATTACTGAGATTTGTTATTTTTGTGTTGAAGAATTCACTTCTGGAGTTTGCACGGGTGGTGAAAGCACGTGAGCAGGTTGTTGCTGGTACACTGCATCATCTTACTCTTGAGGCTATTGATGGGGGTGAGAAAAAGATCTATGAAGCCAAAGTCTGGGTAAAACCCTGGTTGAACTTTAAAGAACTTCAAGAGTTCAAGCATGCTGGTGATGGTGGTGCTCCATCAATTACCTCTGCAGATCTTGGTGTGCTAAAGGGTATGTGCCATCTTGTGTAGACTGTATATTTCTTGATATGACTAACAAGTTAGCTATTAATGAGGGTGTAGTAGAGTACTCCCTCCGTCCCTATTTAATTGTTGATTTTTTAGCAAATATTTGTTTCTATTTATAACTTGTTTCCAAATTTCAAGGTTGTAGTACTTTTTGTGTCAATTATACCCTTACTTTATCTATTATTTACACATAAATTAATGAAAAGAGATGGTAAATGAGTGACTGGATGGTGGACCAAATAGTTATGTGCATTTAAGTGATTAGAACTTGGAAGGCTCGCAAATGGCCAAAAATTGTGTGCATCTTCCTAAATCCTGGTTAGGAGTGAGGACTAATCTATGGAAGATGGAGTGTTACCATTGAATTGGATCTAAAATGCATTGAAGAATTCTTGAAGTTGGGAAAGATTATAAATTAGATGGTTTCATGTCTTATGGGAATGTATGATCTCAAATATAGTACTGCATCAGGGTGTGAATTTATAGAGTTTTCTTTACTTTGGATTTGCATGCACTGGTATTTATCCGTGGGCAATTTCTAATGAAAATGTAGAAAAAGCCTCATTGGACAGAGGCCTGATTTTTATCAAGGATTTCCCTTGAAGTTTCAGTTATTTTGTAAGTAAAAAGGACAATCTTGCTGTGATAATCATAGTTATTAACTAATAATTGATGAATGAAGTTCCTTGAAATTGCTTATGATCGCTTCATTTCTCTTTTATTTTTTGTTGAGAGCATTTGAACTTCAGGTGTTTGCTAACTTCTGCTGTTCTGCTTTTATTATCAGATGGCCACAAGCCAGGGTGGCAGTCTGTGCCAACACATGACCCTCAAGTTCAGGATGCAGCAAATCATGCTATTAAGTCCATCCAGCAGAGGTCAAATTCACTACTGCCCTATGAGCTCCATGAGGTTGCTGATGCAAAGGCTGAGGTCAGTACCTTACTTTGTATTGTTTGTTTGCAAAACTGGTTTTGAAATGCCACATGGTTGAGTTGTCGGTTGTAATTTGATAATTTCAGCACTAGAAAAATATCATGTAGAAGGTCTCATCATTTGTTTCAAGTCTTATAAAAAATAATAATAGACGTGAATATTAGCTGAAAACAAGAAAACAAGAAACAGTAAAAAGTTGTTTTCACTTTTCACCTTTTACATAACTTTGAAAATAAAAAACAAAGTGAACATAAAGTGTTTTTTAATTAAATTTATAAGTGAAAACAGTAAATTAAAATATGAACATTTACTTGAACCAAATAGGCCCTAAAATTTCTTCGTGTTCGTGGGAAAAGCACTTGAGTGGAATTTTTAGATACTTTTCTTTTCATATTTTCAAAAAATCTTATATTACTACAATAAATTTGTAAAAATCATTTAACTAAAAATGCATTTTTCCTAAAAAAATAAATAAAAACTAAATGCTCCCTTATTATTTCTCAAAACTTTATTTAGGCCATGGGAGAATTTGTGATTCTTCTGGTTGCTGTAATTAGTTTTTTAGTGTGTTCTTACTGCTCTCTTTTTTATGACCTGGTCATCTTATGTACCCATGCTTGTTTATCTGAAACCTATGTGTATGATATTTATCTGGAAAGTGCATTTGGCATTATGGTATGTGCTGCTTGTAATATGCTTCTGAAGCTGCTTTTGTCTTATAAATTTCTGAGACCAGCTGGGCTCTGATTTGCAGTAGTCAGTTAGTTGAAAGCAACTTATTGTTATTTCTGTGGTTTATAACTTATATGATGAATTTAATTCACGATAATCCCTTCTCAAAAGTGTTTCAACCATGTATACTATTGATCTTGTCATTATTCTTACATGCTTTATTTTTTTTTGCACAAGTTCTAGGAGCCGTTTCTGCGTGTTTGCATCTTTGTCCCTTACTAGAAAATCTGCATTTGGGCTGCTTACGAGATTCTTGATTTATCTTCACTGATTAATGTCTAAATTGTTGTGCAGGTCAACGATGATGTTGCCAAGTTTAATTTGCTTCTCAAGGTCAAGCGGGGAGAAAAGGAAGAGAAGTTCAAGGTAGAGGTGCACAAGAATAACGAGGGTAGTTTCCATCTTAATCAGATGGAAGCCGATCATTCCTAATCCTGATATGAAGCTTGGTTGCGGTAGCAATATAGGCCTGCTTGGACCCTAAATTTGCACTTTATATATATGGGATGTTTCATGTATGACTCGCACATAACTAGTACTTTTCGAATATTGACCTTGTTATACATGTCTCAACAACTATATCATATCAGAGGTTCCCCTTTTCTTTATGTCTTGGCCACTAATTCTTGTTTTACTACCTGTGATGGGTTCATTTAACAAGGAAACAAATGATCAGTTACATTAGTGACTATGAAAATGTGTTTGTTTACTAGCAGGGCCATTTGTGATTTCTGTGATTTTGGTTTGGTCATTTTATGCCTTAGTTTACTAAGCCACATACTATCCTCGCATCACTCAGTATCATTCGTTGGTGCCACACTACTTACTTTTGCATCAACTTTTGCAGTTCCATACTCCTGATTTCGCGCTTTTATATCACGCTCTTTACTCCTTGGTCAATTTCAGTTCTCAACCATAACATCCTATCTACAATACACATTATTGAGTTGATTGGGCTCAATACGTGATAACTTCGGAATAAATAGTTTAGACTCCAAAGGGTGCTTATTACTTTTTCAATGAACATATGGGGCATAGGGAAAAAGCTCATTACATATTTTCTATTCTAAACTAAACGTATTTTTCCTAACTCAAGCAACATTCCAGTCCAGTAGCTTCACCATTCATTAACATCAGCGCTAGTGAGGCTTAGGTGGGAATGAGATTACTTAGTCAGTATGGCTACTAGTTAATTATACAATAACCAATTACCCATTTTGCCCTTCAACTTACAAGTTAAAATTGTATTTTTTTTCTCTTTATTCCTCCTTTTAGCCCTTTTTGTGTATTTTCTCAATTTATTTCTTCTTCTTCTTCAAGTAACTTCTTTCCTTGGGTATTTACATTATATTTGCTAGTTATTAACTATTAACGTTCAAGAATGAATTCTTTGACAATGAGTATGAAATATGAATTGTATTGTGATAGACACGATACAACATAATCGATTAAAACTAAGATAAACACAAAAGAGAAAACACAATTGCTCAAACAAAATTCCATATCATTCAATCGAAATAAGGCATTACATTAAATTTGACAATGAGCTAATATTTGTTATTGGATGCAAACTTCTTTTCATCAATTGCTGAACCTAGATTAAGTCTTAAATTTTGTAAAGAAGTCTTAAATTCCTCAAGAGATTCTAAATTCATATCATCAATAGAATCACCCCACCAACAAGGGAAAACAGAATCACTCTTAGCTTTTTCATCGGTGATCGCTGTCAAATACTTCTTCTCTTCTTCGAGTTTATCTTCAATTACCTCGTATTCAAGCCTCCGAGTTTCAACAATATCCTCTTGCTTCTTTTTCTCACTGTCTTCCACGGTATCTTTTCCGGTCAAAAATTGTTGAACAACGGCATTACAAGAAGGATAGCCACATGTATAAAGTTCCTTGTTGGGTGATGCGATGATGAGTGCGGTTTTTGCGTTGCACAAAACAGAGAGCTCTGTTACTTTGTTGAAAAGACCAATTTTTCTTTCCGAAAACATTATGCCAGACTTGTTCGGATTTTTCACTTTCTTGATTTCATCAATTTTCCTCTTCCGTGTGTTGGATTTTGCATTGTTGTTTCCGGCCATTACAACTTTCTTATGAGTGAACAAATGAAAGAACAGTACGTGATGTACTAAGTGTTGGCGGTGTTGTCTGAACTCTGAATATTGTGTTACATACAAATTCCTTTTATAAACACATAAACACACACTCTCTCATAATAAATGCAATAATAAATGCATCAAATCTTTTATTTAGACTGATATTTTGTATAATTGCAATATAAAATCTTTTTATATTTGTTATATACATTATTTTTTGTGTTTATATTATAATCTACTAGTAATATAATTCGTAAAAGAAAATCTACGAGTAATACAACTAGTGCCAGCTTTACTAGTACTACTCTATAAGTATTTGCACTTTTTTAAGGCTTTCATACAGATTTAAGAAAAATTAAAATTACCATTTTGCCCCTCTTAACTTCTTCGTCGCTTTCGTTACCATCATCACCTGCAGCTTTACTGGAAACATGGTTTAAGTGCATTAATAACTAAATGTAAATCAGGATTTGTGCCAATACGAGTTTTCCCTAAATTTGGTCGCGGTAGCAATATAGGCCTGCTTGGACCCTAACACTGTGTTTGGTTGGTGAGAAATAGCTAAGAGAGAAACACAATAGAGAGAATAAGGAAAGAAATTGGGTATTTCTCCTGATTGAAATACAAGAGAAACAGGGAGGAGAGAACAAAACGGCCTGGGCCCCACACTTTTTCTCTTCTTCGCTGATCTGCTAAGAAACAAGCATGATAAGCAATATTTTAGCATTATTCCCATTATGCCCTCAGTGTCCAAGTTTCTCATTGGTTACGCTATTTCATCTCCAAGTTTTCTCATCAATATACTATTTCAACGCAGATACATAATTTGTACCGAAAAAAATGGGGGTTTTCATGGTGTTAGTGGCAACATATATTTAAAAAACAACCTGAAGACAAAAACGTGTTGTTATTAAATCAATGTATACATGGAGGTGGGAAAGCAAATTGGCAGAACGAGCACAAGAAATGGATTGGAGTGCATTAAATTTTAATAGAGATTTTGAAGGAAATGATTTTTAGTTTGGGGGTACTTTAGTCCATTTAAAAATAATCAATATTTTTTTCTGCTCTATTTCTCTTATACCAATCAACATATCAAATCAACTCTATTTCTCACATATTTCTCTCTCTTCTTACCCTTTCTCACTTATTTCTCTCTTCTCATTTTCTTCTTACAGCCAAACACACCATAAATTTGGTCACACATAACTACTACTTTTCGAATATTGACCTTGTCATACTTAACATCATAACATGTCTTAACAACTATATCATATCAGAGGTTCCCCTTTACATTAGTGACTATGAAAATGTGTATGTTTACTAGCAGGGCCATTTCTGTGATTTTGGTTTGATCATTTTATGCCTTAGTTTACTAAGCCACATTACTATCCTCGCATCACTCATATAGCATCAACTTCTGTAGCATCAACTAAGTACTTACTTCTGTAGCATCAACTTTTGCAGTTCCAACATCCGACTTTAGAGATCTACTCTTAACCTCCTGATTTCGTGCTTTTATGACGCTCTTCACTCCTTGATCAATTTTGGTTCTCAACCATAATATCTTACCTACTATGCACATTATTGAGTTGATCGGGCTCAATACACGATGACTTCAGAATAAATCCTTTAGACTCCAAAGGATGCTTATTTCTTTTGACTGAACATTATCCTACCCACTTTTTTAATAAGCATATGCGGCATAGGGAAAAAGCTTATTACATATTTTCTTATTTTTAAGTCTAAACTAAACCAGAGAATTTTTCCTAACTCAATTGCATGCTAAACTAGCATTCATATAATTAAATTCTAATTTCATTCTAACTAAGGTTAGAACCTAAAAGAAACCCACCTTAGTTTCAATACTGCTACCTCCTTGTAATTTGAATTGCTTTAACCTTACCAAAATCATGAGAACTAATTTGTAAATTGTGCTTATAGACACCACTATATGATATGCACCATTTTTCCTTGCGCCATTCAAGCAACATTCTTGTAGCTTCACCATTCATTAACATCAGAGCTGGTGAGGCTTAAGTGGGAATGAGATTACTTAACCAATTGCCCATTTTGCCCTCCAACTTATTACAAGTCAAAATTGTATTTTCTTCACTTTTTTGCTTCTTTCAGCCCTTTTTGTGTATTTTCTTCAATTTATTTCTTCTTCTTCAAGTAACTTCTTGCTTAGGGTAATTTTCCCCTTATTTGGCTACTAAAACTAATTTATATTACATCAAATTGATAATAAAAATATCCTAAAATATCATATAATTTCTTATCATCAATATTATTTTTTTATGGAAACAAGACTTTAGATTAAATTTAGAGTATAGAAACACAATTCTTTCAAGATTAAAATCAAGAAACCTAATTTTTTTTAAATCGTATTAATCAAACCATGATATAATGATGATGAATTTATTATCATCAATGATGATAATAATAATAGTAATGGCTAAAACAAGCATTACATTAAATTTGCTATTTCATTAACTATTAACATTCAAGAATGAATTCTTTGACAATGAGTATGAAATATGAATTGCACTGTGATAGACACGATACAACATAAAAACAAAGATCACATCGATCAAAACTAACATAAACACAAAAGAGGAAACACAATTGCTCAAACAAAAATTCTATATCATTCAATCAATATAGAAATAGGGCATTACATTAAATTTGAAAATGACTTAAATTGGTTGTTGGATACGAACATTAACTTCTTTTCATCAATGGATGAACCTAAATTAAGTCTTAAATTTTGTAAAGAAGTCTTAAATTCCTCAAGAGATTCTAAATCCATATCATCAATAGAATCATCCCACCAACAAGGGAAAACAGAATCACTCTTAGCTTTTTCATCGGTGATCGCTTCCAAACATTTCTTCTCTTCTTCGAGTTTATCTTCAATTGCCTCGTATCCAAGCCTTAAGATTTCAACATTCTCCTCTTGCTTCTTGTTCTCACTGTCTTCCACGGTATCTTTTCCGGTAAAAAATTGTTGAACAACGACGTCACAAGAAGGATAGCCACATGTATAAAGTTCCTTGTTGGGTGATGTGACGAAGAGTGCGGTTTTTGCGTTGCACAAAACAGAGAGCTCTGTTACTTTATTGAAAAGACCGATTTTGCTTTTCGAGAACATTGTGACAGACTTGTTTGGAATTTTCGCTTTCTTGATTTCATCAATTTTCCTCTTCCGTGTGTTGGATTTTGCATTGTTGTTTCCGGCCATTACACCTTTCTTATGAGAAAACAAAGGAAAGAACAGTACGTGAGTTGCTAAGTGTTGGTGGTGGTGTCTGAACTCTGAATAGTGGAATACAATTGTGTTACATACAAATTCCTTTTATAAACACATAAACACACCCTGTAATAAATGCAATATAATAAATGCAACAAATCTTTTATTTTGAATAAAATCTTTTCTAATTGCAATGTTAAAAATCTTTTTATAAAAATCTTTTTTTTATATAATCTATCTACTAGTAATATAATTCGTCGAAAAAAAAATCTACAAGTAATATTATAACGTGTGCCAGCTTTACTAGTACTATAAGTATTTGCACATACATTCATATATTGGTTCATGGTTTGATACGGTGCCTATGAAAAAATAGTTAATTAAAGAGGTTAATCTCTTAAATGAATTGTAATCATCTTATAGTTATAAAAATAATTTTTCCATGTATAAAAAAAAAAATTTCCAAATTTACTTTTTCTTCATAAGATGAATTCTTTCTCCCAAATGAAGAAAACAAATGTGAGAAATTTAGATAGTACTCATGAGGTTATGGATTTGATCCTCTGCTTCATTGTAAGAAAAAAAAAACATGAGCAAACGATATATTTTAAGGAAAATGCTAAAGAATACATTTAAGAAGAAAACAAATATAATAGAAAATTGAATCTAAAAAATGGTGCACTTAACCTTTTTGAAATTTAAAACTGTCATTTTCATTACAAAATTTCTACATTTTACGTGTTTAACTAAAGTCCGTTCGACCAAACCGATTTTTAATAGAAAAAAATTGTTTAATTTTTATGAGTAAAATAATTTGAGGTTGATTCTTCATAAGATGAGGTTGATTCTTTTCTTCAAATAATTTGAAGAATTTGTTTACTACTTTACTTGAGACTTAAAAGATATGCAAATTGATATTGAGTTTCCATGAAAATAATACAACCATGCATTAACATTACAACCAAGACTGGAATAATGAGTAGCAATGTAGTTACTTGCAGTTCCAAAACACTAAGGTTTGGAATGACTACATATGATTCTGATATGCACAACAGACCTAAAAGTACACAACAAGTTAACATAACTTGTTACAGTAAAGATACAACAGCTTCAGAAAACATAAATAAACCAGATTAAACAAAAGGGACATTCAGAACCCTTTATTTTCAGTCAACATAAGACAGCTAGTATGTACTTGTTCTAAACTCAGATGAGTTTTTAGCTAATCTAACCTCCCCCTCCCAAAGACTATAATTTAACCTTCCTCGTCATAATCTTCATCGTCCTCATCCATTCGCGTACCAAGCTGTGCAAGGTGCATTGAATCAATGGCCATCTTGTCTGCATCAGAAAGGGACCAGCCCGGAATTTCTTCATGATGCTTGATTTCTGTTGGAGGAGGTGCAGACAACGAGGGATTAGCAGGTTCAGGATCAGCTGGTGTGAGATTAACAACTGCAGTAGCCTTTTTGTCATCGTTTTCGTTCATATTGGCATTCAGATCAATGTTAAGGAGTGAGTCGGAGTTATCAACAGGAAGAATAACAATGCTCGGCTTTGGTAACTCATTTGACTCTGTGCCATCAAGTATAGTCACATTTGTATCTGGCATATGTTGGCTAACTTGCTGAACAGAAGGACAAGCCTCAGACTCGGTGTCCAGATGATGTCCCTCTCTTGGTATAGCTCGTCCTCGACCTCTACCACGTCCTCGACCTCTACCTCGGCCTCTTCCCCTACCAGTCGGGCTAGTGTGGCCCAATTCAAGCTGAAATAAAATAAAAGCAACACTGAGAAAACAAAACATAGAACTCCTATTTCCTAGCATAAGGGTTGTCTTGTGTTTACAAGATTTCAGGATTGTCTTGTGTTTCCACTAATGGAAAACAATGATGATAAAAACTAGAGCTAGTGAAAAGAGTACAAAGTTATTAATCATAATTATTTTTAAAATCGAAGTATGCCAAACATGAAATTTCGACGAATGAGGTAGACACCTGTCTATATATTTTTGGGCGAAAACATCTATTGAGAAAATAATATACAAGCTTCTATTTCTGGAGAAAAAAAAACACTTAGTTTAAGACAGATGATTGTGTGATTGATGCTGACTATATTGTGCAGATAAGTGTTTAAGAAATTAAAATGCAGGGCTTTCATACAGATTTAAGAAGTAAAATTACCATTTTGCCCCTCTTAACTTCTTCGTCGCTTTCATTTCCATCATCACCTGCAGCTTTCCTGGAAACATGGTTTAAGTGCATTAATAACTACATGTAAATTAGAAAGGTAAAACAAAAAAAGACAAAATGAATACAAAGCTATCGGACTTCAAACCTTCTTTTTGAAATAGCATGTTCATCAGCACCAGAATCAGTATGGCCATGACCGTGGCCGTAGTCAGGAACCTTGCTGACTACATCCTTCAGAAAGTCAAAAACATTATAGCTCTGTACACAATGTTTTCTGCAGTTTACATGGGCCACTTGTTAGACTTGATTTTAGAGCTTGTCTAAAGATTAAATGAGTTCGGAAGGAAAGCACGGGAAAAACATAATAGATCTTGATCGTATTCCATTTTCAGATGTTCGATAAAATAAATCAAATTGTCTAAAACGGAAAATATTTAGAAGGAAATGCAGAATAAAGCATTATCGTCCATTGTTATAGATGTAATCTTACAAAATAATCACACTGAATATTACTTTTTCAATGCAATGCAACAACGGCCATTGATTATAACATGAGTTCACGGAGTTAATTAGCTTACAGCATCAACAATAAATTATAGAACCTCAAAGAACTAGACAATTGAATGCAAGTGAAACCTTAGCCATTCGGGATTCCATATAGGATTACTCCACACATTGAACTTTGTTTAATTGTATTTGTAACAAAAGTGAGTTTTAAATAATAGATAAAAACATTAAAACAAGTCCATTATAGAGACATTACTCTAATTTCTTGAGTTAGTTCCGACATACTAAAACAGAAAATCGGAGAAAAGTAATAAAGAGCATACTATACTATACTTACAAATGCAACGAGTTCATGGTTTTTGCTCCTCTTTGAAGAGTTATTTCATAAGTACGATCACAAAGATCTTGCAGAAACAGCTCTAGAGCTTTAGCTGTAACAATGAATTCAACAGCAATGTCAACAAAACAAAAAAAAACACCATCTTAAAATTACCAACATAGTAAATCAAATTCAAAGCAACTCACAAACTAAAACAGGCACAGCTAATGCTATCTTTCCAACATCTTCATCAGCTTGCATAATCTTCTTTATCCGAGCCTGCAAATTCATGTATACATCACATCAAATCACGTTCCTAACTTCAAAATCTCAACTAATGCATACATCAAATAATTCAAAATCACAAAAATCCAATCAAATCCAAACTAAGATAAACAGATAAAAATTAAAAATTCACACAACTCGATAATATAACAACGGCAACTAAAATCGAGAATTCAATATAAACCCATCATAATTTTCTCATTATACTTCCAAAAAACCTCAACTAATTGGGGTGAGGTGGGTAGCTTAACTGGTTTGAACGAAGGGTTAAAAGAGTTAAAGGTCCGGTGAAAAATACTAATACTAACAACAATTATTAAATTTTACCATTTCAAAAAAAAAAAACACTCAACTAATGCATACATCAAATCAAATAATTCAAAATCACAAAAATCCAATAAATTCCAAACTAAGCTAAGCAGCTAAAAAAAATTAAAAATTCACACAACTCAATAACATAATACCCACATCACTCAAAACCCATCAATTTCAACAATTAAACAGCATAAAACAAAAAAAAAAAAAAAATTCCATAAACTAGGTTAGATTTAATTAAGCTCAATTACCATATACCAAAAAAAATAAAAATTGAACAGAATCAAAATCAGCAAAAATGTTAATTAAGCTCAATTTCAACAATCAAACATCATAGAACAAGTAAAGTAAAAGATCAAAACTTTGGAAACAGAAATTGAAAATACTCACAGCAGGGAAACGGGTATCGAGCTTCTTCTTCATGGTAACAGAAATTGAAGAGAAAAGAGTGAAATTTGAGATCAACCGAAGTAGAAAAAAGAGACCAAGAAGCTGAAATCGAAAACTTTGAAGAGAAATATTGCTCCTAATGTCAACGCAATGAAATCAACAGTACCCATTTTCAGATCCAAAGGTACAAAACACACTTCATGGTATCTTTCTGTCTGAGATTCGTTCAACGTAAGAGTGACACGGCTGTTACGGATATTTGTGTGACGGCCCAATGGTTTTAGAACACCAAATTATATGTGTATACATACTCCCTGGCTATTTAATGTAAGAAAGTAAATCATTTTTTTAAATACATTTGAATATTTATGTATTTAGACTATATTATATATCAGATACATTAATTTTTTAATGTATTTAGAAAATGAATTCTTTTATATCAGATAGATTATTTTTTTAATGTATTTATAAAATGAACTTTTTTAATGTATTTATATATATTATATTATATACTAGATACGTCAATAGTTTTATATATGTTAAAAGTGAAATCTTTCTTAAATTAAGGATTAGAGGAAATATAAAGGATAAGAATGAATTCAGAGTATTTTTTAAAGGAAAATGCTAATGAAAAGTGAAGATTATTCGTTAAGGAATTAAAAAAGTAATCTTGTCAAGGAAGTTGCGTAAATTCTTTAAAAATGCTTTTTCTCGTGAAATTTGATTTTTTCTTGAGGTTTTTTAACACGTGCACTTAGAACATCTCTATTAGTGATATCATTTTGAGTATTTTATATTACTAACAAATTATTCCAATAATGTCATATAATATTTATGCAACTTGTACATATTTTGTTCTAATGACATATCACTTTGGTTATCATCCATTAATAACAAGTGATCCCTTCTTTAATTATTATTTTACTTTGTCTAAATCAAAAAGATAATATTAAATTGACAACGTATCAATTTTGATATTTTCTATGTCACATCATAACACAATAAGTTTTTTTTTTACATTATATACAACCAACTAGTGTGTGTATATATATATATATATATAATATAAAAGTTGTGATGGCCGTTTTTTTTTTATCTTTTAAGAGTTTTATCGACATGTCTCTTTTGAAAATAAAACTTCGGTGATAACTTTGTAGGCATCTACAGAGAATATAAAGGATAAGAATCAATTCAAAGTATCTTTTAAAGGAAAATGTTAATAAAAAGTGAAGATTATTGGTTAAGGAATTAAAAAAAGTAATCTTGTCTAGGAAGTTGCGTAAACTATTTTAAAATGTTTTTTTTTTCTCTAGAGTTTTTTTTAAAAAGTATAACATCTCTAATTGTGATATCACTTTGGATATCATATAATACTAACAAGTGGTTCCTATACAATGTAATGTAATACTTATGAACTTATATATATTTTGCTTCAATAATAACGATACTACTTTGAGTATCACATACTCCCTCCAATAAAAAATATAAGTAAAAATTAACTTTTTAAGTTCATTGTATAATTAATGTATGAATGTATCTGAACAATTATTTAGTCTAGATGCATTCATAAAAATCGGTTCGATTTTTTATCTGAACCATAAAAAACGGGTTTTTTTTTCTTTTAGATTTAAATTGGTTTTAATCGTCGATTCAATTGAATTTTTCTAATTCACTTACATTCATAATTATAAGAGTGGTTTGGTGGCTGAAGATAAATGTGCTATAGAGTAGACATAAAGAGTTCGGAAGTTTGATTTTCACCTTCAACAAAAAGTTAATAATACTAGTTACTTGTAACCACTAATTACATTGGTTGTTTAAACAAATTATATATTAATTTATTTGATTTTTTATACATGTAGTTTTTTTTTTTACGCTAATAAATGTAGTTAAAAATTCATATTTATAGGTGTATTGGTCTAGTTCGTCCAGATCCAATCCTATTGCAAGTCCATTATCACTTTCGACCCAATATCCATAACATGCGGTTCGTCCGACCCAATTTGGAG
The DNA here is from genome assembly GCA_954870985.1 of Trifolium fragiferum. Taxonomy (NCBI): domain Eukaryota; kingdom Viridiplantae; phylum Streptophyta; class Magnoliopsida; order Fabales; family Fabaceae; genus Trifolium; species Trifolium fragiferum. The sequence goes on from OX940792.1 coordinate 15,634,702, forward strand.
CGCCCCAGGCCCATTATCGCCTATCGAGGCCCAATATATGCCGCCCACTTAATCAACACGTGAAATATAAGTCTACTCCACGATCTGAAGTAGTTTGGCGCCAACGATTTCCCTCCATTAAGCGCCAATATCGCACTCAACTAATGAGGGGATATGGGATCGTGGGGAGTTACATAGCTTCTCTACAGGCCTATAAATAAAACCCCTAAAAACATTTTGAAAACACACCAAAAATTAGACTAAACACAATCACTAATTCAGTCATCATAACCGAATATACACTTCCTATGTTTTACACATAAACAATAGGTAAAAAAATAAAGTTGTATATAGTAGTAGTAAATAGTAACTAAACAAACCGTTAATTCAAAAAATAATAACCATAATAATATTCAGCCGGTAAAAAATAGATAAAGTTTTTTTATTTGTGGATGGGAAACAATTAAATCTTTTGTAAGAAAAAAAGTTTACTGTATTTATTAATGAGATCTTTTTAATATATATTTTTTTACACAAGATCTTTTTAATAAATAAATTGACAGCTATATAATTGACAGCTTAGTTAATGTTGGGCTAATTATCTAATTAGTTGCTTGAGAATCACGCATCATATAACGGTCATAAATAAAAACCCCTTCTATAAATAATCAATGTTTCTCATTCATTACTCTTCACTCTCTCAATATTCTACACTTGTGAGTTAAATTTGCAGTAGTAGTAAGTAACAAGAGAACAAGGATGATGATGAATCAAGTGGTTCGTGGTATGAATGTTAGAGGCAGCGGTCCTATGATGATGCAGCGTACTTCTTCAACATTAATTGTTGATGATGTTTTGATCTTTGATTCTTTTGTTACAAACAACAACATGATTTCTTCTTCACTATCAACAACAACAACAAGAGTTGAAGTGAATCGTCCATTCATGGTGAATGATCACGTTCCTGTTCCTGTTTCCAATGTTATGCCGCCATGGTCGATGCTAGATCATACCATTGTCTTTGATTCTAACTATATCGCCAATTTGGGTCGTCACCACAATCACCACAACCCGAATGTTACTCGAGTGAATCGCGCTAGACAACTTTTCATGACCATTGATGATGAAGAACTAACAACAACTGCAAATTCTGATTCAATGTGTTGTATATGTCTTACAGAGTTGTCTACCGGTACAAATTCCTCGACCGCAGTTCGGATGCCTCAACATTGTTGTTCACATGTATTTCACAGTGACTGCATTCAGGAGTGGCTAAATGTTAACCAGACATGTCCTCTATGTCGCTGCAATGTTTAATTAGTTACAATGCTATTTTATGTAGTTTGATTTAGTTTATGTAACAGATATTCATGTGTAATAGCTTTCATTGCTGTGATAGCTTTTCTTTGTTAATTTTTGGATGCATTTATCTCTTTTCTTTATTGAATGTGAAATGTAATGTTTATTTCAATAAAGAAATAATGATTTAGAATATGTTTTGTTATATTGGTTCTTTTGCAAAATCTTATTTTGTTACTATAAATCATTGTTATACACATACAACTAATTTACTAATGTGAAAAGAAATTTACAAATGTGAAGATTTTCAGTATTTAAAGTCAAATGAGTAAGGCATGTTAATAAATTACTTTAAAAAAATTATAATAAAAATTCATGAGAATTATATTATAGAAATAAAAAGTTTATTATGCTTGACTGTATCTTATGCAGAACAAGGCATAGCAGAGTGAAGCTTGAGTGGATTGTTGTTTTTTAGACCAACTTTTTTGTGTAGTGATTCTAATCAAACTAATCTAATTTGTTAGTTAAAATAGAGAATAATGTTAAACAGACACATTTATTATTTGATTTTATTCTTACAAAAACAGAACAAATATGGTAAGAAAAATTCAAATTAAAGAAACAAAGAGTAAATTTTATATTCTATCTTTTTAATTATTACACTTTTTTTAAATTACGTGAACTAATCTATCTACCTAATACAAGTATCCCCTTATCCCAAAAAAAAAAAAAAAACAAGTATCCCTTACCCTTAAGAAAGAAAGATGTATTTTGGTCACGTTTATTTACTGTTATACAAGTCAACCGAATAATTATGTACTGATTTTTTAATTTTAGTTCTTATGATCTTATCATTAGTTTCTGTAATTAAGGTTAAAGGTAATCTTCAATTTACTATGTACTGATTGTTTGTGATTTCTGATCTTGGTTATCTTTTTTGCTATTGGACTTATTTTTGCAACTCCATAGTCTCCTTTCTTAGATTAGTACTCTAACTAGTTTAATATTTGGTCTTAGTTATACAAGTTACTTTATATTCATTGTTTGTGATTTCTGATTTAATTTAAAATGTTTTTCCTTTTTTTTTGCACTTTTAATTTTAACATGTTTTGGTTATATAAACTACTAATAAATACCTGTGTTCCTTATATAAAAGAATTGTATTTTAGTATGGTTCTATTTTGTATTTCATGAATTTAATAGAATGAATTTATTTTGTAGTTGATGAACTTATTTGATGAATTTATTTAAAAAATTTAAAGAAAAAGAACATATAAAAAAAGTGTGGCAAAAAAGATTACAGTATCCGAATCAAAACGATTAGTTTGGTTCGATTTCTTTTTTTGAACAGACAAAAATGAGATATATATATATATATATATATATATATATATATATATATATATATATATAGGATGTATATATATAGGATGTATATTATGAGAATGCTATATTTATATGAGAATGATAAGAATGATTGTACACCATTAGATTGAAAATAGAGGGTCGCGATTAAAAGTTTAACTACGTGTCTATCCTTATTCTATCCATCATCCATTCCCAAGTTCATCTTCTACAAAACTCCAAACCCAGATTTTTTATTACTTCCTCTTTCATTCTCCCCCACCATTAACAACAATTCTTCTATCTTGCTTCTAATTTTCAAGATCCATTACACATGCGCTTCTTAAACAAATAACCAAAAACAAATTAATCAACAAATATGAAGAAAAAAATTTGAATGAAATTAGGAAGGATAAAAGAAGTGAAACTCACGAGAAGAACATGAAAATGAGAGAAACCGAATCGGGAGAAAGTGAAGAGAAGATTGCAGAAGCTTTAGATTTGTGCGATTCAGATCTGAAAACGATAGCGATTACAGAAATTGAATCGATAACAAAAAATGGCGTTTGTTGCGGTGAAGAGAGACGGTGAAGAGAGAGAACGTTGTTGTTGTTGTGAAAGTTTTTTGGAAAATGAAAATGCAGAGAATGAAGAGTTTGTTGTTTGTAGATTAATTAAAGATTTCAATCGATCATTGTGATTTGATGATTAAGCATAATCCTCACATTTTCAAAATCTGATATTGGAGTTTTGTAGAAGATGAATTTGGGAATGGGGGTACATGATTGATAGAATAAGGAGAGACACATAGTCAAACTTTTAATCTCAACCCTCTATTTTCAATCTAATGGTGTAAAATCATTCTTATCATTCTCATATAAATATAGCATCCTCATAATATACATCCTCTATATATATATATATATAACATCACGAAACAAATAATCCCCTCAGCACAAGATGTACCGAGGGAATTTACACAAGTTTACAATAAGATTTGCAGAATCAGCATGACATGAATACAGTTAGTCGATACCCAAACAGAGAAAATGGTTCGACCACCAACAATGAAAGTTCGAAACTAAAGTCACATATGTCGTCCACATCCACCGATAAGAGAGAAGTTTGACTTTGTCGGGGAGTCGATGCACAGAGTTTTCTGAATTCCTGAAGACCCGATAGTTCCGTTCATTCCATACAACCCAAACACAAGCTAGCCAAACAAGCCGCAGAAAGGACCGCCTAGCACGGAAAATCCCAGCTGAGTACGTGAACTGAACGAAATGATCCGAGATACTGTCTGTATCCACTGTCGAGAAGTCAATCCAAGATCGAACTAAAGTCCAAAGAGACCCAAGGGTGCTGCACGAGAGGAACAAATGATGAGTTGTCTCAATGCCGCCACAACCCGTCACACAAAAGTGATGCTCTGGGGAAAGAATGCCGCGGGTAACCAAATTTGCCCGTGTGAGCCACCAATCGTACAAGAGGCGCCACACGAGGATAGACACCTTCACCAGAATCTGTCCGTGCCAGAGAAGGACTTCAACTGCCCCCAAAGTAACAGAATATTGAGAAGTCAACATCTGATACGCGCCGCTAGCTGAGTAACCTGTATCGAGGTCAGGTCGCCACTGTCACCTATCTGATGACTCTACCTGCAAAATCACTGGAAGAAGTAAAATCCAACACTTCTCCAATAGCTTCTCCTCCGACATCCATAATTGTCGCCTCCACATCCACGCCTCCCCTCCAACCTGCCAATCTAAGGAGAACATCTCAACCACCGTAGACGATTTGATCGTTGCTAGATCAAACAAACTAAATCAATCAAAAATTCATCGGTTCAAATCTTGAATTTACCAAAAATCAATTTTTATTCCTATTTGATATAATCATTGATTTTCATGGTCGCAACTTGCATCCACCGTCAATGTAAAGTGAAACAACACGAAACAGAGTTTTCCAATTCATGATGACGTTAGACGTAAGTCATTTTCATGGCATGGCATCCAATCCCAATGAATTATTAAAATATAAATAAATAATAAAATTTTAACAATTTGTATCCAAGTTAAATAAAATTATAACAATTGGTTGGACAACTTTTCTCCGTTTTTAATTTTAATCATAAATAAATTACAAAAGTACACACTTTCACTCTTTGCTCCATATTTGTTTAATGAACATACGCTTATTTTTTTTATTATAACATACGCTTATTTTTATTATTATGTAATTAAACTCAAACGATTGATAAATTTTTCATAATATAGAAAAGAATTCACTATTTTCCTACTTAAATTATACTTAAATAAATGGTTAAATTAATCATACATATCCTTTATATCAATTAAGTTTCGAAACTTTTTGATACAAAAATTATTGGTAATATGTTAAATTTACATAATTTAGTTATTGATAATTGAATTTTGTTATATAATTGACAATCTGTCAAAAATTATTGAGAAAATCTAACATTTTATTAAAAATAAAGATAATAAAAATAGTTAGTGACACTCATTTTTTGTCGTGCCCTAAGTGGGCTTTGGTAGGAGAACAAGTACTTTAGCCGTTAGAAATTCTATTTGTTGAGTATTTAAGTTTAAATTTTAGTTTAAAAATATATAATGTGTTTATCAACTGATCGTACCTGGATGATCAGTACAAAATAGTGGTCAGGAACACATCTGTAGTTGAGTAGCAATTAACGAAGGGAGAGTTTGTACCTACAGACACTCTGATGCCTAAGTCAGTTCAGAGCACAGACACAAGAGAGTAAGGGTTAGAATGAATTGAATACCTGACCCTCCCATAGAGGAGGGCTTTTATAGTTGTTCTCAGCGTTGGACCAAAGGTTCCCTTAATGGGCTCGTAGGGCAGCCCATTAAGAATGACTAACAGGATCTCCTATCTAGTAGGGTAGGAATCCGTTTGCAAAATCCTATCTTAGATAGAGCAGTTCCACGATGTGTGGAGAGTGGATAAGCTCAACTGAACATGCCCGCCAAATGCGAAGCACGCGAGAAAAGTGAGAGTTGATGAAAGGACGCGAAGATATCTCCTTATTGGGTCGTCCCCGACAAATCAAGCAGGAAGAAAATTGGGCCTGCTAGGCCGAATCTAGAATACCAATTAAGCTATATTCACAAAACTAATATATATGATTTTTTCTTTTTGAATTAAAGTTAGTATATATAAATAAAAAACTTATAGTATTGTTAAACTTTGCCAATTCCTGTTTTGTATAAAAAAAAATTCCATTTTTAAGTCACTCATCAAATTATGTGAAAACCAAACCATATGTAAGAAGGTGTAATATTTTTTAACTAAAATTTGTTTTAATTTTAAAATGTGGTTAGAAGAAATTATACTTATATTAGAAATACCTATCATTTTGAAAATGCATACTGTATTATTTTTCAGTACTAATTTATTTTATCTTTTCAGATAAGCAAAAATTTTGGATCTCAAAATCCTACTTATAATTATTATTTGTTTGATTTAATATTTTTCTAGAATTGTCGATAAAGACACAAGAAAGTGCCACGTGGACAAAAAGATAGAAGAAAAAAAAACAAAACTTTTTGTTGTTAAAAAAAGGTGAAACAACTTTATATTATTAGAAAATACACAGCAAAATCACAGAAAAAAAATAGAAAGAGAAAATAACAGAAGAAGCAGAAGAATAAGGAGAAACAAGTTCACACATAATCACGATTCATCATCTTCACGGTCTCTGTTCTTCGTTCTTAGGTTAGTTTCTTTGATCCATTCTTTCTCTTTATGCATCAATTGGTCTTAATTTTTCAGAAATTTTCGTAATTGGATCTGTTTTTTTAGTCTTTGATCTGAATTTGTATTCTATTGGGGGGTTTAGTTTGATGAATTTATGGTAAAGTTTGAATTTTTGGGATAAAATTTTTGTGGGTTTTGAACCATTTATTCTGAAAATGTTATCCACTTCATGATTGATGGATATTTTCTTGTGGGGGTGGAAATAGGAATTTTGTGTGAATTTTCCCAATTTTGTAATTTTTAAGGGTTTTGAATTGTTAGATTAGAAAATCTTGGCTTCAATTTTTTTTTACCTGATTGATTTGATTAGATTAATGCTTGGTTTCATTATGGATTTTTTAATTTTGTTCAAGTTGGTGAATTAGGTCAATTTTAAATGGGATTCAATTTCTATGGTGTCAATCACATCTTCAAACCCTCTTGAAAAAAGATTTATTTTTTTATTTATTGTTGTTTGGTGAGGTTTCTTTTTTTGATGTGAAAGACAGATAGAAATGGCTTCTGATCTTAATTCTAGTTTTCTTGAGATTCTTGTTAGTTTTGACTTATTTCTAGATCCATGAATTAATTTTGATTAGTGATCCTTTATGGTTTTTATTAATTAATTATATTTCTCATGGTGTCAGATTTGTGTGCTTTTGTTTCTTAATTTTATATATTTTCACCATATCTCAAATCATGAGTAAAATGATTTTATTTGAAAAATTAATGTTAGTAGGAACTATGAAGTTCTGTATACTATGTATATTATGACTAAGACTAATTTTTCGATTGTACATTCATTTTTTTCAGTTTATAGATTAAATGCATTGCAATTTATCCATTTATTTTTATATTTAAACTAATTCAATTAGATAATATTTTGCTTGATACCTTGACACTACCAATGTTAGACAACGATTGTTTTCAATTAAGATATCAATTACATCGGATTATAATTGTAGCGAATCTTTATAGTCGTAAATTTTGTTAGGGATTCAAATATAGAAAAGTTTCTTTCAACACAAGATTGGTTCTAAATTATTTTTGTAAATATATGTGCAGGACAATTATCGCAACAAATAGAATGTCTCCATCAATGAAATCAAAATCCAAGTCAAAGGAGAAGGCTTCTGCAAAGGCTGTTAAGGAACAACAAAAGACTTCTCCAAAGAATTCTGGATCTAGTAATGATGAGAGCGGCATTCCTGCTAGTGTGTGTGATCCTATCACGGAAACAGTTCAAACTCTAGAAACATCATTGGCCGATTCTTTCGCAAAAATAAACGATACAGATGATCATTCTAGTAGTCCTCAGGGAACGGTGTCTGAGTACGATTCAGTTTCTAATAACGGAAGCTGTTCTGGTGAATCAGAAGACACTAAAGAGAAAGCTGCAAGTTCCTCTACGCGGTTAGATATTATACCTGGTTGTGATAATGACAGAAGGGATAAGATCCGACTGAAAAATGAGAGGAAGCATCAGAGGCAGAGGGAAAGGAGAGCTCATGAATTGCACGAAAAATGTGGTATGTATCTTATGTCGAAGAAGCTAGAAAAACTTACAGAGAAGTTAGTGGCGATGGGATTCTCTTCTGAGCGAGCAACATTAGCTTTGAAGTTAAATGGAGGCAAATTAGAAGAATCAATATTTTGGTTGTTTGAAGGAAGCGAAGCGAAAGATACTACCAAGCTTGCAAGTGAAATTAATTTGAAAATTGACATAAGTGAAGAGCTTCAACAGATTTATGCCATGGAAGTGAAGTACAATTGTTCAAAGCAAGAAGTTGAAAGAGTAGTTGTTGCCTGTGAAGGTGATCTTCAAAAGGCAGATGACACATTAAAAACTCAGAAGCAAGAATCTTCTGTGAATCAGTCAGAAGATTCTGCTCAAAATAATAGTTTGACGAGATCTCATGGATTACAACAACCAGCTTCAGTTTCAATACAGCAGAGAGGGAATGAAAGTGATTTCAACTATTACAATGTATGTGGTGCTGATTCCATGTTTCAAGATTCTGAAAATAGAAATCCACAGTCTTTACACATGAATCATCAAAATGAACTGACACAGAAAAGATGGGGTGTTAGTGTTACAGCATCAAATCCTTCTAATATGTTACAATCCATGCAAGCAATGCCACCATTTGTTAACATGGAGGCACAGCCGAGTGCTGCCTATAGGAATGAAGGAAGAATGATTCATCAAGGAGTAGGAAGGGAACCGGTAGTCATGATGCAGCATCCTCAATTCGCCGATGCCAAACAAAATTATCTGAATTCTATGAATGCCGCCATACCTTCAGCAACATCTGGTTGGTATGTAAACAATGTTCCGGCGTATGATAATACAAGGTTGAATGGGAATTTACTACTACAAAATCACGGTATGGGAACTGCCGGCACAGATCGCTTGCAGCAACTTAGTCAAGCTCCTTATAAAGAATATTCCCATGGATTTGGGCCGATAGACTCATCAATCTCATCAGGTGGAATGGGAGGTTTCTATAAACCGATGGCATCGTCGCCATCACCTGCAATGCCTTCTCACTCTCAACATCATGGTTCATGGAACACCGCCGCATCTCCACCTGCACTTACAGTTCCACCTTCACTTGGATTATTTTGTGGTCATCAGAATCCATCAGCCAGATCATTCAGTTCACATTCACATGTGGATTGGAATACGGGGGGCATGGTGCAAGAATTTGACTACAACAATATAGATTGGAGTTTGGATTGCCCGTCATCATCCAGATCAGGTGATGTTTGGCTAGGGTTCTCATCGTCATTGAGAAACAGTGCCGGGCATAGGATGGCCAGTTCTCACATGACAGGATCGCGAAATGTCAGCACGGCGAGGGAAACTTCGTCGTCTGCTGGCTTGCGAGATTGGACCTCGCCTTTTGCTGGGAAGGACATATTCAGTGTTCCTAGGAAGATTGTTACCTTTCCTCCTATGTAGTTATGGAAACATAAAGCAATGTCTTGAATCTTGATATGGTTGTTTCTGGTTTTCCAGTGAAATTCATCTTTTGATTTGTGGTTTATGATTGTTTTTTCACTTGCATGTGTTTTTTAATTGAAGTTCTTTTCTAATGCTCTGGTTGTGCCTGATACTGTATCAATGGCGTCCTAACTAGTTGGTGAGTTGTAGGAGTGAGAGGCAGGAGTTTTAATCAGGAGGTTTCAAACCTTGAAAACTAAAAATAACCATTAATTTACTAAATTTATCTATCAAATAAAAAAATATAAATCGATGGCTTAAGCTTCTTAACTTTCTTAAAAGTTATTATTTATTTAAACAACTACAGAGTTGTGCAATTGATGGTAGTGTAAAACTGCACCAATTAAAAAGAGCATTGTTTACTTTAGATGTTGATGAGTAATGCACATCAAACACACCAAATAGCATACTTTTAGGACAGACATTGATGGTTTTCTTTTCTTCTCCTTAGTGGCTTGGATGGTTCTACTCATTTCAAATTCTCTAGTGGCATGTTTTAGTGCCTTTGTGCCAAATTTCACGCTGGGAAATAAGTTCAGTGATTGTTGGTTGAATGGGATTTTCTTTTTGATTTCAGGGTATTTTATATCAAAGGAAAAAAATACCCATCTATTTATTGCAATTTTATTTATGCACTATTTGAGCCTATTAATTCAAGTATCCATTTGAAACCTCATACAATAAATGGAAAACTATAGAGGAGAATTCAATGACTTGTATTGTGGTGTGTTGGTTCACAAAGGTCGTCCATGTGTAATAGGCTGGTCTGCATCTCCATGAGAGACATACCCCCATTGAAATGAAAGAAACATATTGAAACTCTTATTTGCATATTTCATAACCATGATGATTATATTAATACCTTCAACTCTGTCAGAAAGCTCCGAGGATATAAGTGTCCCCAATGCATATTTGTGCTTAGTTATTTTTCTACCTGAATATACCATCATCCTCGCTTCATTAACTTTGGAAGAAAATTTCAAAATTTGCGAGTTTAGAGAAAGCTTTATTAAGAGCATTAACTATTAATCAGTATCTTACCTTAGCAAGTCTTGTTCTAGCTCTAGACCAACGTGAAATGGCACTTTCATGTTTCTGTTGGAAATCAAAGCTTTGCATTCATCTAATGTGTGATTACATGACCCTTAAGGCCTTATTTATAGACTACACTTATTAACCAACTAATCAAAGCATAACAAACAAACTAACTCCTAACTGACTTGTAACAGAAAACTGTTACTTGTCTTACAAGCTAACGGCTAGACATAAAGCAATGTCATGATATGTTTGTGTCTGATTTTCCAGTGAAATTCATCTTTTGATTTGTGGTTTATGATTGTTTTTTCACTTGCATTTGTTTTTTAATTGAAGTTCTTTTCTAATGCTCTGGTTGTGCCTGATACTGTATCAATGGCTGCGTCCCAACTACTTGGTGAGTTGTAGGAGTAAGAGGCAGGAGTTTTAATCAGGAGGTTTCAAACCTTAAAAACTATAAATAACCATTAATTTACTAAATTTATCTATTTAAAAATATAAATCGATGGCTTAAGCTTCAGAACTTTCTTAAAAGATATTATGTGTTGAAATTTGTAACCTTTTTTTTTTATTAATATATATTTGGGACTAAATAATCTATAAGAATAATATTCTTTTCTTAGTAGTTAATACAGGATAAAAAATGTCAGACCTTAGTACCGAAGTTTAAAAATGGAAAAATTGTCAGACCTTGATAGTTAATGGTAAAATATGTAGTTGCTTCTACTCAATGTAACTAAATAAACAACGAATGTAGACTTCACAGTTGACTTTTATCCTATTTAGTACTGTACTCCCTCCGGTTCTATATATAAGCAACTTTTGCCTTTCTAGATTCATTGCAAAAGTAATGAATTTAGATAATAATATTGTCTAGATTCATTACTTTTGCAATGAATCTAGAAATGCAAAAGTTGCTTATATATAGAACCGGAGGGAGTAGTATTTATGTAGTAGGACTTTAGTTCAGTTTCTTTTATCCTTGACGGCAACAGAAAGGACCCAACATCCAAGTCAAAGTATGAAAAAAAGTCCCAACATCCAATAAACAGACAAATGGTAACAGGCAAAAAGAGAACTTCATCAAACTGCTAAAACTTGGTGAAAAGCTAAACAAAATACAACTTAAGTTGAAAATAAAATTCAAGAAATTTACTTGTAACTTGTAAGACTCGAGAATCTCCAATCCCTTTCAAGTGACTATTTTCTATCTATCTTTGGAATCTATATACATTATCCTTAAAACATAATCAATAACTATTGAAACAAATCCAGAACACCTGTTCAACAGAGTCATAAGATATTCTATACACCAAAATGTTCAGTGCTCTTGGTTGACAACACCGTCAATTCCACCACCAGAACTGTCTAAACAGATATATCTTTCTCATCCTAGTATTGTAAGTCAGGAAGGCTCTGATAGGATCCAAAAACAGGGGAAATAGAATAGAACAATAAAACAATAGAAATGGGGAATGGATGTAATATTATTATACTTCAATCTAGAGATCAAACGGGATCTAGATGATAAAGGGAATACAATGGAAAATAGGTATAAGCTGGAATGTAAATAAGCAGAAATGTAAAATGAGCGATTCGAGATGCTCAATCTCCCAGTTGCTATTCTAGCCAAATTCATGCATGATTGACTCCAATGAGGAGTCTATTACTAATAGTGCTCAGATCTGTCAGATCTGATTTCTCTCTCTGCAATCTTCATCATTAATAGTGATCAATTCTGTTTTCTTTCTCAGTCATCTGTCCCTCACATTCCTTATTTACTGCAACAGAATATTCTATATTCTTCTTGCCACTTCTTCTACTAAAAACCCTACCAAAACTATCAATTCCTCCCCCTTCAAAACTCTCCTTGACCTCAAGGAGAAATCCTGGGTACTCTTTTCTCAGCTTCTCAACTAACTCCCATGAATTCTCAAACTCTGGGAGTCCTTTCCACTTCACCAACACCTCAACTTCTCCTACTGCATTTCGTCTAGTGTCCATTGCTTCTTCTGGTTCTGGCTCTAACTGCCAAGCCTCATTCATACAGCTAGGTAAAGGTTGTGGTTCCACATTTGGGGCTATAGCTTTCTTCAAAAGGGACACATGAAACACGGGGTGTACCTTACTGTCATCTGGGAGCTTTAACTTATAAGCCACTGCCCCTATCCTCTGCAATATCTCATAAGGACCATAGTACCTAGGACTCAGCTTTTGATTGTACCTCTTGGCCAATTTCTGCAACTTGTAAGGTTGAATTTTCAGATACACCATATCTCCTACCTGAAACTCAACTTCTCTTCTATGCTTGTTGGCTTGACTCCTCATCATATCTTGAGCCTTAAGCAACTGCTCCTGCATTTCCTTTAAGGCCACATTTCTCTCGGCAGTCAATCTATTAACCTCTTCTACTGCCGATAGCTGAACATCACCCTTCACTAACATGGGTGGACTTCTTCCATATAGAGCCTCAAATGGAGTAGTTTTAAGTGAAGCATGATAATTGGTGTTATACCAGTATTCTGCCCAGGCCAGCCACTTAGGCCATTGCTTTGGTTGTCTCCCAGTCAAGCATCTCAGATAGGTTTCAACACACCTATTCACCACCTCGGTTTGGCCATCCGATTGAGGATGATAAGCACTGCTGTACTTCAATTTTGTACCTGCCTGTTTAAATAATTCTGCCCAAAATGTACTCAAGAAAACTTTGTCTCTGTCTGACACTATGGATTTTGGAAACCCATGCAATTTCACAACTTCTTTAATAAAGATCCCAGCTATTTCCTTAGCAGTATAAGGATGGCTCACTGGAATGAAGTGAGCATATTTAGTCAATCTGTCTACCACTACCATAATAGTATCAATACCATGTACCTTAGGAAGTCCTCCAATAAAATCCATGGAAATGTCTGACCAAACCTGTGTAGGGATGGGTAAGGGTTGCAAAAGTCCCCCTGGGCTCAGTGTTTGGTACTTGTTTCTCTGACATGTCTCACAAGCTTGTACATAGTCTTGGATTCTTTTCCTCATGCCTTCCCAATACACAATGCTAGCTAGTTTCTTATAAGTTCTCAGATACCCAGAATGTCCACTAGGAGATGTATCATGAAATTCATGTAATAACCAAGCAATTCTAGGAGATTGCTTAGGAATCACTACTCTACCATCATGATATAGCCTTCCACCTTTTAAGTGAAATCCAGGATGACTGAGAGGATCTGCAATCAAGGCTTGTATTATCCCCTTCAGTTTATCATCTTGCTGCACTTCCTCTTCTAAACCTTCCCAAGCCTCACATTGTACTGTTGTGATGGTCTGGTACTGCATCTGTCTGGATAAAGCATCAGCCACATTGTTCTCTTTCCCTGGTTTGTACTTAATGTCAAAGTCAAAGCCTAATAGCTTTGCAATCCACTTCTGCTGGTCTTCCCCCATGCTCTTCTGCTCAGTAATATATTTCAAACTCTTCTGATCAGTGTGAATTTGAAAATGTCTTCCAAGTAAATATGGCCTCCATTTTTGCACTGCCACCACTATAGCTATCAGCTCTCTTTCATAAACTGACTTCTGTTGTGCTCTGTCAGATAACGTCTGACTCATATAAGCTATGGGTCTGCCATCTTGCATCAGTACCGCCCCAATTCCCTTACCTGATGCATCAGTCTCCACAATAAATTCCTTATTAAAATCAGGCATGGCTAGTACTGGAATAGTGGTCATGGACTGCTTCAGCTTGTCAAAGGCCAGTTGAGCTTCTTCACCCCATTTAAAATTGTCCTTCTTCAATAACTGAGTTAATGGCCACGCTATCTTGCTATAATTTCTGACAAACTTTCTATAATATCCAGTTAAGCCTAAAAATCCCCTCAAACTCTTAAGTTCCTTCGGGGCAGGCCATCTCAACATATCTTCAATCTTCTTGGGGTCAGCTGATACCCCTCTACCAGAAATTAAATGGCCCAAATACTCAATTTCTACTTGGCCAAAGGAACACTTTTTTTTATTGGCAAACAGTTTGTGAGTGTGCAGAACTTGTAAAATTTCTTTCAAATGCTTCACATGTTCCTCTTTGTTGGCACTATATATTAGAATATCATCAAAAAACACCAACACAAATTTTCTCAAATAAGGTCTTAACACTTCATTCATCAAAGCTTGGAAGGTTGAAGGAGCATTAGTAAGGCCAAAAGGCATAACCAAATACTCATAGTGACCTTCATGAGTTCTAAAGGCTGTTTTGGCAATATCCTCATCCCTCATCCTAATTTGATGGTACCCAGACTTAAGATCTAACTTTGAAAAAATTACTGCACCACCTAGTTCATCCAACAGTTCATCTATAACCGGAATGGGGAATTTATTTGGGATAGTTACCTTGTTCAAGGCTCTGTAATCAGTACAAAATCTCCACCCTCCATCTTTCTTTTTCACCAATAAAACTGGGCTTGAAAATGGACTTGTACTGTGCCTTATGATCCCAGCTTGCATCATCTCCTTCACAATCTTCTCTATCTCATTCTTTTGGTAGTATGGGTACCTGTATGGCCTCAAATTAGGAATATTAGCATCTGGTTTGAGCAGAATAGCATGGTCATGTTCCCTTATCGGTGGTAAACCAGAGGGCATATTAAACACTTCAGCAAATTCCTCAATTATCTCCTCCCATTCAGACACATCTCCACTTGCTGAGGGTACTGTTTTGGCCTCCGTTAAGGACTGGATATAGAATCCTATACCCTCATTTGACAGAGCCTTAATCATTGCCTTCCAAGTCGCTTGACTGTTACACATAGCTGGATCCCCTTGAATGGTGTACTTCTGCCCATCTACTTCACACTTCAAGCACAAGTTTCCAAAATTAGCTTCTATGTTTCCCAAACTAGCCAACCAATCCATTCCCAATACCATTTCTGAACCACTTAGCTCCATTAGGAAAAAATGTTGTTTGAAATCTACCCCTTGAATCTGGAATTGCAGCCCTTCACACACACCTTGATTCCTCACCTTCTCACCATTGCCTACTTCAATAACATAAGTAGGTGTGTTCCTCAGATTCAGTCCTAACTCCTCCACCAATCTGGTTGCTATGAAGTTGCTAGTAGCACCAGAATCAATCAATGTGAGGACCCTTCTGTTACCAATCATCACCCACACTTTGAAAGACTTGTTTGAAGTAAGTCCTTCCTTGCTATGCAATGATAGCTTCAGAGTCTTTAATTCCACCTCAATTTCACTATGCTTCTCTTCCTCCTCTACTGCAGGTGCTTCTTCCTCACTACTCCAATCACCCAACCACAAATTCATATGTTTGAATTTGCAAATGTGATCTCTACCCCATTTCTCACCACACTTGAAGCATAAACCCTTCTTATGCCTCTCCTCCAACTCTGTAGGACTTAATCTCTTGCCTTTGAATCTATCTCCACTTACGGCTCCCCCCTTATCATTGTCTCTTTTGACTGCACCAAAATCACCAGGGTCTCTAAACTTAGATAGACTATTTCTGTCCTTCCCTTCTCCTTTTTCTTTTCCTCCAATTCCACGTTTCAGCAAGGCTTCATTCTTTTCCTCTAGCAACAAAGCACGATCCATAATCTCAGCTAAGTCTTGACAATCATAGAGCTTCAACTCAGCTTGGATCTCTTCCTTAAGGCCATTTAAGAATATGCTATCAAGCATTACTCTCTCTTCTCTTCGTATGGGAACTACCAACAACTCAAATTGTTCTCTATATTCCATAACTGATCCTTTTTGCTTCAGATTCAATAATGGACCAAGTGGATTTTGAAGAATTCCTGGCTGGAATCTTCTTATCACAGCAACTTTAAACTCATTCCAAGTCCTTGATGGAGTTTGTTCTTCCCACCACACATACCAATTCAAGGCCTTATCCTCCAATGCTATCACTGCTGCATCTAACTTCTCACGGACACTCACCTCATTCAATCGAAAATATCTTTCGATCCTCACCAACCATCCATATGCATCGTCGCCTTTGAAAACTGGAATCTCTAGCTTCCTCCGATTCCCATGAAATCTGGGTATGTAACCTCTGTTTTGCTCCGGTCTCTCTCGCGAGTCCCGCGACATCGTGCTACTATCACTACCTCCTTCATCATCCTCGTCGCGTGGGTGTCTCCTTCCTACCGGACGTCCAGTTCTCCGCCGAGGTCGTGTCTGTTGTTCGATCAGTAATTTTCGAATCTGCTCTAACGTGGTTTCGACAGTACCCAACCTCTGATCAATCGTATCTACTCGATTTTCCATAATGAATCGCGTAGTTACCCTCCACAAGCGCAATTGCAACCAAAGCTCTCGATACCAAATTGATAGGATCCAAAAACAGGGGAAATAGAATAGAACAATAAAACAATAGAAATGGGGAATGGATGTAATATTATTAT
This sequence comes from Trifolium fragiferum, assembly GCA_954870985.1. Lineage (NCBI taxonomy): Eukaryota > Viridiplantae > Streptophyta > Magnoliopsida > Fabales > Fabaceae > Trifolium > Trifolium fragiferum. Next base: position 15,651,550 of record OX940792.1, read on the forward strand.
ACTTCAATCTAGAGATCAAACGGGATCTAGATGATAAAGGGAATACAATGGAAAATAGGTATAAGCTGGAATGTAAATAAGCAGAAATGTAAAATGAGCGATTCGAGATGCTCAATCTCCCAGTTGCTATTCTAGCCAAATTCATGCATGATTGACTCCAATGAGGAGTCTATTACTAATAGTGCTCAGATCTGTCAGATCTGATTTCTCTCTCTGCAATCTTCATCATTAATAGTGATCAATTCTGTTTTCTTTCTCAGTCATCTGTCCCTCACATTCCTTATTTACTGCAACAGAATATTCTATATTCTTCTTGCCACTTCTTCTACTAAAAACCCTACCAAAACTATCAGGCTCTGGCTTTGATTGGATCAGCATTTAAATATTCAAATGCATACATCTGTTTACTCTCTTCCAACCCATCTATCTCCATCACAGCCTGTAACAGTTCAGAGGTATCAACTGAACATTTGCTGTGCTCAATCGAATCAGCCAATCGTCTGATGCTTGATGCCACTGTCATCAATGCATCCTGAAGTTCATCTGAGCTACGAGACCGTTTTGGAGGTTGCCTTAGAGGTGGGACCACTGGAGGCTCATCATAGCCATCAGGAATCTGGCCATAATCTGGAGGCCCATTGTATGACTCAGTTCCATCTGTATCACTTGTGTTTTCTGAACTAGGAGATGCAAATGAGGCTGACTCATCCTCATAATTCTTTATGTCCACCACTTGACCATTACCATCCTTCATCTTTGCCCAACAACTCGCAGCTTGATAATTTCCACAAACAATTTTAAGTTGTTCATACATCTCTATTTGTTTTCCACGAAATCCTTTTGCATTTGGGTGTGCCTATCAAATGAATTAGAGAACATTAAAATGGTATTTTGATTTAATTTTTAGCGTTCAATATGTGAGAAAGATTAAAGATACTCACCACAACATATCTCTTCCAAAGCTCATCATGATCACACTCAATCATCTTCGTATTTGGATTCCACCTGAAACCATCCTGACTCAGAATATCTTTTATTACTCTATACCTCTTCTTAAGTGTCTTCAGACGGTTGATAACTTTCTGATTATTCAAGTTTAAGTTGAAACATGTATTTACAGCTACACAAGCTGCAGTATATGCATTCTCATTGAAACATTTTTCAATTCTGTTTCCACTTTTTGCTTGAATAACCAGAGCTTCAACTAGACACTTATCCATTACATTTGACCACACGACATTTCTTCCCTTATTTTTCATATCCCTTCTTTGTCCTTGCAGATCACAGTGCTCCATTTCTACATGCAAACAACACAGGAATGAACACTGTTCAATTTATTATAATATTTCAATACATATTTAATATTGCTACTCTGATTTACTTAAACATGAAGAAAAGTCTCGGCTCAGCGGTTAAAGTTGGTACCGTGTGACTAGGATGTCATAGGATTGAGACTTGGAGTTGGTCTCTCAAATGTAAGATAAAACTACATATAACAAAGTCCAGTTGCCATCACAGGAGCTTCGGAAGACCAGGGTTCCTTATTGTCATTTTCCTTTTTAAAACATAAATTAAAAGGGGAAGAAATGGTTTGAAGTAACCAAATTCCGCCACTGGTGTGTGCTTATTTGTGTACATATGCACATGTAATACACCTCAAAGGTTGCATCAGAAAGCAACAATTTAATTCCATCAACACAAGGTTATAAAAAAAAATAAAAAATTCCACCAATACAATATTTTACCTAAAAGAAAGGGAGTTAAGGTTTCATAAGGGTAGTATTTTGTAATAAAATCACTAATATTCCATAAATTCTTTTTTCACTGAACAAGAAAAAAATGTTGCAATTAAAATCATATGCTAATGTGTTCTTCATCAATTGTGAACAAATAAAGCATTTTGATAGTGATGTGCAAGGTTCCTGGACCAGAATTTTATTTATAATGTTCATCGGTTACTTCAAAACCAGTCAATAAAGGTACAACTCAAGGTTTTCAAACTCGTTAATATGAACTAACAAAGGAACTGAGAGGGTATACAGTCAAATAGTTTTAAAGAAATGGACATAAATAAAAATAATTGAATACTTTTAAGTTTTAAAGTCTAACTCTAGTTGGAAGTATCAATGGCTGTAAAATATTTAAACCTGCCAATAAAACAGGCCATATACATTTAAATTTAATTTCATAAGCTCTGAATCTATCCATATACTTTAAATTAATTTCATTAGATGGATGGAGTGTAAAAGAATGTCATTTAAGTAGAAAAGTTGTACAAAGCAAATATAAGCATTTAATCATACCATATTAATATTGTAGTCGATCCTTTCTGACAATATACATATCACAGCCACACCTCACAATGCACCTAATAGACCCATAACTAATAACACCTTAGCACTGTTCAGGTCATACAGACACAGACTCGATCTAGAAGTATACTATATTAGAGCCTAATGCTCACATATTTGAGAGTCATTCTTTCAACTCTAAACTTGTTACAGATTTTCATAATGTTGATGAAACTTTTTAAAGGATTTAATTGTTACCTAAAAAACTTACGAGACCTAACTGTTACAAACGCGAAACTTAAAGATCCCTAAATGCATTTGGTTTTGGCCTATAATATATTAGTATAATCAACATAAAAAGAAGGGAGAAAAGCACAAAGTTTCTAAAGTTTGTAATAACGCCGCATATATACTACAGATATCGAATATTGATTACACAGACACATAATAGGTACTTCTTAGAAAGGAAATGAAAAACTTCATTAACATTCTACTAAAATGAAGTAAAAATTGCTACTCCTTTCGTATTTAGTAGATTAAATGAAGAACTACAACTACAACAAATAACAATAACACATTTCAACACTTCAAAATCACATTAACCTAAATAAAACCCAAAATGTAGTAAATGCAGCTGAAAATTCACTTTCAACAACTTGCAACAACAAGAGTACTATTACACAACGGATTTACAATTTACAAACACATCATAAAAAGCTAAATACAAAGTTTGAATTTGAATATCATCAATAAATTCCATTTTTAAACTCGAACTCATGAATCAAACTGAAGCATATATGGAAAATAGAAAACAAGAACTAGTGAATGGGAGAATGTTGAGAACGGTTACCTGATTAGGAGAAATGGATCGTGGAGAGAAGCATTAGCGGCGTCAATGGAGTGAAAGAGATCGGTTGCAAAAGGTTAGATAGATATAGTAAGGGTTTTTCTCGGGAAAATATGATGGGAAAATTTCGTTTGCATTTTCCCGAAAACCAAATAAATGCTAACAAAAGAAAAAGTGGATCAGGTTCACCGCGGTGAAAGATGTTGATTGAAGGACCTACCAAAATAGAGAGTGGATTGTCTCAATTGGAGACCTCTCAATTGTCTCTCAAGTGTGATCCCAACCACACATCAGGAGAGAGAGTGTGCAAAAAATAATAATAAAAAATAAATGAAATAAAAGTGATGAAATTGAATGGTTGGATCTTCCACTTCTCCCTCTCAAGTGGCAATCCACACTTGAGGGAATCTACTCTCACCAAAATAAGTAGTATAAAATTAAAAATTATATGCTTAATTACAATTTCTATTCCCAAATTTTATCTTCCATTTCGGAATAGTGTTTTGTAAGAGTTAAATTTACTACTATATTCTTTCCGTAACACTTTATAAATAAAATTAACTTTTTAGATTTATTGTAAATTTAATGTATAGACCAAATACATTAAATTTACAATAAATTTAAAAAATCAATTTTACTTATAAAGTGTTACGAAATGAGTATAAAAAATTTATGGTTTAAGAGAAGGAGATTATTTTATAAAAAATTATTTTTTAATAAAAATAATCATTTTTAAAAATTTCCATCTGTTTCATACAGATTTTTAACTTAATCATAATATAAAAATGATTAGAAAATAATTAAAAATAGAACCTGCTAAGTTCTTTTAACAATATAATTATAGTTTTTAGGTGAAATACATATATGTTCTTTAATTTTTGCATTTGTATCATATAAATTTTTTCGTTTTAAATATGTATTTTAAGTATCATCTAAGTCCTTCATTCCATTCATATAATTTAGGACTTAGATACATTTTAAAAACTTAAAAAATTTATTTATAATAAAAAATTTAAAACTTAAAGGAGTTATGTGATCCAAATGAGTAGTAGAAGATCACAAAAGCATCACAATTCACAAACAACATGAGAACCACCGCCACCACCACCACAATGGACAAAGAAATAGACACATTCCTTAGAAAACTTTCCATAGCCGCCATAACCATAGCTTCACTAACACTCATCATTCTCTTCCTCCAAATCCCAGACACATGCGTTCCACCTGAAGCCCCATCCAAACCTCACCTCCGTTTCCCCAAATCTTCCTGCGACTTCACCTCTTCCCGCCCTCACCTCCCCTCCGACAAAAAAAACAACCGTCTCTGGTCCTCTCGCGACTGGAACACCAAACTCCATTCCTTTTCCCTTATCTTCCTCCCAATTCGCGATCTAGGTCTTCTCCATAACAATTCCAAAATCCTCTGTCTCTCCGCCGGTGCCGGTCATGAAGTCGCTGCATTACAGCGGCTCGGTGTTGACGATGTTACCGGCGTTGAATTGTTTGATTCTCCGCCTCTTGTTAGTCGAGCGGATCCGCATAATTTGCCTTTTTTTGATGATGCGTTTGATTTTGCTTTCACTGCGAGATTCGATGAGGCGTTGTTTCCGGCGAGATTTGCCGCTGAGATGGAGAGAGTTGTTAGGGTTGGTGGTGTTTGTTTTGTTCTTGTTGGGGAATGTGGAGCTTATGAGGTCAGAGAGATTGTTAGTTTGTTTAGGAATTCTAGATTTGTTAGTTCTAGTAATGTTAATTTGATTGGAATTAGAATGACTAGTATTCTTATGAGAACTACAAAATCATCTTCATGATTCTTGCTTATGTTTTTCAAATATTGTATGATTTATTTGTGTATTATTATGTATATTTGTTTACTTGATGTTATTTGTTATTAATTAATTTGTTAATGTTATCATATATATTGATGTTGATGGATATAGATAGACTATGAAGATATGAAATACCGACACTCATCAGATTAGGTGTGTTCCATTGGCGGACATGCGTTGGTGTTTGACACCGACATTTAAGATTGCATTCAATTTTGTCATTTTTTAAAATTATTATAGGTGTCCACATGTATGTGTTTGTGTTTGTGCTTTATAGCTATGAAGCATCAACATAGTTATCTGAGATGACACTATCCCGATGGAGTGAGTTCAGTCAAAGTTTTCAAATTAAGATATTTGTTTCGAAACACACATGTAATGAAAAAGGATGTAAAAATAAACAAGCTAATAGTAAATGGGCTGTTAAGAAACTAGAGGACAAGATCAGAACCGAACCTAGCCTTAGTCGCTGTGAAGCACGCGCCTATTTAAAGCGAGAGTTTGGGGTGCATGTAGATGATTTGAAGATTTCTAGAGCTTTGGAACGGGCTAGAGAATTGGTTGAAGCGAGTGAAGATGCGTCACCATCTTCTCCAGCCTCACAACCAGTTCAACCACAACAAGATATACCTGCAAATGTTAGTATGTGTTTGTGTTTATAGTTTCTGATTTAATAGTCTACATTTGTTTTTATAATGACTTTGAATGGCTGCTTTAATGGCTCCAAATGCAGAGTTTGGTCTAGATTTAGGAGGATTGTGGTATGATTAGTTTTGATTATGTCTTCTTACGTGTAGGAACTGGCTTACGCGAGTGTTGGTGATAATGCAGCTGCAACTCCTTCAGATGAACAGGACCTACCACAACATTGGTCAAGGTTCTGAGATTTTATTTTCTGATATTAAGGGTTTAGCTGCACACAATAGGTGCAATTTTTTGGATTGTATTTTCTGATTTTGATTGTGTGAATCAATGGACACATAGTAGATGCTAACTTTTTTGAGATTTTATTTCTAAACACTCATGATGTAAATGCACATAGTAAGTTGCAAGTTTATTGGATTCTAAAAGGGTCGTCCTATGAATTAATGCAATCTTGATATGGTAGATTCCATTGAAATTTGAATTACTGTTATTAGAATCATATGGAAGATTCCATTTGAATTCATATTCTGCATCAAGGTTGTTTTTATAATTATAGCCTTGTACTTTTATTTCATTTTCATCAGCAACATGATTAGTTCTATTGCGTTTGTCAATTGTGCTCGTCATTTATACTTGAAATATCTCCACTTTTGAATAATTTCTTTCTTGGACAATTTGTCGATCTGTTTTCAGTGCTATAGTACTGCTCTGAACCCGAACCGTTGTTAAACAGTACAATTTGTGTCCAGTTTTCTTTCTTTAACTGAATTGTGTTCATGCGTTACTGATTTGGTAGAGGCTGTCAAATATATTATATAATAACAAGATCAACAATAACAACAGAGCCTTTTATTTAGTGCCAGCTACATGGATAATTGACAACATGAATGCTGTCATGTAAAAGTTACAAAACAGGTCATTTATGTCTAATAGAACACGTAAAAGTCTTCATTTCCTTTACTTGTCATTTGATCTTCCTGTTCGTTTACAACAAAGGAAATAGGCATTTATCCCGATACATTTACCTTGGTAAAATGTTTGAGATAGTAACATCATTAATGGACGGGGTCTTGGAGGTCATTCTTTGAATCTAAAAAACATAAGCATAAGCATGGAAAGAAGAATCTAAAAAACTTTGAATCTGTGTGATGAAATTCTAAACAACACACAAAGGAAAAAAATACAAGAATTTGATGGAAAGTTGAATCTAGGCACAAAGGAAAATAAGGTTGCAAACAAGTGGTGGAGGTGGAAGGTGATGAGATGCAGGACAACAGGAAGAGAGAGTAACAAAGAAGGAGTTGAGAAAAAATTATACAATGTAGGAAGATTATAATGGTCTATCAAATCTAGCGGATATTATTACTTACCCATGGTGGGAGACCTAAGTCACTTTCCCACCCTAGCCTTGGCCGTCTTGGAGGTCATTCTTCCAATTGAAAATGCAGGTTGTTTGGGTTTTGGAAGGGCCATCGACGTGTCACTTGCCAACATTACAACAGCAGTTGATATGGTTGGTCTATCTGCCGCATCTTCTTGAACACATAACATACCAATGTTTATGCACCTCACAACTTCATTGGTTATACAGGTTTTTGCAAGTTCCGAATGCATAATATCCAAACAGTTTCCTTCACACCATTTTTTCCATGTCTGCAAGTTATTGTGAATATTGTTAAGCTCAAAGCTAACGCTATTGTATAAATTCTTGATCAGATAAGAATGAAAAACTCACGTATAAAAGAAGACTTTGACCATGTTCTGACATATAGAATCCAGTATTCTTTTTCCTACTAATGATTACTAAAACTAGTACTCCAAAGCCAAATACGTCAGATTTCACGGAAAATACTCCTTCCATTGCATATTCTGGTGCCATATATCCACTATTGGAAATCAATAGAAGTTTGCTATTTTTCAACTAATTAAGTTCGTATTGTTTAAAAACATGTTTGGGATAAGTATAAGTTAACTCACTAGGTGCCCATTATTCGCCTTGTATTTGCCTGGTTTTGGCCTATTTCAAATGCCCTTGCCAATCCAAAATCTGATATTTTGGGATTCATTTCATGATCTAATAGAACATTGCTAGCTTTGAGATCTCTATGAATTACCCTTAGTCTAGAGTCCTCATGGAGGTATAAAAGGCCTTTTGCAATTCCATTGATAATGCTCAAACTTAGTTTCCAATTGAGTTCCATTCTTTTTTCATCATCTGCAACAAAAAGACAGAACAGATCCCAGCAAAATATCAGTATCCATATAGAAAACTGAAGTTCATTTTTAATTTGAAAAATAAGTTTTTTATTTTCATCTTGTTTTTTGTTTTTAGTTACAAAACTATCACTTTGTTTTCAACGCGTCTCTTGTTTCCAAAATGTACATGAAAACAAATTCCCCCTTCCCCATTGTGGCTATCTGAAAACTTACCAAACAGGTGACAGTCGAGACTAGCATTTGGCATAAACTCATACACAAGTAGCTTTTCATTTCCTTCCATGCTGCATGCCAAAAGTCTTACAAGGTTGCGATGTTGCAATTTAGCTATAAACATTACTTCATTCTTGAACTCTTCTGAGCCTTGACCTGATTTTCTTGACAGCCTTTTTACTGCTATTTGTCTTCCATCTGGCAGAATTCCCTATAAAAGATTGAAACTAAATTAAAAACTTAAAGAAAAAGTGACCATATTTAATAACCTATATTAAAACTTCCAAATCATTAATACCTTATAAACTGAGCCAAATCCACCTTCTCCTAACTTGGTTGTTTCTGAAAAGTTATCAGTACAATGTTGAATTGTGATCAATGGAATTGTAGGCAGGTCTGCATTAAGTGTTTCCTCATATGCAGGTGTCAGCCAATCTACAAAGGTAGTTTGTTTTTATACCTCTATTGTTGAATGACCATATTTGAATGTGTGAAGTAAGCTAAGCTACCATAAAAAATTGTAACATTTATTATTGCAGGAAGTTACCTTTTCTAACTCTATTCTTGTACCAGATGCAATATATAGTCGAACATAGTAGAATTACTGACCCCAGCACACTAAAGCCAATGATCAACCTTCCTGACTTATTACTAGTACCCTGCTTGTTTGCTGTAAAAGAGGAATGTGATGTATATCTATTTTGTATGTGTGTGGTTGGCATAACATTTGGTTGTGAATTGTATTTTTTTTTAGGTGTGATGGAGTGAAAATAGAAAGTAATTAGTGAGAATGCAGTTCAGGAAACACAGAAAACAATGATGAGTTTTTTTGTCTTCAAAATTTTCAAAAACTTCCATAACGCCATCTCTAATGTTTAATTTATCAGTGAAAATGGAAATTGGAAACACCAGAAGTAAACAGGCCCTAAAAGCAACCGATGTGTTACCTGTTTGTGGATCAGGCACAAGTACCGACGAAGGTGATTGATTGTGGAGAAGATAGAACATATTATCATCATACCTAATCAGACAACTAGCAGATGAAACCTGCCACCCCAACTCACGTTTACAACATATGTTAACCTTTGCTAACATAGACTGCAAACACTGTCTGCACCTTTCGTTTGTAAGATCTCTACTGCATTGAACCAGTCCGTACCTACTCTCAGTAGAACTCAAATTGAAACCATCCATATAGTACAATTGGTTGGTCTCATTAGTTGCTTTTCTAATCAAACGTTTCATCAAATCTTCACCTTTCGGAATCTCTATTGCACTAGAGACTTTTTTGGTTCCAAAATGAATCCAATAAGGGTATGTTGTGACTTTCCCAAAGAAGTTGTAACTTGAGTACCTAAAAATGCAGGACATATAAAATATAGTAGCAAAGACTCTATTGGGGCAAAGGTCAAGAACTTCTCTGGCAGCAGCAGAGACACAAAGTTGACAAAAGTATCCAACCACATCACCGCGACAATCATAGAGACCATACACTGTATCTCCTTTGGTTGTGCTGTCCCCTATGCTGGTGTAGTTATAGCCTTTGCTTGTGGCTGCATCAGCTGATAGATATGAGACGATGGTATTGAGATTTTTTTGGTATGCATTGCTAAGAGGCTGTTCTCTTGAGTAATCACAGTCATCTCTTACATAAGTGGGAGTGGGATATTGAGCTTTTGTAATGATTTGTTTGAAGCTTAGATATAGTAGGAAAGCAAAAACTATTGATGTCAAATTTAGTTGTGTTACTTCCATATGGATTACTATGGTCCTTCCTTGGCTCCAAATATTATAATATATAAGTCTCGGTGGTCTAAAATACTGCCAGTTCCATGAGCACCAGGACCACACAGAGGATTGTCTACAGTTCAAAAGCGTTGTGAAAGACGTTGTATGCAAGAGGAAAATGATACCCTACCTCTCAGAAGAAGGGCTAACGTTGCCAAAAATGAACATCCCAGGACGGCCAACTCCCCATAGTGATTGTCATAACAGGAGGTATCCCTCCAATGGGGCAGGATTCATACAAATCCATCAAAAGAAAAAAGAAGTCTACTCTTCATGTGTTTCTGTTAGTATTGTTTTTTTCCTTTCATGTGTTTCTATTAATATGACAGAAAAATTATTTAAAATTTGTATGACTAGTACTTTGTTTGCACTTTACAGGCCTAAAGTTTCCATTGACCTGGCGTGAGTAATGATTTGTCTACCAACTATATTTTGTTTAGCAAGTTTTGTTTTATTTTTCCCCTATTAAGGCTTTGTCTTGGACATTAGTTTTTGGCAAAAAGTGATTCATCGCGAGATGTTGGCCTTTAGTCCTTGGGTAGAAGCGGCTCATATTTTAATGTGATGTTCTTGCAAAACTATATAGCAGTACATATTTTATTGTTGATTTCTCTTATTGTCTATCTATACATGGAATTTTGTTTATGGCTTCTCATTAGTGCTCTAATTATAGCTTCTTTAATAGAACATTTGTGTTATTTGAACATCAAATCCAAATACAGACATCATATGCAACATCGCATGTATTTTTTTGTATATGTCTCTTTTTAGTATTTTCTACAACTTATACACATTTACAAAATATACACAAAAACCTAAGGACACTGTATTTGAATCACTAGACAAATATTTGTCACCCTGAGAGAGAGAAGAGATGATTCATTTGAGAACTCTTTGCACTGATGTGCTTGTTTATTGATTATTATTTGATGCGAGTCAAGATCTGTTGCAATCTGCTCCACCTTCACAACCAATTCAATCACAACAAGATATACATGCAAATGTTAGTATGTTAGTCTACATTTGACTTTTAATGTCTGATTTAGTGGCTCCAAATGCAGAGTTTGGTTTAGATTTAGGAGGATTGTGGTTTAAATATTAGTTTAATGCTGGTATTGTACCTTATGTGGTTTATAGTTTTGATTATGTCTTCTTATCTGTAGGAACTAGCTTACGCGAGTGTTGGTGATAATGTAGCTGCAACTCCTTTGGTAGCACCTGCCACAACATTGATCAAGGTTCTGAGATTCTATTTTCTGATATTAAGGGTTTAGCTGTACATAATAGGTATAATATTTCTTTTTACTTTATTTTCTGATTTTGATCGTGCGAATGGACAGATAGTAGGTGCACACTTTTTTGAGATTTTATTTCCAAACACTCATGATGTAAATGCACATAGTAAGTTGCAAGTTTTTTGGATTCTAAAAGGGTTGTCCTATGAATTAATGCAATCTTGATATGGTAGATTCCATTTGAATTCATATTACTGCATTAAGTTTGTTTTTATAGCCTTTCGGCAACATGGTTAGTTTAACTGCCGTTGTCAATTATGCTTGTCATCTGCATATGACTACAATTCTTTGCAAAATCAAGAATCACAACTGACAGTTACCATGACTTCAATTAAAACCTTAGTCTACGTAAACTTTAAAGTTCTTACTCAATGCTCGATTAACTTGTATAGTTTACACAAAATGTTCTTTGGAAATAAAGTTATTACATTAAATTATCAAACTCATAAAAAAAAGATTGGAGAGTTACAAACAAGACATGCTGAATCTCTTTATTTTGCACATTTGAAGTAAATTTCCATTCCTATCATCCGATTTTTCCATTCCTCTTGCTTTACAGCCTGAAGTGTTCTAATGCAGAATTACCATCTAGCCCTTTCCCATAGTAGTGTGAAACCAATCCCTTAACCGATGTTTCCTTGTAAACTGGAGGATTCTCTGGTGTCAGCAACTCACTTATAGGTCCATATAGTTTTGAATTCTCGGGGGCAAGATGCTGCCTGAAAAAGCATGCTACTGAAACTCTTGGACCAATCTTTTGTGCTAGAACTCTGTGCTTAACGCTGAGAAACTTATCGTTTGTGATTAACTGCAAAAAATTGTTTAGGCATTGAAAACCAATTTGGATTAGCTTCTATATATCATAATATTTTACTGGTTGATGATTCTAGGCTTTGCTTCTAAAGGACTCGAAAGCTTATTTTATGAAATGTACTAATACAAATGAAACTGCGTAGAATCATAGGAACTAAAAATATGTTAGACTGCAAATTGATGTTACAAGGAGATGACACATAGATAGATAGATAGAGAAATGTTATGTTCTACAAGAAAATGGATAGATTTACCTGCATCATGTCACCGAGGTTAACAACCAAAGCGCCGGGAATTGGTGTGACATCAATCCATTGATCTTCATAGAAAACTTGGAGGCCACCAATTTTATCTTGCAAGAGAACAGTGAGGAAGCTACTGTCGGAATGAGCACTGGTGCCAAAAGTCAATTCTGGCTCAGGACAAGGTGGGTAATAATGAGAAATTAGGAAAAGCCCTTCTGCACAATCTATGTCCTTAAGGTAACTTGAATTGAGACCTAATGCTTCAGATAGCAATTCAAACAGAATCATGCCCACTTTCTTAACATGTTCTGAGTACTCAATTGTTATATCTCTGCAAATAAATAAAGTTAAATAATTATGTTCTAAAAAAGTAGATCCTGTCTCTTTTGTTGTTGTTTTAAAGTACTATTTTCTCATCACACTTATTCATCTCTCTGCAATCCGAAATGTATTTCACAAGTCTTTGTGAGCTTAACTCAATTGGTAGGGACACCGCATTTTATATTCAGAGGCCGAGGTTCGTACCACAAACACCTCATTTATCCACTTTAAAAGTGCAATTTCTAGTCAGTAGGCTACTTGACAAAAAAAAAAAAATGTAATTCCACAAAACAATTATTAATACTACAAAAAAGAAAACATTTCATAAAAAGGAACATATATTTTAAATTGAACATTTCTTAAAAAAGAAATATATTTGAAAATAAGTAACAAACAAAAAGCAACACAAAATTTCTAAAAAAAATTATTTAAAAAGGAACATAGGGAAATTGAGAATGGATGATAATATATACCTGCAAACTGTAGGCAGTTCTTGAGGGTCAAGAGGTTGAGGAGCCATAACACAAGAAAGAGAATCTCTCCAATTAACAGCAGGAGTAACATACAAATCAAAATTAGTATTATAATAAGCCCTTTTAGTAATATCACGAGAATAAAACTCTTTCTTAATTTCAGTATCTTGTTCATGAAATCTAAGCACACCATCAATCATATCATCCAAAACAGTAGATGGAATACCATGGTTGATCACTTGAAAAAAACCCCATTTTTCACTTGCATACTTTACTTTCTCAATTATCTCAAAACGTGAACTTGATGATGAATTACTTGTAAATAAAGGTCCAAAGTCTATGATTGGAATACTGAGATTTGTTGAATTAGTTTGTTTGTTCTCATGTTGATGAATCTTATCATGAATGAAAATCTTAGGGACTTTGGTAAAACCAGCATCTACAAGTCCTTTTACACCTGCTTTTGATTCATCAAGAAGCTTCAATTCTTTGTACCTATCATAAACATGTTCATGGTCTTGTTTGTTTTCTTCTAGTTTTGTGTTCACCATGTTATCTTTCACTGTTTTTTCTTTAACACAACAGTAACTCAATAATAGATGAGATAGTATGTCTTTGGCTTTAAAGGAAAATAATTTTCTGATTTATTCTATAATAAATATTTTAATCTTTGGCACACATTCCTAATTTTTTATTTGTTTTAATATATTTTAATCTTTGGCTTTATAATTGAGTTATTTATTTTGTCATAATTCTTATAAAAAGTTGGTGGCCACCAAGTTGATCTTGTAAAAGAACAGTAAGGAAACTACTGTTAGAATGAGCACTGGTAGTAGGTACCAAAAGTCAGTTCTGGCTGGCTCAGGGGCAAGGTGGGAAATTAGGAAAAGTCCCTCTGCACAATGCCCCTTATATAGCTGATTCAAATTCAATCGCTAATTTTATAAAAAATTTAAAATGAAATTAGTTAACTTATTGGCTATAAGCTATAAACTAGTTTATTTTTAGCCAAACATGAAGTGTGACATTTGAATTTTCTTATTAATCTTTAGCACACATTCGTTCACTAGTATTTTTATTTTTTGCTTCCCCTATATTAGGAGGACATTTAAGGCATTGTTGGGTTGCATTTTGATAAATTGTTCTAGAAGTTGTTTTGTTTCAGTTCATTGCTGTTTCAGTAATAAGTGTTGGATATTTTATTATATAATTTATTTTAAAGTTAATTATTTTAAAGTTAATTATTTTATAATAATTAAATTAACTTATTTACCGAGGTAACATTTGTTGTTTATACACTATTAAGAAATAGATGATGTTTTTGCTCTGCTAGGGTTTTTTCTTGGGTGAGTGTAGAGGATTCATCCGTGTTGATGTTCGCTAGGTTTCACCTAGCTTGAACGTTACAAAGGTTGATCGAGCCCCTCTGCACGTTTCAAGAATTCTCTAGGTAGAGTTGCATCTATGCACTCAACCGCTACTCATAGCCAACACTCTCCGGCGCCGCCGAGGCCTCCGAATAATGGTAATACTAGTAACAAGAAATGTTCTTTTCGTGATAAATTGCTTGGTAATCAAGAACCGATCCCGAGACGAGAAACGATTGATCTCATTGGTAATAATCTGTTTAGGATCGAGTTTGAGGATGGTGATCGGCGCCGTCCTAGATGCTATGCGGATGATAGTGTTTTGAAAGATTTATGGGTACCATGGCAACATGCCGTCATTGTTAAATTGCTGGGTAAAACCTTGGGGTTTTTTGCCATGCGTGATCGACTCAAGGCGTTATGGAAACTCACGGGAGACATGGACATCATGGATGTTGGTCATGGCTTTTTCATAGTCAAATTTGATTTGGAAACTGACAGGGAGAAGGTCATCAGTGGAGGACCCTGGATGATATTAGACCATTATGTCGCTATTAGGCCTTGGACTACGGATTTCATCTCGTCTCAAGGCAAGATTAATAAAACATTAGTGTGGATCCGTTTTCCTAGCTTAGGAATGGAGTACTACGATGAGAGTCTATTGCTTGCACTAGCTTCAGCAGTAGGAAAACCAGTTAAAGTGGACATGCATACCCTGGATGCTTCTCGTGGAAAGTTTGCTAGAGTTTGTATTGAAATTGACTTAGATAAACCAGTTGTAGGTAAAGTCTGGTTTAGAGATTTTTGGTATCATGTGGAATATGACGGACTACACCTCCTGTGTAAGAGTTGTGGAATCTATGGACATGTGTCTCGTAACTGCCCTACATCGTTTGCAAGGCGAGAGAACCAAACCATGACACAAGCTGGGGAGGCGTCCAAGGCTGATGGGGGTGGCGCGTTGGAGAAGACACAGCCACTGCTGGCGCCATCAAACTCGATTCCAAGTAAGGAAGGTGCTGATACGGGGGCTGATTTCAAGGAAGAAGATATGTATGGTGATTGGTTGATAGTTAATAGAAAAAAGAATCAAGTAAAAAAATCAAGTGAAAAAAATCAGGGATTTATCTCCAAATCTATGGGAGGGTCAAATAGAAAATTAAATGACAAGATTCGGTCTTTCACGCATTTAAACGAAGCGGGAATCACGTTGGAGGAAACAAATGAGAATTTAAATTTGGGCTCCCAATTCCACCCAGGTGGGGGTGTGGAAAGTACTAAGGTGTGGACTAAAAGAAACAAGAGGGCCCGTGGGATGGTCACAAAGCCCAAAGAAGTCATTAAAAATAAAGAACAACTTATCCAGCTAGCCAAATCTCACAAAACCCAGCCACGTCACACCCACTTTTGTTGGAGCGGCAGAATCGGGTCGGGTCACCTACCCAGCCTTTAATGTTCACGGGTACTCCAAGTACTGCGATACCAGAAAAGGAAAGTTCGTTTGAAGCTTCTCAGAATGGTGGAATACGATCGACCAAGGGAGATGAACACCTCAAGCCCCCTGCTCCGAACGAATCACTGCAACAACACGCCTCTATTCATGGCGCGACCGGTGTTGATGAGGAGATGGTGGTGGATTCCCTCTCACCCCGCCAGTAGGTTTGTACTGGTCTCAATTCAAATCCCCCAAACTCTGTTGATGATGAGTGCCTTCAAAGATTTCTCTATCTTATCTTGGAATGTTAGAGGTTTTGCTAGTAAAAGGAGCAGAAACCACATGCATGAATTGGTAAGCCGCTTCAAACCAGACATGTTAATTCTTGTAGAAACACATATATCTTTTGCTTCTGCTGCTTCCTTCTGGAACCGTGAAAACTATGTGAAGGTTGATGTTCAGGAGGCTCAAGGACACTCTGGAGGAATTTGGATTATGCAACGCAGAGGGTGTGATTTCGATTTCACACTAGTCAGTAAAATGCACCAATGTGTAAGTATTATTGTCTCCAAAGGCAATGATAAATGGCTTTGTTCAGGGGTTTATGCTAGCCCGACTTGCACGACGCGCCCTTTGTTATGGGGTTACTTAGAAAATCTGTCTGCAAACAACTCGCTTCCGTGGATTGTTATTGGCGATTTTAATGATATTCTACTCCCTAGAGAACAAACTGGAGGTGTTTTTTCTATATCTAAGGCTGACACTTTTGCTAGGAATATCGATATGTGTGGCCTACTTGATTTAGGCTCTTTTGGGTCAAAATTTACTTGGCATGGTCACTGTAGAGGAGGAAGAATTGTGCATAGAAGACTTGACAGGGGTCTTTGTAACCATGATTGGCGTATCAAGTTTGCTGAAGCGACTGTGGAACACCTTGTTCGTAGGCACTCTGACCATAACCCGATCTTATTAAGATGCAGCAATACTACGGGTTGTTCTGAGGACCGTCCCTTTCGATTCCAAGCTGCTTGGTTCACACACAATGATTATCCAGGCCTAGTGAAGACTAGTTGGGCTCGTGATCGAAGCAATATTGTTCAAAGTCTGCGGAATGTAGCCCAAGACTCTACAACTTTCAACAAGGAAGTGCTTGGGAATATCTTTGCTCGGAAGAAAGAATTGGAGGCTAGAATGAGAGGTATCCAAAGAACCCTTGAAAACATTGACTCGGCTAATCTTATGAGGCTTCAAAAAGAATTGCTGCTGGAGTATGAAAACATTCTTTTCCAGGAAGAGACCTTGTGGTACCAGAAGTCCTGAGAACAATGGATAAAGCTTGGTAGTAGAAACACATCCTTCTTTCACGCTCAGTCCATTATTTGACGAAAACGGAATAAAATCCATGGCATTCGGCTGAGCTCGGGTGAGTGGTGTACTGATTCTGAGATGATGAGATCTGAGGCCCTTAAATTCTTCAAGGAACTGTTTTGTATGAGACAACCGGTGACCAATAATAGTAGTAACAATGACGATGCTGTTCCAGCCCTTGATGCAGAGGCGGTAATTGAGCTTACTAAACCTGTCACAAAAAAAGAAGTGTATGATGCTTTGATGACTATGAAATCCTATAAAGCGCCGGGACCCGATGGATTTCAACCTATCTTCTTTAAATTATTTTGGGAGGATGTTGGAGATGATCTTTGGAAGTTTATAAAGCTTGCCTTTGAGGAAGGCAGATATGACAAGAAAATTTGTGAGACTCTCATTGTATTAATTCCAAAAGGTGACAGTCAAACTACTTTCAAAGATTTTCGACCGATCAGTTTATGCAATGTTACTTATAAACTGATTTCTAAAATTATTGTGAGTAGATTGAGACAATTTTTAGATGGTATTGTTAGCCCCTTGCAGAATAGTTTCATACCAGGGAGGAGTACCAAAGATAACGCTATTGTTCTCCAAGAAGTGTTACATTCTATGAGAAAGTCGAAGAAGAAGAATGGAGACATGGTATTCAAACTCGATTTAGAGAAAGCTTATGACAGAGTTAGCTGGCGCTTTCTTGAAAACACACTTGTAAAGTTCAATTTCCCAACAAGAGTGATCTCTCTTATTATGTTTGGTATTTCTTCCTCCTCTAATACTATTCTTTGGAATGGAAGCAAGACTGAAGCCTTTACTCCAACTCGGGGGCTACGACAAGGTGACCCCTTGTCCCCTTATCTTTTTGTGCTGTGTATGGAGCGTCTTGGAACGATGATTAATAAACATGTCAGTGATGGTATTTGGAAGCCAATGCAGATTTCTCAATACGGTACTAAACTTTCGCACCTGTTCTTTGCGGACGACGTCCTTTTGTTTACAAAGGCTAATGTGACTCAGGCTCGGGTTGTGAAGGAAGTGTTGGACAGATTCTGCAGTTTATCGGGGCTTAAAATTAGCTTTGAGAAATCTAAGTTCTGTACATCTTCAGGGGTATGTCGTCAACTCCGAAACAGAATTAGTGAGTCATCTCAAGTTCATGCCACAGATCGCTTTGAAAAGTACCTGGGCTTCAAAATGTTTAATGGTAGAGCTCGCAAACAGGATTTCAATGATATTTATGATAGAATCTGCTCTAAACTAGCTTCTTGGAAGAGCAGGCTCTTGAACAAGCCAGGCAGAGTGGTTCTAGCTAATTCTGTCATCTCGTCTCTTCCATCATACCATATGCAGATTACTTGGCTCCCACAAGGTATGTGCGATGACTTAGACCGAACTGTCAGACGCTTTATATGGAAAGGCACGGGGGACACTGGTATGCACTTAGTTGGCTGGCACAAAATTACCCAGCCACGCCGTTTTGGTGGACTTGGTGTTCGTATTGCTCGGCTGCAAAATGTCTCGCTTCTAGGTAAGCTTGTTTGGGAAATTCTTCACTCTCCAACCAAGTTATGGGTGAATCTGTTTAAGGAAAAATATCTCAAAGGACAGTTTCTCTTTAATGCGTCGGTAACTGGTGGCTCGGTAGTTTGGAACTCTTTATCGAAAGCCTTGAACATGCTCCAAGATGGTTTCACTATGAAATTAGGTGATGGGAATTCTAGTTTTTGGTACGACCCATGGGTTTTTAAAGACAAACTTTGCTCCAAGGTGCCTTTTGTGGATATACATGACACAACAGTCAAAATTAATGAGGTGTGGATTAACGGGAAGTGGTGTCTAGAGAGTCTTTATACCGTCCTCCCAGATTTTGTCAAAGAAGCTATTTGTCAAATAAAACCTTGTTTTGTTGAGGATCTCCCTGATGTGTGGGTCTTGCGGAACTCAAGTTCCAGTATTTTTACTACTAAAGATGCTTACGAATGGTTGTTAAACCCACTTCCTATTAACAACCATGTGAATTGGAAATGGATTTGGCAAAGTAAGCTCCCAGCTAACATTCAATTCTTTGTTTGGCAAGTGTTTCATGGGTCCATTCCGACAAGAGAGATGCTTCACCACCGCCGGGTTTGTAACTCTAACCTTTGCCCGAGATGTTCATCTTGTCCCGAAACTATTGAACACTGTCTGTTTCATTGCGTTGATGTGATTTGTGTTTGGAAAGCTTGTGGTCTGGATCGCATTCTGCCTCCTTTACTTAGTGTGGATCTGTTCACTTGGTGTAGAAATGTTTGTTCTTCACACGGCACTATCATCTTAATTATTATGTGGGTAGTTTGGTGTGCGAGAAATAACTCCCTCTTCAACGGAGTTAGAGAAAGTGTTCAGGATAGTGTTGCGAGAATCCACTCCATGCGGTCCTTCTGTGATGCTGTGTTTGACACACAATTGCTGGATTCGGTCAGGTCTAATAACCGGCGTTATGTGGTTTGGCAGCGCCCAGCAGTAGGGGCTGTTTGTTTGAATGTCGACGGTAGTCTGTTGGGATCGGTGCATACAGCAGGGTTCGGTGGACTGTTTCGCGATACTGCATGAGATTTTCTTGGTGGTTTCTATGGGGCGGCAACCCACCCAAATATTTTGTATGTTGAGATCATGGCAATTGCTCATGGGTTAGAGCTTTGTTGGAGCAAAGGATGTGGGAATGTTGTATGCTACTCAGACTCCCTGCAAGCTGTCAAAATGATTACTGAGGGTGTTCTACCTTATCATTGTTTTGCTAATGAGTTACTACGGATCAGACAGTTGAGATGTAGACATTGGAATATTTCGATTGAACATACTCTTCGTGAGGGTAATCGGTGTGCTGATCAGTTAGCCAAGATGGGAGCTGTCTCAAATTCTCCCCTAGTAATGATTTCAGAACCGCCCATTGAGCTAGTTAGTTTGCTTAAGGATGATGCTGAGGGGGTGCCTGTGTTGAGGGTGTAATCCCTAGTCTGTTTGGTTTTTTCCTTTTTCTTTTTATCTCTTGTAACAAAAAAAAAAAAAAAAAAAACTTATTTACCCTTTGACTAAGCCATGTTTTGCACGTTTTTCTTTTGTATTGAAGGCTTGCAATTACTTTGGATTCAATGCTAATTAATAGGCATTATTGTTATGCTTGCAACGTAAATAAATTTGGTTACTATTAATTAGAGAATGAGAATATGAGAATATGCACATAAAAGGGTGGTTTTGGGGTGGAACCGAGAGAATCAGAGGTATGAGAAAATTACTCATGTACTTGAGTAAAATATTATAAAATAGAATTCTTCCTCCTCATATACAATTGAGTTATTATTTCCTGGATTATATCACCGGTGTCTATAATCTTGCTAGTTTTGTTACCTCATTGAGAAAAACATGTTGAATCCTCAATGAGAAGAACCTGTTGAATCCTGGGGGATTTGTGCTTATGAGGCGGATAAATCCTTAAGGACAGTGCGATCAGCATGCCTCAGGTATTGTTATGATTTACCATTTTCAAGGTCATCTCTACTTGTGATTCGGTGGCTGTTTACTACACGGTAGCGCCGACATCAAATTTCTACACTCACCGAAAGATAAGTTCTACAACTCTATTTCAACTTATTCTCTATTTCAATTTATTGAGTTATTTAAATTTATATGTTGTTTATTATTATGAATAGGTCCAATTTTTACAACAATCTTAAGGATTTATCGTGAAATGAACAAGTGGATTTATTTTAAGTGCATAAACTATGTGATCTTGTTGATACACGAGAACTGCAGTCAAAGAAAGGCAACATTGAAGAAATTGATCGGACTCATTTAACCATATATATGAGAAACTGTGGTTTTAATGGTGAAAAACCAAGTAAGTGTTTGTAATCTTGTTTAATGTTTTAATTTGATTGTCACGATCTTTCCTGAGCTATTTGAGTTTAATATAGTATTATGTAGTATTGGTTAATAGTTAGAATCTATATACTTTGATGAAAATGAAAAGAGAATGATGAATGTTAGCCAATAAACTTAATCGATTTTACTTCCATGAGTTTGGGTGTCTATTTGTGTTTGCTATGACTTGGTGGATCAGTGTTCCTAATTCTATACAAATACTAATCAAAATTATTCATGGCCATTAAAATTGAAGCCACCAACATTTTATACAAGGTTTTCTGCTTCCGTGTGTATATATGATGTCTCACAGTGTTTTTGTATGGTGGATCAGTGTAAAATTATGTTCATTACATGCTGACTTTATATGATATTGTTATTGTCATTGAGTTAAATGCGTTGAATTGAGGAAACTGGAATTTCGTTTAGAATAAATTGAATTATATATATGTATAATTGAGAGAAGATTTTTAATGATGAAAATTCATAGAAAATAAATTTTGATATGTGCACTTTGATGAATTTGTGTAAAATGTAATTTGGTGTGAAACTTATATATACATGTAAATTGTAAATTTCATGTTCTGAGAATTGACCATTACTGTGTACTTATATGAATATATTGGATATCCATTGTATTGAAATAATACAATGATGTTTAATGAAAATTGTTTATGAGAAAATATATTTACATGAAGACTTATAAATTGTTTTCGATGTGGAGATATTATCGTTTGAAAACATTCAAGTAGACCTGGAATGTATACTTATAAATCACCCTAATTGTGAGGGGATTGTCGCTTGAAATCACTCAAGTAGACCTGAATAAAAATTCATCAATGTTATAAAATGTGGGGGTGTTGTCGCTTGAAAGTATTTCAAGTATACCTGAAAAATAAATCTAATCATAATCATAGATTTAATTTTTTCCTTTGTGGAGATGTTGTCGCTTAGAATTTATCTAAGCAGACCTGATGAAATTACTATGAAAGTCAGTTTGACAATATATGAGATATCGATGAGCCATTATATTAAAATAATATAATGATGTTAATTGGAGTGTAATTCCAATGAGAATAAAGCTATATGAGTTATTTTACTCATCGCGTGAATGTTGTCGCTTAATAATATAAGTAGACCTGTATAAATATGATTGTAGAGACCAAATTCATTGTTATAGACTTGGATAAATATATTAGATTAATTGACTTAGAGACGTCTTAGTCGATATTATTTTGATGAAAGAAAATTGTCTTCATCATTTGTGTAAAGTACGTACTGTAACAGCCGTATTTTAATAAATAGGATTTTGTGTGATTATATATTCTTATATATTTATTTAACTGAATATATGTGATTTCGTGATTTTATGAATAATTATGTTCTGGCTAAGTGAAGGGTAGTTTAGTAATCTATTAGAATCATTAATCCAGTTGAGAGCCTTAATTAGGATCAGAAGGAGTTAATTATTATTAATTATGTGGTTTTCATTTATTAATAGAATGAAATGAGTAGTAAAGAGTAAAGTTATGATAGATTGAGAGTTGGGTTTTGGTATTGGACATAGGTTAAGTTAGTAAGGGTGTTTTGGTAATTGATGAGGGGTAACCTAGTTATAAAAGGGGAAAATTAGAGAGAGAAGTTCATTTGTCACAAATTTTGGTGGAGGAAGAAAGAGAAATGAGAGAGAGTTTTGAAATAGAGAAATAATGAGAGTAGAGAAACAAATCCCGTTTTTTTTACAACAGTCTCACTAAAACTTAAATTCCCGATTCGTTAACCGTCGGATCTTGACGAGATTTTGAGGGTAGGTTCCTAACATTCAAACGCAACTTTTGACCGTTGGGATCGTCGAAATAAGGTCTGAGCTGGGAGAAATCGTGTTCTGAATATAGCAGTTCGGAATTGGAAAATAATGGGGAAAAAGTGAAGAAATGCATGAACAAAGGAGGGAAATCTTGAAGCTTGAAGGTGTAGAAGGGAGTCCAAGTGTAGAGCTTAGAGATTTAAAGCTTCAATCTAAGGTAAGAGGTTTAGATAATATAATTTTGGGTGATCAAAGAGAGGGGAGTTTGTCTATGACTCCACACCCAAACTCTCTTCACTCATTTTGGGTTCTGGGAAGAAAAAGGTTTTGGGAATGTGTTTATAATTGAAGGTTTGATAATGATTCATGTACAATATGCTTCTACTTATGATTGTTGTATGAAATCCATGATAAAGTTGATTACTTGAACTTTGATTTTGATTGATTATATGATAAATGGGTTTCATGAGTTAATACATGAAAATATATGATTTATGACATGAAATGATGTTTGATGATGCTTTAAGTTGTACTTCTATGATTTTATTCTTTCATTAACATGTTATGATATATGAACTTGTATGATTAAGCTTTGATGCAATAAATGGGTTGTTGTTGAATATATGAGTTTTTATAATTCAAAGAGTTTCAAAGCTTTTATATAAATTGTTTCTTGAGTTGTTTAAGAGTCTAAATAAGTGATTTTAAGTATGAACATGTTTAGATATGTTATATATGAGTTATAGGGTCAAATAAGTGCTTATAGGGTGTTAAAAAGTGATTTTTTTGAGAAAAACGCGTACCAGCACATGCACACGCGTGCCACGCCTCCCCTGGTGCGTGCCACGCGTGAAAACAGTGGCAAATAGGGTGGAATTGCGTGCCACGCGCCCCTGTGGGCGTGCCACGCGCCCCTGATTTTTCAGCCGCGCACTCTTGCTTGTTTTGATGATTCCGGGGTCGTTTCTAATCGGTTTTTGATGCCGTTTGTTTCTATGGTTAGCTATCGAAGAGTACTTGAAGTAGGAAAGCTATTTTGCAGTGTTTGAAACTTTGATTAATTATTTGAATGTCGATGAATAGATGATGGATTAAAATGTATGTTCGTGAGTGAATAAGAAGTAATAGTTAATGATGATTTGTATGAAAATGATTAGATTATGATCTTATGAAATGTCATAGGATTAGATTGGTAATATCTTGAGGATATGTGAATAATATGCTTAAGGTTGAATGATTGTTTTAGTAATTGTTGACTTGAAGTATGAGATGAACCTTATGTATGTATATGATATGTGTGATGGTTTATGAGATACGAGACTTAGTTAATGATCACGTTGATTAACTAATGATATATGATGATTAGAGATTAGTTAGCAATGTGTTGTGTTTGGATTATATATAAATTGAGAAGATGTTGTATGGAGTTGATGATGTCTATGATTATGTATATGCATATATGACTTGATAAATGATGATTGATTATGGTGAAGATTATTATTTAGTGATTGATAATAATAATTGTATGTCTAATTGAGTTGAGATAAATGAATTACTTTATGACATGTGTGCTTGGATGAATACCTTATTGATGATACCATGATGAGATTGATACATATTTGATGAGGAATATTAGGAGGGGTGTCCTTTTATTCATATGTATTTGTGTAGGGTTATCATCATGATGTGGTATGTGATCATTCATGCATGCATGAGTCAACTTGATGAGAAGTCTCTCAGGACTTTAAACTGAACTTGATGAGAAGTCTTTCAGGACTTTAAACTGAACTTGATGAGAAGTCTCTCAGGACTTTAAACTGAACTTGATGAGAAGTCTTTCAGGACTTTAAACTGAACTTGATGAGAAGTCTCTCAGGACTTTAAACTGAACTTGATGAGGGTACCACATGCATATAGTTGTGTCTAGGGTGACATGACATTATGTAATTGGCATTAGTTGCATTAGGAATATGTGATTAAATGTGAATTTGGTAATTGACATTGATTGGTAATCCTTGATTTAAGTGATTAAATGTATTATGAGATAATTGATGAATATTTGATGATGATGCGTATACTTTGCCAATTGATTGAGGATATGATATTATTGTGATGCGTTGTATGTGTATGATTATGTGTTATGAATTACATATGATTAATGTATGCTTATGAATTGAATTGTTAGACATAAGCATGATATGTCCTAAGTGTTAAGTGTGTTCTTGCACTTAGTCTCTTTTCTGGTTATATTATCTAACCCTCTGTTTTGTGTATGTGATGGATTTGGGTTCCAGATCTTCAGGTTATGTTTGTGATCGAGTTATCAGCGAAGCTCCGCTCTGATGTGACACGGGGATGGGATTATTTTCTATGATGTATATAGAGTCTTTATCACTTATTTTAATTAATTGAGGATGTATCGAGTTTTAGAATTATTTTGTATAACGATGTTTTACTAATTAAACTTGTTAGTAATCGTTTTGATGAAGCTTGTAATACTCGAACCACCAATTTTATAAATCAAGTTTTATTTTCCGTTGCGCAATTTGAATAATGTTTTATAAAGGTAGTATTTTCTTAAATACGGGTTTGGGTGTTACAATTTGGTATCAGAGCTCCGGTTATCTTCGGACCGTATGAGTTAAGTGTCGATCAGAGCAGGTCTGTGCATTCAGACTATGTGGGCATGGTGTCACTCGTCTGTTTGTGTGATTGATTGTGATTCTTGTGATTTAATTGTTGTAGCTACACTTGCACCTTAGTCACGATTTAAACTATTTTGCAAATGTATGATTAGTTTCTTGAATTTTGTCGCATGTTGGTTTGCTTAATTCTTAAAACTTGTGTTTTATTTGGTGTTGACTTATGAATCTATTGCTTCTTAAATATTGATAAGTTGAGATGTGTTTATTTTATGAATATACTTGGTGATTGTTTATTCATGAACTATGAGTGAATATTAATTAGATTATGTTATTCGTTCTTTTGGTGAGTACTTGATAAGATTGATAATTATCTTAGTTGTAAGTCAAGTAATGAGTATGTGTCCTTTAATGTTGATTCATGATGAATGTTATGCTTTTATGATTATAATAGTTGTATGTGCTTAAAGTTATAATCTTTGTGTAGTTTTGACATGATTTTATTTATTTATTTATGATTTCATAATGAATGGATGATTATAACATGATATAATTGTGTATAATTAATGATGAATATGCATCCATGATTGTTGTTCTTATTTCAAGATAATGACTTAAATGATGATGTCTTCTTGTTACATTGCTTTATTTAAAATGATTATGTTCGCATATTAGTATAGATTCATTTGTTGATGAAAATCTATGTTATATGAAATAAGTGTGATTTTGTGCATATGTCATGAATGAATGTTGTGATGATTTATTTATGATAATTACTTATATAGGGTAATGGAATTTATTTTTATGCAACGTAGATTCAAATGGTACTTGAGTATGTTTTATAGTTTCATTAAACTATTATAGTGAAGTTTATGTGTATTCTTGAACATGCTCTTATGTGTATTATTATGCATGTCCTTTTGTGTATCTTTTGTGTAGTTCTTTACAACATGAGATAATTTTGGAACTAGTATTAATTCTAGACTATATGTGTGACTCTTGTTGGAATCTAAATTATTTTCTTTTGAGTATGTTAAACCAATTTTTATGAAAGTTATAGACTAAGAATTGGTAATAAAGTTATATGGATTCTAGGATATGTTAGTTGTAACATGCACTAGATTATGACCATGAGAATGACTTGATTTGTTCTTTTCATTATTGGTAAGTTATATGACTATGCTAATTGCCTAAGATAGATTTGGTAAATGCATTGTGCATGTTTTTACTAGTTTATTCTACCATGTTAATTACCATTTTAAGCTAAATTGTTTTCTTGCATGGATATACTTATATGAGTATGATTCGTTGAGTGTTGGAATTTGTTGCTATGGAATATATATCTTTTCTTGTTTTGATGTGATTGTAATTTTTTTAAAATTTAGAGAAGATATGTATGCTCCTTAAATGCTTTCATGATTTTGTGTAGATAATTGAACGTCGTGTAAGTTAATTATTTATCTTGTATGATATGCTTATGTGAAATGTTGTGTCATGCTCTTGTGCGTTCGATTTGTCTTACAAATAATTATTGTTAATCATGGTTGAAGTATTTTGAAATTATTTAAGTGATAAGTATGCTTAGAATGATTTGTGTTTGATGGATAATGATATGCACTATATTCGTAAATTGTTGCAATGCCTTTTAGGGAGTTGTTAATTGTATCATTCTTTCTTTTGTGAAATTTTAGGAATGAATGAATTCAATGTGATGGGAATTTGATGATCTTATTTGATTAGGTTGATTACCATGCTAAATTAATTGTTTCCTTGCATGATTTATATATATAAGTGTGAATCCTTGAGTTATTTAGAATTCGATGTTATGAAATGTTTGTTCTTTTACCATGACCAAACTCTTAGGTTGATGATTTAAGGATGAGAGATTTCATGTAGGTATTTATTTGTGTATCCTTGTGTAGATTATGCATATGTTGGTGATATGTCATTTTTGAATTATTGAGGCTTTAGATGAATACAACATGATAGATTTATTAGTAGATTATTTGAATGTCCTTTACCATGATTTCTATGTGAGTAACTATATGAGTTGTGCATTGTGAATGAATATTTCAAATGTGCTATTTTCATAAACATGTTTTCATGACTTTACGGATTTGTTAAATTGTGATTTCTTCTTTGATGAATTTTGAAATGTATGAATCTATGTATGAATGATCTATGTCTCCATAATTGTTTCTCTTATTAGTCATTACATGATTTTAGATGAGATGTTTTGGTGTGAATGTTCTTGTTTGGTAAGAATGGTTGAATTCTTAAGGTTTATTGTTGTGGAATATCTATTTTTCTTGTTTTAAGTTGATTATTGACTTTTAAGTTTAGAGGCATTGTATGCTAATTAAATGTCCATGCGAGACGATGTGATATGCTTTTGTATGCTTATGTGTTTCGTGCTTAAGGAGAACACTATCGTAGCTTGGTAAGGATGGTTTGAACCACCATCATGATTGTTGTCCATTTATTAACAAATTAAGGAACTGGCCGTCCTTGATCTCTTGTTAATGGATAGACATGATTGTGTTGATTAGGTGATACCAACCTTGTCAAACTTTGGTAGCGTCTAGAGTTTGCTAGTTTTGTGAACTTGAAACTTTGCGATGAATATGTATATGTGATGATTATAAATGATTTTGTGAGATTGAGTTTTATGGTAATCCATGATATGTTTAGGTTATGCTAGTTTTGTAATTTTGTATGACTTTATTATGTGCGCATCAATGGCATGTGCGTTTGTATTTTGTGGAGTTAAATCTTAGTTTTAAATTATGTCGAAGCCATAACTTGGAGTGTGAGGCATGTTACTTTGTTAATTGAAATATCATATCATTATGTGTATATAATTTGTAACAATATGAGGTAGTGCCATGATTAGGTCTTGTCCATTTCGGTATTGTATGCAATTGGTGATGAATATTACATTTATTTGGTATGATTATAACTGTTGATTATTATTGATTGATCTATGACTCTTGAACTTGTAAGTTGTAATTTTGCGTGAAATTTTTGAGGACGAAAATTCTTTAAGGGGGGTAGAGTTGTAACAGCCGTATTTTAATAAATAGGATTTTGTGTGATTATATATTCTTATATATTTATTTAACTGAATATATGTGATTTCGTGATTTTATGAATAATTATGTTCTGGCTAAGTGAAGGGTAGTTTAGTAATCTATTAGAATCATTAATCCAGTTGAGAGCCTTAATTAGGATTAGAAGGAGTTAATTATTATTAATTATGTGGTTTTCATTTATTAATAGAATGAAATGAGTAGTAAAGAGTAAAGTTATGATAGATTGAGAGTTGGGCTTTGGTATTGGACCTAGGTTAAGTTAGTAAGGGTGTTTTGGTAATTGATGAGGGGTAACCTAGTTATAAAAGGGGAAAATTAGAGAGAGAAGTTCATTTGTCACAAATTTTGGTGGAGGAAGAAAGAGAAATGAGAGAGAGTTTTGAAATAGAGAAATAATGAGAGTAGAGAAACAAATCCCGTTTTCCTTACAACAGTCTCACTAAAACTTAAATTCCCGATTCGTTAACCGTCGGATCTTGACGAGATTTTGAGGGTAGGTTCCTAACATCCAAACGCAACTTTTGACCGTTGGGATCGTCGAAATAAGGTCTGAGGTGGGAGAAATCTGAATATAGCAGTTCGGAATTGGAAAATAATGGGGAAAAAGTGAAGAAATGCATGAACAAAGGAGAGAAATCTTGAAGCTTGAAGGTGTAGAAGGGAGTCCAAGTGTAGAGCTTAGAGATTTAAAGCTTCAATCTAAGGTAAGAGGTTTAGATAATATAATTTTGGGTGATCAAAGAGAGGGGAGTTTGTCTATGACTCCACACCCAAACTCTCTTCACTCATTTTGGGTTCTGGGAAGAAAAGGGTTTTGGGAATGTGTTTATAATTGAAGGTTTGATAATGATTCATGTACAATATGCTTCTACTTATGATTGTTGTATGAAATCCATGATAAAGTTGATTACTTGAACTTTGATTTTGATTGATTATATGATAAATGGGTTTCATGAGTTAATACATGAAAATATATGATTTATGACATGAAATGATGTTTGATGATGCTTTAAGTTGTACTTCTATGATTTTATTCTTTCATCAACATGTTATGATATATGAACTTGTATGATTAAGCTTTGATGCAATAAATGGGTTGTTGTTGAATATATGAGTTTTTATAATTCAAAGAGTTTCAAAGCTTTTATATAAATTGTTTCTTGAGTTGTTTAAGAGTCTAAATAAGTGATTTTAAGTATGAACATGTTTAGATATGTTATATATGAGTTATAGGGTCAAATAAGTGCTTATAGGGTGTTAAAAAGTGATTTTTTTGAGAAAAACGCGTACCAGCACATGCACACGCGTGCCACGCCTCCCCTGGTGCGTGCCACGCGTGAAAACAGTGGCAAATAGGGTGGAATTGCGTGCCACGCGCCCCTGTGGGCGTGCCACGCGCCCCTGATTTTTCAGCCGCGCACTCTTGCTTGTTTTGATGATTCTGGGGTCGTTTCTAATCAGTTTTTGATGCCGTTTGTTTCTATGGTTAGCTATCGAAGAGTACTTGAAGTAGGAAAGCTATTTTGCAGTGTTTGAAACTTTGATTAATTATTTGAATGTCGATGAATAGATGATGGATTAAAATGTATGTTCGTGAGTGAATAAGAAGTAATAGTTAATGATGATTTGTATGAAAATGATTAGATTATGATCTTATGAAATGTCATAGGATTAGATTGGTTATATCTTGAGGATATGTGAATAATATGCTTAAGGTTGAATGATTGTTTTAGTAATTGTTGACTTGAAGTATGAGATGAACCTTATGTATGTATATGATATGTGTGATGGTTTATGAGATACGAGACTTAGTTAATGATCACGTTGATTAACTAATGATATATGATGATTAGAGATTAGTTAGCAATGTGTTGTGTTTGGATTATATATAAATTGAGAAGATGTTGTATGGAGTTGATGATGTCTATGATTATGTATATGCATATATGACTTGATAAATGATGATTGATTATGGTGAAGATTATTATTTAGTGATTGATAATAATAATTGTATGTCTAATTGAGTTGAGATAAATGAATTACTTTATGACATGTGTGCTTGGATGAATACCTTATTGATGATACCATGATGAGATTGATACATATTTGATGAGGAATATTAGGAGGGGTGTCCTTTTATTCATATGTATTTGTGTAGGGTTATCATCATGATGTGGTATGTGATCATTCATGCATGCATGAGTCAACTTGATGAGAAGTCTCTCAGGACTTTAAACTGAACTTGATGAGAAGTCTTTCAGGACTTTAAACTGAACTTGATGAGAAGTCTCTCAGGACTTTAAACTGAACTTGATGAGAAGTCTTTCAGGACTTTAAACTGAACTTGATGAGAAGTCTCTCAGGACTTTAAACTGAACTTGATGAGGGTACCACATGCATATAGTTGTGTCTAGGGTGACATGACATTATGTAATTGGCATTAGTTGCATTAGGAATATGTGATTAAATGTGAATTTGGTAATTGACATTGATTGGTAATCCTTAATTTAAGTGATTAAATGTATTATGAGATAATTGATGAATATTTGATGATGATGCGTATACTTTGCCAATTGATTGAGGATATGATATTATTGTGATGCGTTGTATGTGTATGATTATGTGTTATGAATTACATATGATTAATGTATGCTTATGAATTGAATTGTTAGACATAAGCATGATATGTCCTAAGTGTTAAGTGTGTTCTTGCACTTAGTCTCTTTTCTGGTTATATTATCTAACCCTCTGTTTTGTGTATGTGATGGATTTGGGTTCCAGATCTTCAGGTTATGTTTGTGATCGAGTTATCAGCGAAGCTCCGCTCTGATGTGACACGGGGATGAGATTATTTTCTATGATGTATATAGAGTCTTTATCACTTATTTTAATTAATTGAGGATGTATCGAGTTTTAGAATTATTTTGTATAACGATGTTTTACTAATTAAACTTGTTAGTAATCGTTTTGATGAAGCTTGCAATACTCGAACCACCAATTTTATAAATCAAGTTTTATTTTCCGTTGCGCAATTTGAATAATGTTTTATAAAGGTAGTATTTTCTTAAATACGGGTTTGGGTGTTACACGTACTAAATAAAGCCCCTGGGATGAAATAATTTTGTGACGCATCGAGGGGAATTGGACTTAAGCCAATTGAAATCAACAAGTGATAGGAACCCAACCTTTGTGATTGGAGATCCCATGAATAAGGTTCATATGGGTAAGAACAAGTTACTTGTTAGATCTGCTAGCACCAAAAATTAAATAATTAATTTTTGTTTTAGTCCTTTTCCTATGGTGTGAATGAGAAAGTTCTAGATACTGCATTACTGAGAGGATAAGCTAATGCTTTTAATGAATTTCATATCCCTTATGGGTGGTGTATGATTTGCAGCATGCACTTGATGAAATCACCTATATGAGTGTCAAGTGGGGCTGCTTGTATGAGATTTTGGCGAAATCTCTAGAGCACTCATGAATAAATCCAGGCACGCGCACGGCCTATTTGCGCAACACAGCGGCAACAGCAAGAACTGTGGGGGTGTAATGTGATTGGTAGACCACTAACATACGCTAAGTTTCATTGGTTCATATAGTTTGCTACACCAATGTTACTGTGTGTTAAGTACTATCAGACTGGCACTGGTTCATATAGCTTGCTACACCAGTTTGATGCATTACATCAATGATGTTAATCCAGGAAATGTTTTGAGTAATCTTTTAAACTTTAAAATAAATTGTGGGGGATTGTTGGATATTTTATTATATAATTTATTTTAAAGTTAATTATTTTAAAGTTAATTATTTTATAATAATTAAATTAACTTATTTTCCCTTTGACTAAGCCATGTTTTGCACGTTTTTCTTTTGGATTGAAGGCTTGCAATTACTTTGGATTCAATGCTAATTAATAGGCATTATTGTTATGCTTGCAACGTAAATAAATTTGGTTACTATTAATTAGAGAATGAGAATATGAGAATATGCACATAAAAGGGTGGTTTTGGGGTGGAACCGAGAGAATCAGAGGTATGAGAAAATTACTCATGTACTTGAGTAAAATATTATAAAATAGAATTCTTCCTCCTCATATACAATTGAGTTATTATTTGCTGGATTATATCACCGGTGTCTATAATCTTGCTAGTTTTGTTACCTCATTAAGAAAAACATGTTGAATCCTCAATGAGAAGAACCTGTTGAATCCTGGGGGATTTGCGCTTATGAGGCGGATAAATCCTCAAGGACAGTGCGATCAGCATGCCTCAGGTATTGTTATGATTTACCATTTTCAAGGTCATCTCTACTTGTGATTCGGTGGCTGTTTACTACACGGTAGCGCCGACATCAAATTTCTACACTCACCGAAAGATAAGTTCTACAACTCTATTTCAACTTATTCTCTATTTCAATTTATTGAGTTATTTAAATTTATATGTTGTTTATTATTATGAATAGGTCCAATTTTTACAATAATAAGTAGTAACAGAATTTTTTTAAAAAAACTTTATAAGTTATTTTATAAATACTGGGGATGGGATTTATAAGTTATATAGTTTCCTCATTTCATAAACATTTATAGACAATGAAAGAATTTATCATTCGGAAGAGGATGATTGTTTATACTTCAATTAGCTAGAATCTATGAATTGTCCATCTTTGCTGTTTGATGATTAAAAGTTGTATTATACTCTTATACTCAGTGGTTAAATATATAGTAAAATAAGGTAAACTAGGCTACTAATTTCTTTTCATTATAAAAATTAAAACCATCTTCTCAGCATTGCAGTTCAGAACTCTCAAGTGTTTTTAATAAATAACCTATTTGAATTTTCGACACTATTTATTTTATATGGTAAAATTTTAGCCATTAAACTATATGACAAAAAATTGAAATGATAGGGTAAATTGGTAGAAATAAGATAGTAGAATGTAGATCTGTAGTTGATGAATGAGCAGCAGCAGCAGCTTATAATGTATTTGCAGCAAAAGCATGTGAAACTAACAGAAGATTTTGGGATATTGGAAATTTGTTACTACTACAATGATAACTGGTAACAAGTGGTAGTAATGTTTATCAGATGAGGGACCTGCCTGGCTATGCTATGCCATGCTAATTAACAATGCATTATGCATGCACTCAGCTAGCATTTTTGGCATTTTAGATTTTATTTCATTGAGTTTCCATTTTCATTTATGGAGCGTTCGTTTGTTTCTGATTTCTGAGTTCAGTGAATTCTGACCGACATCAGAGAAGAGAAGATTTTATATGCCACGTTTTTGACATGCACAACTGGCACTGGTCCCCGTTTCAGCTATATAGCTCATGCCTCTTATCTTACCAAATAACTGTTAAAAGTTTTTGAACTAGCTTAAAACCAAATAATCTGATTTTGAACTGTTCAAAACCAGTTAATAGCACCAAACAACAGTTTGGTTCATACAGTAGAAGTTGGTGTCATCTTAAAGCTGTTCAGTTTGTTCGCACACGAACAGTTTGGCTGAAACCTGTTTGGTTTTGTCAAACCTGGTGCACCTAACCAAAGAACCAGTTTGGTTCCGGGTGAATCCGAACTGATTGGTTCGGTGTCCATGTCTAATTTTATGTGCAAATGTAGGATATTTTTCCAAACCAACATAGGGAATGTGATCTAGTTTCAGAAGTTCAGAAATTCAGCGAGTCTTCATTTCCTTGTCATTTTATCTCCATCTTTGATTACAACAGAGGATATAGGCATTTATCCCGATATCTTTATCTTGGTAAAATGTTTGAGACTGTTACTTCATTAATGGAAGGAGTCTTGGAACTTTTTGAGGTAGAGTTATCATCAGAGGTCATTCTTCCAACTGAAAATGCAGGTTGTTTCGGTTTCGGAAGGGCCATAGTGTCACTAGCCAACATTACAACAACAGTTGACATGGTTGGTCTATCTGCCGCATTTTCTTGAACACACAATAGACCAATGTTTATGCACCTCACAACTTCATTGTCTATACAGGTTTTTGCAAGTACCGAATGCATAATATCCAAACAATTTCCTTCACACCATTTTTTCCATGTCTGCAAGTTATTATGAATATTGTTAAGATCTAGTTAACACGTTGAAACTATTCTATAAATTCTTGGTCAGATAAGAATGAAAATCTCACACATAAAAGAAGACTTCGACCATGTTCTGATAGATAGAATCCGGCATTCTTTTTCCCACTAATGATTTCTAAAACTAGTACTCCAAAGCTGAATACATCAGATTTCACAGAAAATACTCCTTCCATTGCGTATTCAGGTGCCATGTATCCACTATTGGAAATCAATATAAATTTGTTATTTTTCTTGCACATCAAGGAATATATGACAAGTAATTTCATTTTCCAATCCAATGGTTTAAAAACATGTTAGGGATAAGTAAACTCACTAGGTGCCCATTATTCGTCTTGTATTAGCTTGGTTCTGGCCCATTTCAAATGCTCTTGCCATTCCAAAATCTGATATTTTGGGATTCATTTCATGATCTAATAGAACATTGCTAGCTTTGAGATCTCTATGAATTACCCTTAGTCTAGAGTCTTCATGGAGGTATAAAAGGCCTTTTGCAATTCCATTGATAATGCTTAAACTTAGTTTCCAATTAAGTTCCTTTCTTTTTTCATCATCTGGCAAAAAGACATTTCAGCAAAATATCAGTGTCTGGTATAGAAAGCTGAAGGGCATGTTTAGCTTGAAAATACCAGATAGCCGTTTTGGCCGTAGCATTGAAAAAATGCATCAGAAGAATTATTTACTTATTCACTCACTTTTCTGTATTTACTATTTAGGCATTTTCCTTTAAAAATGTTTCATAAGATAATTTGAACTTAGTTTCATATAAAGAATTGGAAAAGCATAACTTTCTTGAGGATCATGTACTTGAGCATTGTTGCTTTCATTTTTCCAAAAGAGATATCATCTTACGATTATTAATACACAATAAATTCCTACCCTATTCCCAACTACTTCATGGCCCATAACATTAATATTAACAATTGACTAGTCTCAAGAAGCCTCAGAGTAACTCTGTTGCAAGTTCTTTTTCTTTGTTTTAGTATTGGAGCCGGTCTATGTGGAACTTGAAGTTGTTAAAATATAAGCAATATTCCTTAATTTTGATAAACCATTACTTATAATTTTTTGTTTTGTTTTTGACACTAAAAAACAACAGAAATGGAGAGAAACAAAGTGAAGTGGGGCCTTCCCCCCTTTGAATCCGTTCCTGAGCTCGCTTAAATGTAACGTGTCATAGTCGGCTGAATTGAGCTCCTCTAAAGTGAGAAAATCAAGGGTTAATATTTTAACCTCCCATTATTTGTTATCTATATGCATATAATGTCACCATCAATTTTTTTATGAACAGTTGATACTACTCACTTTACTCTTTAAGAGGAGCCTAATCCTTGCAGGCCTATCTATTGGTGCGGCAAAAAATCAATGTGAGTTGCTTAATGTTTGATTTGTTATATTTTATGCATACTAGTATGTAGAAATCATAAAAATATCAAAATAAACATTGTAATTTGTAATAATTAAAAACTTAAATGTTGCCATAAACACCATTCAATGGAGCTATTTGAAAACATACCAAACAGGTGAAAGTCGAGACTAGCATTTGGCATAAACTCATACACAAGTAGCTTTTCATTTCCTTCCAAACAGCATGCCAAAAGTCTTACAAGGTTGCGATGCTGCAATTTAGCTATAAACATTACTTCATTCTTGAACTCCTCTGAGCCTTGACCTGAACTTCTCGACAGCCTTTTTACTGCAGAATCCCCTATAGAAGATTGAAACAAAACAAAAATCATAAAGAAAGATAACAACATTAAATAACCTATATTTAAAAATTCCAAATTATTAATACCTTGTAAACAGATCCAAATCCACCTTCTCCTACTTTAGATGTTTCTGAAAAGTTATCAGTACAATGTTGAATTGTGATCAATGGAATTGTAGGCAGGTCTGCATTAAGTGTTTCCTCGTATTCAGGTGTCAGCCAATCTAAAAAAAATGTTTGTTTAATAAATACATGAACTAAATTTTCATATTTGAATATGTAAGTTATCTACCAAACAAATTCTAACATTTTTTATTGCAGGAAGTTACCTTTTCTAACTCTTTTCTTGTACCAGAAGCAATATAGAGTGGAACATAGTAGAATTACTACACCCAGAACACTAAAGCCAATGATAAACTTTCGTGACTTACTAGTACTTTTCTTGTTTGCTGTAATAAAATAAGAGGAATATGATGTATATCTATTCATTGAAAATAGAATGAAAATGGAACGTAATTAGTAAACATGCCCTAAAAGTAACTGATGCGTTACCTGGTTGTGGATCAGGCACAAGTACCGAAGGTGATTGTTCGTGAAGATAGAACATATAATCATCGTACCTAATCAGACAACTAGCTGATGAAACCTGCCATCCCAACTTATGTTCGCAACATGTGCGAACCTTTGCTAACATAAACTCCAAACACTGTCTGCACCTTTCATTTGAAAGATCTCTACTGCATTGAACCAGTCCGTATCTACTCTCGGTAGTACTTAAATTGAAACCATCCATATAGTACAATTGGTTGGTCTCATTAGTTGCTTTTCTGATCAAACGTTTCATAAAGTCATCACCTTTCTGAATCTCTATCGCACTAGAGACGTTTTTGGTTCCTAAATGTTTCCACGAAGGGTCTGTTGTGACTTTCCCAAAGAAGTTCTCATTTGAGCACCTAAAAATGCAGAAGCTATAAAATATAGTAGCAGAGACTCTATTCGGGCAGCGCCCAAGAACTTCTCTGGCAGCAGAAGAGACACAAAATTCACAAAAGTATCCAACCACATCGCCGCGGCAATCATAAAGACCATACATTGCCTCTCCTTTGGTCGTGTTGTCACCTATTCTAGTGTAGTTATAACCTTTGCTTGTGGCTGAATCATCGGATAGATATGAGAGGATGCTATTGAGATTATTTTGGTATGCATTGCTAAGAGGCTGTTGTTTTGAGTAATTACAGTCATCTCCTACATATCTTGGTGATTGAGCTTTTGTAATGATTTGTTTGAAGCTTAGATATAGTAGCAAAGCAACAAATATTGATGTCAAATTTAGTTGTGTTCCTTCCATATCGAGTACTATAGAGGGAGAGAGAGAGAGAGTTAGTTACACAAGAGAGAGTTAGTTATATAATGGGAAGAAGAGAATATCAATTATCAAGTTGTCTTGAGAAAATTATCGCCGAGTTAGTTGAGTGCGGAGAATAATCTTCTCTGCAGTAGCATAGCTCTGGCCAGTGTGAAGTCTTATTCCACTGATTGTATTTTCAACTTCCAAAAATTCATAAACATATATTCTCCATAATCTCCCTTAATTCAATTTTTTATCCATTAATTCCTTAATCTTCTGTTTGGGAGTCATAATCAAATGATGATAAAAATTATTGAGTCATGAATTTTTATATGCTGTCAAGAAAAAGTCCAATGTTCATGTGCTGAAAGAGAAATTGTTTAAAGGTTTGTATGACCAGTCAACTTACAACTAGTTTGTTTGCCGGCCTCAAGTTTCCATTGAAATATTGTTAACCTCCTTAATAAAATTTTCCGTGTGTGACATGCTTTGTATAGACAACATAAATATACAAAATAGCTTTACGAAAAGTTTTGACCAATGATCTGTCTACCAACTAGACTTTGTTTAGTAAATTTGTTTTATTTTCTCCTATTAAGGCTTTATCTCGGCACATTAGCTTATGGCAAGAAGTGATTCACGGGGGAGATTTTATTTTGCCACCCTATCCATTTTCTCGCGTGCCTTACGAATTTACCAAAATACCCCTGTCCGCTACTTAGGTAGCGGATACACCCTAAAAATACCCTATCCAAAATTTCTCATTTTTATAACGTCTGCTACTTAAGTAGCGGAAGGGTAAAAATGGAAAGGCATAGGACGCGCAAGAAGTAGGTAGGACGACAAAAGAAAATCTCTTCACTGGGAGGTGTTGGGCTTTAGTTCGTGGGTAGAAATACATTTTCGATACTTCTTACCAACTGTAGACATAGTTGTCTCTGAATATGATACATTTTCAATATGTCTTACTAACTAAAGACACAAAATTGTTTGTTTTTTATGACACATTCATAGTAGAAATAATATAATACTGATAAAGATGGAGAAAATATATGTAACTACGCCTTTTATTGACCGCTGATGTTTATGTATCTTGGCTGTGTGATATCTTTATTTTTTAAAATTTTTTGTATCTATGTATTGGTGTGATATAGTATCTGTATTGTACTACGTATCCGGGCTTCTTAGATGCTCACTTCTTTAAGCCCATATGTCTGCTTCTTTACTTGCTCCACTTGATCTTCAACATCTTTGACCCATTGACTTGAGCAATGCTAACAGGATTACAAATACGTCGAATAAAATAGAGAGATAATGAAGAGAGGAAAAAGATAAAGTTCACAATTTAATCGCCAGAGTGCCTTTGCAGGTACTTGCAGCCGCATCCTGTTGTGAACAACTATTTGGGAAGATTAGTTAACTTTGGAGCTTGGATATTCAACCTTGTATGGATCTCAGACAGTTCATATTATCCAATGATGGTAGCAGAGGTGATATAGTTTTTCCTTTATTACTTTTCGATCAAATTAGTCTTCAATTTTTTACCACAATCTTTGGCATTGCTTGGTCATTGTGTTACTTCTGAAACATAACTGCAAATGCTATGTGAGATTCATTTCTCAAATCACAAATTATGCTTAGTCTAAGGAGCCTCTTCGATCCCGAATAAAATCATAAAACCAAAATGCTTGACATTTAAATCAATGCTATCTTCTTTCTTAATAATAACTTTTACACAAACATTTACAATTTTTTTAAAAGAATCAACTATCTAGCTGAAACAATAGTTATAGGTACTTCATCAACATAATTATACTTATAACTATTTGAACTTGGATCTTCTTCGGACATTCTACCAACTGAAAATGCCGGTTGCTTGGGTTCCGGAAGGGGCATTGTGTCACTGCCTAACATCAGAACAACGATGGACATGGTCGGTCGATCTGCAGCATCTTGTTGTACACACAATAAACCAATGTGTATGCACTTCATAACCTCACTTTCAATGAATGATTCTTTGTGGATTGGATCAATTGATTCCAAACTTTTCCCTTCGCACCAAAGTTTCCAAGTCTGCATACAGATATGAATATTTAGACACTTGAGTCGAAACATTGCTAGAAAAATGTAAAAATACATTTATATGCAATCATAACATTTTGGATAGTTGGTTAATTAACATGCTATGCCATTATATTCAACAGACGCAGATGTTAATGAAGCCGTTAAAAATTAGAGCAAGGTATTTTTTTGGGGTGTAGCGTGCAAGATATTTCATCAACGTATAAACTATTCATGTCTTGGTATAGTTTGGTCATTAAACGTTTTTCACCATATAATATCAATCTGTTGATGAGATATGCTCAGAAAACTCACAGATAATAGAAGACCTTGCCTATGTTCTGAAATAAAGGCTTCACCATTCCTTTTTCCATAAACGATTTCTAATAAAAGAACTCCAAAGCTGAATACATCAGATTTTACTGAAAATAATCCAGCCATAGCGTATTCTGGAGCCATGTATCCGCTATTTAAAATTAAAAGAACAATGTCAGTTGTGAATGATGTGAAATTTTATAATATTTATTTGAATTTTTTTTGGTTAATAAACGCTTACTAGGTGCCAATAACTCTTGTTGTTTTTGTCTGACTTTGGCCTTTTTCGAATTTCCTTGCCAATCCAAAATCTGATATTTTTGGAATCATTTCATCATCAAGAAGAACATTGCTGGCTTTCAGATCTCTATGGATAACTCTAAGTCGAGAATCTTGGTGAAGGTATAACAATCCTCTTGCGATTCCATTGATAATACTTAGTCGTAATGTCCAATCTAGTTGCTTACTTTTTTCTTCATCTGCAATATGAAAATGAACATTGAATTCATGTTATTGAACATTGTATCAGTTGTTTTATAGAAAACTGACATGTATGATATTTCGATATATCTTCCAATATGTAAAATGCACCCATTTAAGATTATTCCGTATAATGTTACAATGTTACAATCTTTATGTTTAGTCCAAAATCCTTTTGAATTGGAGCAAGTAAAAAGATTATAATCATAAAAGCAAAAGGTTGAATAAAACATACTGAAAAGATGAAAGTCGAGGCTTGAATTTGGCATGTGCTCATATACTAGTATTTTTTCGTCGTCTTCAATGCAGCAACCTAATAGTTTCACAAGATTCCTATGTTGCAGTTTAGCTATGAAGATTACTTCATTCTTGAACTCCTCGGAACCTTGATCAGACGTATTTGCAAGTCTTTTGACTGCGATTTCTGTCCCATCAGGTAAAGTACCCTAACAAAATATAGAATATAAATTAAAGATATCAGAAATGTCTCAGTTTTGAAGCAAAGTTATATATGCATAGGACCCTTGCCTTGTTGATCTATTTCATTCATATATACCTTGTAAACAGGACCAAATCCACCTTCTCCTAACTTAGATGATATTGAAAAGTAATTAGTGGCTTGTTGAATTACAGTAAAAGGGATCATAGGAAGGTCTCCATTCAATGTATCATCTCTTTGAACATTATCATTATAAGCAATAGGAGTAGCGCTCCTCGATAGAAATCCACCTATCAAGGAAGCTAGTAAGTTTGAATAAAGACTTAAATATCATAGTTAAATTTGTGAACTGTTCTTATAGAGAACTTTCAACATGTATGTAATTTGTTATATTTACCTTTACACAACCCGTTCTTTCGCCAGTAGTAGTAGATACAGCAACAAAGAAGGGCTACTGCCACGAGCGCAGTTACTAAGGCGATGACCAAGGTTTTTTTGTTACTTGAATCCTCTTGATTGGCTGCAATAATGACATTGATTAATATGTTGCATTATTATTTTTTTTAAAATTTATTCGTCAAATCACATGCGCATGAATATAAAAAAAAGTTCTAATTTTCAAGTTCATTGTTGATTATGAATCTTCCTTTCTTTGTAAGAATGAAGTCAGTATCCAAAATATATAGTTTCAAGATCTAGTAGGTGAACCTACTCCAAACAGGTTCATTAAATATTTCATCGATTGCCTCGAGCTGAATCATGTCAAAATCAAAAGTTTTAACTTCATTACAAACCAAGATATTTCCATTGACCACTTTGTTTTCGAATTTGAAGATTAGCACACTTGGATGGAGTTTAAATAATTGTAAGCAAAAAATTGTGATTTTTACAGTCTTTCTGTGACCAGGGTTTCAAATAAAGGTCAGCTACTGCAATTTAGGCCGCACCATAGAAGTTTTTTATGTTGCCAAAATCATGATGCGACCGCGATTGAGGCTGCATCTGCTCACAATTAGTAACACTAAAAAAAATTGTAGCTCGATCACAACTGTTACATACTGCAATATAAAACCGCGTCTGCGATTACGACATACCTGGATTTGGCTTAGAAGATGATTCTGTATGCGCATTTAACATGAAGAAATTTTGATCATCAAATTTGATTCCACAGCTTGGAGCCACAACTTCCCATGACACTTTATTCCCACAACACTTGGGAAATAAGTCCAACATAGCCTCCAAACACCGTCCGCACCCTTCATTATCGAGGTCTCTACCACACTGAACAAAACCATACCTTTTCTCCGTATTACTCAAATTAAACTCGCCCATTGCCCAGGATTGGTTAGTCTCTATAGTCGCTTTTCGTATCAAAACACTTATGTAACCCTCTACTTTTGCAAGATCAGTTGAGTCCTTAATTTTTTTGGTTCCAGTAATATTCCGTGTTGGTGTTATCGAAACTTTTCCAAAGAAATTCTCGTTAGAGTAACGGATAATACATACATCATAAAATATAACAGACGTGACGCTGTTTGGACAATGTTGAACAAGATCTCTTGCAGCAGTGTTGACACAGAATTGACAGAAACTTTCTGAAATATCAAATCGACAATCGTAGTTTCCATAAACATCATCACCAGTGCTGCCTATGATGGTGTGGTTAAATGTTGTTCCTTTGGCAGCATCCGAAGCTATCCATGAAACGAAGTTGTTTACATTCGATTTGAATGAAGTGCTTAGAGATTTTGCTGTTGAGTTTTCACAAAAATTGAACAAATAAATCGGAACTTGTGCAATTATTGGTGTGAAGTGGAAGACAAGGAATAGAAGGAGGAGCATGAAACTATGAAATTTGATATATGTCATGGTGTGTTCTGAGCTATGGTGCATGAAGCTAAGAAATTTCATATATGTCATAGTATAGTAGTGAATGTTATTACCATTTATTAATTATTATGTCTTCAATTTTAGGTGACAAAAGAGAGCACAATACTTTGAAATTCAAGCATTTAATGTATGAACATTCTATAGCAGTCTTTCATGATAAAAAAAATTGTACATAAGTTTTGAGTTTTGACTATTAAGAATTATAAGTCAGTATGATGTGAAAGGCTGCAAAGCTAATCAAAGAAACATATCTCAAATTTCAATATAACATTAATTATTGGTTTGTTAATAATATATATATATATATTGTATTAACAAGAAGGGAACCCGATAGTTGAAAATTTTGGGTGTGGATAATTAAAATCTAACGAAGAATTATTCTCATTAGGAATTAAATCCGGGTTTTGCAAATGATTCGTCCTTATTAACCGGTCAATAATATCCTTAATTAGTTGGCGGTTATAATGATTAAGCGTGTGTAAGGAAAAATGTTTATTGGCTTTTAATAGTCCCGCCAAAAAAAGATGAATTGATTTGTAACTAATATGTTCAATATTCAATTATTCGTTCTAAAAAAATTTCAATTATTGGACCTAGTTGTTTGCCCAAAACATCATTGGAATTCAAATAAAAATTATTGTAATTAAGATTTAAACTCGATTAATGAACTCCCTTAATACAAATTATTTGGAAGATTTTGATTTTTGGTGGGAACAAATCATAATCAAGCTTTACTTGCCCTCATTTATTTGAAACCAGATAGGTGTAGTTAATAAATAAAAAATGGTTAATAGGTCTTTAACCTCATGCAAAGTAGGCGAGTTTTGTTTTTTCCTCTGTAATTATTTTTTTTGAGATCACTCCTGTAATGTTTTTTTTATTTTTTTCGTAGTGTATTTTACCCCTTGTGTTAAAAGAAAAAATCGGCAAGAAAGTAAAATATAATACGAAAAAAATAAAAATACATTACAGGGAGTAATCTTAAAAAAAAAACTATAGAAAAAAACAAAACTCACTTATTTTGCAGAGGGTAAAGACCTATTAACTCAATAAAAAATAATGATCAATGTGGGTCCTTCATTGTCCTGCCCATTCAATGCTTGTCATTAAAAAGAGAGGAATACTTCTTCAAAGTCATATTATGTTGGGGAGACAATCCAAATCAGTCTGGTTTGAAGTATGACGAGTTCGACTTGAGTGATTGAGTTGAAACTATAGCAGTATCAATTTATCAAAATATTTTTACCCGCTACTTAAGTAGTAAATACACAATAAAAACACTACTAAAATTGCTTTTTTTTATAACGTCCACTTTTTAAATAATGGAC
The DNA here is from genome assembly GCA_954870985.1 of Trifolium fragiferum. Taxonomy (NCBI): domain Eukaryota; kingdom Viridiplantae; phylum Streptophyta; class Magnoliopsida; order Fabales; family Fabaceae; genus Trifolium; species Trifolium fragiferum. The sequence goes on from OX940792.1 coordinate 15,695,807, forward strand.
GATAGTTTTTAAAAAATTATCATTTTTATAACGTTCGTTACTTAAATAGTGAAAGAATAATAAAACAGGAAAACATAAAGCGCGCGAAAAATCGATAAGATGACAACATTAAATCTTTGAGTTGAAATTCATACCCCAAACTTTTTGTTGGCCAATGGGTTGGCCCGTCAAAACTTATAAAAATAATAATATTTTTTTTTGGTAACAGCAAAATTCCATTAACAAAGAATGCAACAGACTTGACTTGGCTTAATATTTGGTGTGTAAAGGTTCCAGAGCGCGTAAGAGCTTTCATTTGGCTTGTTAAACATGGTAGATTATTGACAAATGAGAGGAAGCATCGAATGGGGTTGGGAACAGAGCAGTGTGAGTATTGTCGTGATAGTACGGAAACGACGCTGCATGTTCTGCGCGATTGTCCTTTGGTTCGGCCTTTGTGGATAAGTGTGGTGGATACTTCTTTGAGGTATCAATTTTTTACTAGTTCTCTTCATGATTGGATTGCCATGAATGTAGGTGATAAAAGAGGTAAAAGCTCTTATAATGATTGGAGTAGTTTTTGGGCAGTGGCTTGTCATCTTGCGTGGACTTGGAGGAACAAGGAAAAACATGACGCAGATTTTATTCGTCCGATTAAGCAACATGAGGTTGTTAAACATAGAATTACTAGTTATATCTTGGCTGAACGAGTAATTCATGTTGGGAGGCATACACAACAATCTAGTATTCCAATAGGTTGGGTACCGCCTACAGAAGGTTGGGTGTGTCTAAATATTGACGGAGCTTGTAAAGCCGGTATTATTGGATGTGGTGGTGTTATCCGTGGGAGTGAGGGGGAGTGGATTCATGGGTTTTCTAAACTCATAGGAAGCGGTGATGTTTATATGGCGGAGTTATGGGGCGTATTTGAGGGACTCAGCATGGCAAGAAGGATGAATTTTACTAAAGTGGAAGTAAGGATAGATGCTATGGGAGTTGTCCATGATATTACTCACAAAATGCCTTCACAAATGTGTGGTAGGGCCCTTGTTAGACGTATTTGTCAAATGATGGATTTTGATTGGGAAGTCGTTTTGAAACACTCTTACCGTGAGGCGAATCAACTGGCGGATGCGTTAGCTAAGCATAGCTTTCGAGTGACTGGTGATGCTTGTTTTTTTACAGTTTGTCCGGATTTCTGTAAGCACCTTTTGGTTGCTGATGAGAAGGGAATCACTACCCTTTAGCCCTCTTTGTAATCAAAAAAAAAAAAAAAAGATCAAAGCACAAGAAGTGCTAGATCACAATAAAGCAAACAATCATGGGTCTTTATTTTTCTCATCCTATCAATTACTTGTGCATCCTACGTCTTTTTCGTTTTATCCCTTCGTTATTTAAGTAACGAACGTTTGTAAGAATGAGAACTTTTTATGAAATGCCATCCGCTACTTAAGTAGCGAACATCATATATGGTAGGATGTTTATGTACATAAGTATTTTGGTAAAATTATAGAGCGTGCGGAAAAATAAATAGAGTGATAAAAACAGATCTCAAAATAATAACACAACTGACCAACCATATGAATCTTAGCATAAAATGACACCGGCAACTTAAACAATGATATTGTTTTTTTCCTTAATTAATAATTAAAAACAATAACAAAAAAATAAATTAGTACTCCAACGATAAATTATGAACTGTTGTTTTATTGCTTCCTCTATTCTTACATCCATGTCTATTAAGGTTGTATATATTGTACAAATCAAGAAAATGACTTTAATTAATAAGCAAATTTATACGAGGATTTATGGCAGGATAGATTCTCTCCTCTCAATTGAATTATTTCCATAAGTAGGAGTTAAAAACTGAACCACTAATCATTTGCTTAAAAGGTCCAAAATTCGTACCACTTGGATAATTTCATTGTTGATTATTTGTAGGATATTTTTTTTGTTCAAATTTATTTGTAGTTTCTTTAGCTTTTAATACTCCAGCTGAAGAAAGAAACAAATGGATTGATTGGTAATATATATGTTCATCCAATATTCAATTATTGGAGTTAGTTGCTTAAAAAACTATCATTGAAATTCAAAAAAATGAGAAAAATGGGTCCATCATTAATTCCTAGCCATCAATCCTTGTTGAAGATACTATTATTATCATAAATGGAAAGGATGCTGCACAGACATGAAGGTCAAATAGTTGCAAATCACAACTAATTGATGGAAGGATAATTCATGCACATTGGTGCAATTTTTTTTTATTGACTGCCAAGGCAACTTATCTAATATGGTGAGTTTTTGAGAAGCGGAGGAGATAATATTTAAGAGAACATACTTTTAGATATAACAATCTCTCAATCGTTTAGTAACTCTGAAATTTCTAGACCCGTCGTGATAATATACTATACACTTCAAAAAATAGTTCTCGATTCACTTCTCTCAACTACTTATATTTAATGCTATGCTTCTCAACTACTCATTCTTACTATGCTTCTCTAGATTTTTTCTTTGGATAATTTATGTCTCGCGCTTTAACCATTATTATAAGCAAATATTCATTTTTCAAATTTATTAACCAATTCACTAATTTGGTCTATCATTTGGCTAGTCCAATGGACAAAATCATGTTTATAATTCATCAAGAAGTATTTAATTACTTGGATTGTTTTATTATATATATATATATATATATATATATATATATATATATATATCAAGGTTGTCAAAATCGGACCGAACCGCCGGTCGGACCGGTTCGACCGTGAACCGGTGATGTATCCGGTCCGGTTAGGTCTGAAAACCGACTTGTAAGTGAACCGATAAAAAACCGGCCGAACCGGTCCTAAACCGGAAAAAACCGGTGAACCGGCCGGTCCTAGCGGTTCGATGGTTCTGTTTTATTCTAAAAAAAGGTTAAAACAATGTCGTTTCATATATATATATATAGTAAAAGTTGTTAAGGGTTAACCCTAATGGTCTTTTAAAAATCCTACCTACTGATGTCAGCACTTATGTCATTCTTATGTAACCCATATTAACACATATAAATAAATAAATAAATAAACAAACAAAAAAGATAAATATAAACCTGCAGACATGCATTGGGTTATTTTCATTCTTCCTCTCCCATTCTCAGTAAACAAAACACATGCATTGGTCATTGCTCTCCCATTCTCTGTTTCACTCTCACCCTCTTAAACCTGCATTGCTCTCCCATTCTCTTCACTCTCACCCTCTCTCACCAACACGCCGTCCCCTGTCCGGCCGAAACCACCACCGCGCGCGCCACCGCTCTCTCTCTCTCTCTCTCTCTCTCTCTCTCTCTCTCTCTCTCTCTCTCTCTCTCTCTCTCTCTCTCTCTCTCTCTCTCTCTCTCTCTCTCTCCGTCGTGCTTCTCTCTCCGCCCTCACCATTTCAATTTTCACCACCACCAGCTTCTTCTTCTTCATCTGGGTTGAAAAACATAACGTCGTTTCATATATATATATATATATATATAAACACCAAATGATGTTGTTTGATTTTATTTGTAAAAGAAAGATTAAAAAAATAAACAAGTTACAAACAATGTTATGGTACTATTTTGTGTTATTGGACTTAGTTATTATGTAATTTTTAATTTAGTTTGAATTAAAAACTTTATGTTTAATGTACTAAAGTTTTAATTTTATATTAACTTTATTACATTTCATCTTTTTCATGTGTAAAAATAAGAAATATTAAGTCATTATTTATTTATTTTTATTTATATATTAATTAAAATATATATTTAATTAAAAGCGGTCAGACCGGTTGAACCTTGAACCGATAAGCTCACCGGTTCGATGACCGGTCCGGTTCTGAAAACCTTGATATATATATATAATGGGAATAACATGCTACTAACTAAACTCTAATCACATTTGCTATTTTGGAGGGAATTGCTTAGTCAAGACTTAAAATATAATATACTATAAAACAGTTGTTTCAGCTTGATTTGAACTCACAATCTCTCTATAAAACGTCATTATTTAGTCACTAAGCCAATTGAATTCATTTGAAATATGTTTGTAACACCAACTAATAACTATGACTTTCAATGCATCAACTACATTTTATTTTTCATCGCACTTTCAATTTTTTTAATCCAATTATTGTTGTTTGATGTAACTTTACTATTTTTTTTAAATATTTTGGTTGTGACGAACAATATTGTATTTTTTTTTCTTACTTTTGAAATTTTTCTCTATACAGTTTTATTATTTAGCCACTAAACTACTTGAATTCATTTGAAAGATTTTGGTAACACCACCTAATAACTATGACTTTCAATGCATCAACTACATTTTATTTTTCATCGCATTTTTAATTTTTTTTAAAATCCAATTATTGTTGTTTGATGTACCTGAACTACATTTTTTAAATATTTGGTTTTGAAATTTTTTTTCTGGCATTGCAATTTTTTTTATCATATCCTCGATTTTTCTTTTTATACTATAAATTCAATTTGTTTCATTGCGTATTGTTGAGACCTTTTAGGGTGTTGGCTTCATTTGGTAAAATAAGCCTAATTCCATGATGTGGAGCATGATGTGTGGCACATCAGGATTCACATCTGGACGCCCTACTGGACGCGCCTTTATTTATGTAAACGCGATCTTTTGAAAAAGATTTGTTTTTCAAGTATATCGTGCCAGCTTGCGCGCCAAGGAACAAGATAATCTTTCATGGTTCTGTTTTATTTTATTGGCCGACTTTGATAAAAAAGATTTGAAACAAACAATTAAAAGATTACGATCAAATAAATCTCAAGGAGATTTAACAAAGGCCAGCTGTCAACATTGAAGATCCAAGCCCATGAAACTTGTTCTATATAAAGGAAGACTGAAGACACTTTGAAGCGACGAAGCCAAGAGTTGAAGATATCGAGTCTTAGGTCTTAGTCTGTTCATTGTTAATTGTGAGCCTTCACTTGAATCATAATTTTGATACAAGTAAGGACTGAGTTTGATAGAGTTGTAATCTCTAGTGTTCTTTCTCCAAAGCTTTGAAGCAAGGAGTTAGAGTGTGCAACACTCAAAGCCTTTAGGTACGAGTGCATAGTTTTCTAGGAGTGTGTCTCCAAACTGAGTTTGTTATTAAATCCTTACTGGGTAAGGTTGAGGGGGAGTGAGCAGAGGTTCTCATATCTAGGAGTTCCTAGGTAGAATTAGCACGGGTAGTGATTAAGTGAGAAGTTGTAAACGGGGGAGTTTAGCTTTGAATTGATACTACCATAGTGGATTCATCCCTGGATTGGTATCCTCCAGAATAGGGCTTGTTATAAGTGCCGAACTGGGTTAACAAACTCACGTGTTCTTTTGTTTTCTGCACTTTATATTGTTTACTTGTTCATCAAGTTCAGTTGTTCACGATGTTGACACATTAGGCTACACATCGTACGATTCCTAAAGTGTACACATCGTGCTACACATCTGACACTTGCCACCAGAATTTCAATTGGCATCAGAGCAGGCACCCTGCCTGTTTGAGGGTGAGCTCCAGGGAAGTTACTTTCTGGAAACATGGACAAGGATGGAACAACGGTCAACAAACCACCCCTCCTGGATGGAACCAACTATGACTACTGGAAGCCAAGGATGATTGCCTTCCTAAAGTCACTTGACAGCAGAACTTGGAAAGCTGTGCTCAAAGGCTGGGAGCATCCCAAAATCTTGGATGCTAATGGTGTTGACACTGGTGTACTCAAGCCAGAGGAAGATTGGTCAGCTGCAGAAGACACTGCATCACTTGGAAACTCCAAAGCTTTGAATGCTTTATTCAATGGAGTGGACAAGAACATGTTCAGATTAATCAAGCAGTGTACTGTTGCAAAGAATGCCTGGGAGATACTCAGAACCACTCATGAAGGCAATGCCAAGGTAAAAAGCTCAAGAATCCAACTTCTTAACACTAAGTTTGAAAACCTCAGAATGAAAGAAGAAGAATCAATTCATGACTTTCACATGAATTTGCTTGAGGTGGACAATTCCTTTGAGGCTCTAGGTGAGAAATTGTCTGAAGAAAAGCTTGTGAGAAAGATGCTTAGGTCTCTACCCAAGAGGTTTAACATGAAAATCACAGCTATTGAAGAAGCTCAAGACATCCCAAGTATGAAACTTGAAGAACTTGTGAGCTCGCTTCAAACTTTTGAGATGAACTTTAGTGAGCCAACTGAGAAGAAAGGAAAAGGTATAGCCTTTGTATCTTGTGCTGGTGAAGAGGAAGAAGCTGATGAATCAGATGATGACCTCTCAAATGACTTAGCCATGTTGGGAAGACAATTCAACAAGCTTCAAAGGAGGGTGGACAGAAGACCAAGGAGGAATGTGAGGAACATCCAGACTGACATCAGTAAACTAGGTAACACTTCAACAAAAACCAAAACTGATGAAAAGTCAACTCAGAACAAGGGTGTTCAATGTCATGAATGTGAAGGCTTTGGTCATATAAGATCAGAATGTGGCACATATCTGAAGAAGCAGAAGAAAGGCCTAACTGTCTCATGGTCTGATGAAGACTCTGACACTGACTCAGAGAATGTTGCTGCTAATCATGTTAGTGCCATGACTAGGGTGGATAATACTGATGTTGAATCTGATGATGAAGAACTCACATTTGATGAACTAGCCTCAGTCCATAAAAAGCTATTTATCAAGAGTGAGGAACTGTACAAGGTCAATGAAGAGCAGAAGGAAATCATCAGTCAACTGGAGACAGAGAAGGGTCAACTACAGAGTCAAGTTGCTAGTCTTGAAAGTGAAGTCAAGTTACTGTCAACCAACTTGAAAAATATGACCAAGTCTGTAAAGATGCTCAATCCTGGAACCAACATGCTTGATGAAATTTTGAAAGTAGGAAAGCATGCTGGGGACTCATCTGGTGTAGGATTTAAGAACAAACATCACAGCAAGAAGACAAATACTAAGTTTGTTCCTGCTCAGAAGAAACCTGACCCTGGCAGCATGTGGACACATCACACTCCACATCAGAGACCTGCTGGCAAAGAGAAGTTTAATGCTTGGAGATGCCACTACTGTGGGAAGAATGGTCACATCAAGCCCTTCTGCTACAAACTCTATGGGTATCCCAAGAAAAGGACTCAGGTGCAAGCCAAAATAGCAAGGGTCACTCCTAAGAAGATGTGGAAGCCTAAAGTTTCTGAAACTGCACATATCGCTCACACTTCTCTTAGAGCATCTTCTAGTAATGATTGGTATTTTGATAGTGGTTGTTCTAGGCATATGACTGGTGTTGAGAAATTTCTCACTAATATCAAGCCTCATACAACAAGCTTTGTAACCTTTGGTGATGGAGCAAAAGGTGAAATCAAGGGCAGTGGTAAACTCAGCAGCAAAAGCTTACCTGACCTAGATGATGTGCTACTTGTTAAAGGCTTGAAGGCTAATCTTATCAGCATAAGCCAATTGTGTGATCAAGGTCTCAAAGTCAACTTCACAAAGAATGAATGTCTTATTACTTCTGACAAAGGAGAATTGTTGATGAGAGGATCTAGGTCAAGAGACAACTGCTATCTATGGATTCCTGATGAAACAACTCACTCCACTACATGTTTGATAAGTCAGGAAGAAGAAGTAAAGCTTTGGCACCAAAGACTTGGCCATTTGAATCTGAAGGGAATGAAGAAGATTGTGTCCAAGGAAGCTATTAGAGGTCTACCAAAGCTTAAGATTGTTGAAGGCAATATATGTGGTGAATGTCAAGTTGGAAAGCAGGTTCAGATGTCACACCCAATGTTACAACATCAGGTGACATCCAGAGTTCTTGAAATGCTACATATGGACTTGATGGGACCAATGCAGGTAGAGAGTATTGGTGGTAAAAGATATGCCTTTGTGGTTGTAGATGATTTCTCAAGGTTCACTTGGGTTAGCTTCATCAGAGAGAAGTCTGACACCTTTGATGCATTCAAAGAATTATGCCTTAGACTACAAAGAGAGAAGGATAGTGGCATTGTTAGAATCAGAAGTGATCATGGGAAAGAGTTTGAAAATTCAAGATTCTCTGAGTTTTGTGCTGATGAAGGAATTGGGCATGAGTTCTCCTCACCAATCACACCCCAACAAAATGGTGTAGTTGAGAGGAAGAACAGAACCTTGCAAGAGGCTGCAAGAGTTATGCTACATGCCAAGAAGCTACCTTACTACTTTTGGGCAGAGGCCATGAATACTGCATGCTATGTACACAACAGGGTGACTCTGAGAAAAGGTACCTCAACCACACTGTATGAGATATGGAAAGGAAGAAAACCAACTGTCAAACACTTCCATGTCTTTGGTAGCAAGTGCTATATCTTAGCTGACAGAGAGCAAAGGAGGAAGATGGATCCCAAGAGTGATGAAGGAATCTTTCTAGGCTATTCCATAACCAGCAGAGCCTATAGAGTCTTCAACAACAGAACAAGAACTATGATGGAATCCATCAATGTTGTCATAGATGACTGTTCAGACAATGTACCTGATGTTGATCCTGATGTGGACACATCTCACCCCCTGCCTGAAGACTCTGAAGTTATAGAGATTCCTGAGAAGACTGATCAGCAAGAAGATGTGACTCCAGTGAACAAGGGTCCCTCTGTTAGAGTTCAAAAGAATCATCCAAAAGAACTCATAATAGGGAATCCTGAGTCAGGGGTTATGACAAGGTCAAGAGAGGTTGTATCCAATGCTTGTTTTGTGTCAAAGGTAGAACCAAAGAATGTAAAAGAAGCCTTGACAGATGAGTTTTGGATTGAAGCTATGCAAGAGGAGCTGAACCAATTCAAGAGGAATGAAGTGTGGGATTTAGTTCCTAGACCTGAAGGAGTCAACATCATTGGTACTAAATGGGTTTATAGGAATAAATCTGATGAAAGTGGTGTTGTGACTAGAAACAAGGCTAGGCTTGTGGCTCAAGGTTACTCTCAGATTGAAGGAGTAGACTTTGATGAAACATTTGCTCCTGTGGCACGTCTCGAGTCCATAAGGTTACTTTTGGGAGTAGCATGTATCTTGAAATTCAAGCTATTCCAGATGGATGTGAAGAGTGCTTTCCTCAATGGCTACTTGAATGAGGAAGTTTATGTGGAGCAGCCCAAGGGATTTGTTGATCCAAATTTTCCAGATCATGTCTACAGATTGAAGAAGGCATTATATGGATTAAAGCAAGCTCCTAGGGCATGGTATGAGAGGCTAACCAAATTTCTTGTGCAGCAAGGTTATAGAAAAGGAGAAACAGACAAAACCTTGTTTGTCAGAGAAGAAAAGGGCAAGTTCATGATTGCACAAATCTATGTAGATGACATTGTGTTTGGAGGAATGTCTGATCCAATGGTCAAGATGTTTGTGAATCAGATGCAGTCTGAATTTGAGATGAGCCTTGTAGGTGAACTTACCTACTTTCTTGGTCTGCAAGTCAAACAGATGGAAGATACAATTTTCATCTCCCAAAGCAAGTATGCCAAGAACATTGTGAAGAAATTTGGAATGGAGAATGCAAATCACAAAAGAACTCCTGCAGCAACCCATCTCAAACTTTCTAAAGATGAGCATGGTGTCAGTGTTGATCAAAGTCTATACAGAAGCATGATTGGCAGTCTACTTTATCTCACTGCAAGTAGACCTGATATTAGCTTTGCTGTTGGTGTGTGTGCAAGGTACCAAGCTGAGCCCAAGATGAGTCATTTGAATCAAGTCAAAAGGATTCTTAAGTATGTCAGTGGTACAAGTGATTATGGAATTCTCTACTCTCATGGTGAAGACACAAGATTGTTGGGTTATTGTGATGCTGACTGGGCAGGTAGTGCTGATGACAGGAAAAGCACTTCTGGTGGATGTTTCTTTTTGGGAAGCAACCTTATATCATGGTTCAGCAAGAAACAAAATTGTGTTTCTCTTTCTACAGCTGAGGCTGAGTATATTGCAGCAGGAAGTAGTTGTTCTCAGCTACTTTGGATGAAGCAGATGTTGGGTGAGTACAATGTGCAGCAAGATGTGCTCACATTATACTGTGACAATCTAAGTGCTATAAATATTTCCAAAAATCCTATCCAACATAGTAGGACAAAGCACATTGATATACGTCACCATTTTATTAGAGATCTTGTTGAAGACAACATTGTGACTCTAGAGCATGTTGCCACAGAGAATCAACTGGCAGATATATTCACAAAAGCTTTAGATGCAAATAGGTTTGAGGTGTTAAGGGGCAAACTTGGTATTTGCCTCTTTGATGATCAATAGCCATAATAGCTATTTAGGCGTGCAACGGTTACCTGTTTTTTCCCTCCATCCATAGTTGCACGCAATCCAAAGGCAATCATTACAAAATATTTCCAACGGCTATTTCACGATCAAAACTCCAAGAAATCCGTTTACTCAAGATTTTTCTTATTGCCTACCACATTGATCACCACATTCGTTTCTCAACCACTCAAACGACCAAAAATTTTCTTGATCACTCTCAAACCCTTTGTTCATCTCTCTGCTATTTTCTTTGAAAATCTTCATACCAAATCACCATCATCATCATCATGTCTACTGCAACCAAAACATCTCCTTCAACCAAATTCACGACTCCTCCATCATCATCAAAACCTAATTCCCCGCATCCTGAAGAAGTTCAAAGTGACATGATCGTTAATGCCACTCCTGTTTCTATGATCAAGCCATCTGGATCAAAGAAGAAGAAGTCAAAACGATCAAGAAGGGAATCAACCCCCATTGCTGCAGAGGAAGATGTTGTTCCTTCTCCTTCCACAGAAAAATCCAAGAAGAAGAAGAAGAAAAGCAAGAAGCCAAAGATTGGCTCATCAAAGAGGGTTCACACCATGGAAAGTCTGCATGTTGAACCTCTTCCTGCAAAATCTGGTGATGCAAATGCTGAAGCATCTATGGGTGTAGGTTCTTCAAACCCTAACCCTGAGAAGGCTGCTGTAAAGATCCCTGAGAGTCAAAGACATCCCTTGACTCAGAAGATCATTGATTCTGTGCTCCAGGCCCTGCAAGAACCTAATGTTGCGGCAGATGTTGGCACATCATTGCCACAAGGTGAAGAAGAGTCTCCTGCTGAAGAAGAGACTGCTGCTGTTGAAGAACCTGCTGTCATTCCTGATTCTCCTGAACAGGAATTTGTTGAAGAAGATCAACCTGCTGAGGTTGAGGAACCTAAAGATAATACCCAGTCTGACAAGGGTAAAGAAACTGTTGAAGGTTCAGATTATGAAGACTCCAATCCTTCTGACAAGGATGCTGATGGAGATACAGTTGTTGTGGATGTAGAAGGCTACAATTCTGACATCCCCTTGAAGAAGCTTACTGAGGATAGTATTGCAAGAAGGACTAGAAGTGGTAAAGGTCCTGCTGTTGTTGAGATTTCTCCTGCTGCTACTAAGGAGAAGAAGAAGCCTGTTAAGAGGCAAGTCATGTATGGTCCCAAGAAGGGATTTAGTAAAGCGGTGGTTCCACCTGCAAAGAAGAAGACTCAGAAAAGAAAAGAGCCACCTACAAGTGACTCAGAGTACGATGTGGAGCAGGATGTAGCTCACATCAGTGAGTCTGAGGAAGAATCTGCTGAGGAACGCAATGTGGAGCTTGATGTGATTCACATTGAGTCTGCTGTGAAGAAGAGCTATGGGAAGAAAAAAATTCCTCAGGGAATTCCTGACATCCCAGTTGATTTGATTTCCTTCCACAACCCTGCACATGCTGGTAAATGGAAGTACATTGCTCATAGAAGGTTAGCTCTGGAGAGGGAGCTCAGTGCTGAAGCCTTGCAGTGCAAGGAAGTTATGAGGTTGATCAAGCATGCTGGCTTGATGAAGACTGTTACTGGACTGAGTGACTGCTATGAGAAGGTAGTCAAAGAGTTTTTGGTAAACATCCCTGCTGGTTGTGACAATCCTTTGGACAAGGAATACCAAACTGTTTTTGTGAGAGGTAAAGAAATTCACTTCTCTCCCACTGTTATCAACAAGTATCTGGGCAGAAGTGAGGAGCCCTTTGCTGAGATGGAGGCAAATGACAACTACATAATCAAGGCCATCACAGCTGGAAAGGTCAAGACTTGGCCTAAGAAAGGGAAACTGCAAGCAAGCAAGCTCACACCAATCTACAACATCCTGAATAGGATTGCTGCTGCTAACTGGGTGCCTACCACACACAACTGTGATGTGGCTACAGGTTTGGCTAGGTTCATATATACTATTGGTAGCAAATCTAATTTTGATTTTGGTACCTATATTTTTGATCAGACTATCAAACATGCCAAAACCCTAGCTGTCAAACTACCCATTGCATTTCCTTCCCTACTGTGTGGAATCATATTGAGCCAGAGACCTGATGTTCTGGGCAAGGATGATTTGTCTTGCAGAAGAGAGTCTGCTATTTCTTTTAGTCTCAAGCAGTCTGATGTGACTCCTGATGTGGGCACATCCAGCTCAAACAATGCTATGTCTAGGACAGACATGATTGCTGCTTTAAAGGAGACTTGCAAGGCTCTGGATGAGAAGAAGGCCAAGCTGGAGGCAGTCATTACTGGACTGGAGCTTGAGGATGAGCAAACAATGGCTGAGGATGAGGAATTGGAGGAGGAGGAGCCCAATGACTCTGAAGCTGAGGAAACTGATGGGAGCCAGGATATTTGAATTATTGTAATTCATTAATATTTCCCTGTACTCAGTATTTCCTTGTTTTTGCTTGTATTTTGTGGGCTATGCCCTGGATTTCTGATGCACCTTTGCGTGCCTGTTCTGTACTTGCTGCACTATTAACGGCCTGAGTGCCTTTTTCTGTTCATGCACCATCATCTCTACATCTCATGCTATCTGCATTCTATGGTGTTTTACTTACTCTCTATGTGTTTGACTATATTTGTCAAAATTCTGGCTAAAAAGGGGGAGTAAAAATTAACTGCAGCAAAAATTATGATGTGTGGCACATCTGACTACACATCTGGCATACATGCTTATTTTTCTTCAAATGTTTTCTCAACAACTTTTTGAAGAATTAGTTTTCTAAAGCATGTTTTTCTGAAGACTTAATCTGTACGTTTTCAACTGGGTGATGCATTCTTAAGAAGTCCAATTGAAGATGTTAATTTGTGTAATGGTTGATCCATTTGTATGATTTCTACATGGTGATGCATTCTTAAGAAGCCTGTAGAAGTTGCTATTTTGTGTGATGTTTGACACATCTGTGAGTTTTAACTTGGTCATGCATTCTTAAGAAGCCAAGTTTAAAACTTCTCTATTTCTCTCTAGGTCATGCATTCTGAAGAAGCCTATAGAGGATATGAGATTTAGGGGGAGTACATGGAAAGTGCTCTAGTTCAAAGGGGAGTAGACTATTACTGGGTTTGCTACCCTCCCTTATGTGTGCATGGAATCTCATGCTTGTATGTGTCTGAGAATTTATTTTTCTCAGTCTTTGGGAATTTATTTTCCTATCTTGTGAGAGTTTATTTCTCTCTTTATTTGCGAGGCTCTAATCCGCTGCTGTATGCCTCTGATGTGCCTGCACATCTCTCCAAGTTTAGTTGGGTGACTCAAAGATTATTTTAGCCCAAAATTTGCCAAAGGGGGAGATTGTTGAGACCTTTTAGGGTGTTGGCTTCATTTGGTAAAATAAGCCTAATTCCATGATGTGGAGCATGATGTGTGGCACATCAGGATTCACATCTGGACGCCCTACTGGACGCGCCTTTATTTATGTAAACGCGATCTTTTGAAAAAGATTTGTTTTTCAAGTATATCGTGCCAGCTTGCGCGCCAAGGAACAAGATAATCTTTCATGGTTCTGTTTTATTTTATTGGCCGACTTTGATCAAAAAGATTTGAAACAAACAATTAAAAGATTACGATCAAATAAATCTCAAGGAGATTTAACAAAGGCCAGCTGTCAACATTGAAGATCCAAGCCCATGAAACTTGTTCTATATAAAGGAAGACTGAAGACACTTTGAAGCGACGAAGCCAAGAGTTGAAGATATCGAGTCTTAGGTCTTAGTCTGTTCATTGTTAATTGTGAGCCTTCACTTGAATCATAATTTTGATACAAGTAAGGACTGAGTTTGATAGAGTTGTAATCTCTAGTGTTCTTTCTCCAAAGCTTTGAAGCAAGGAGTTAGAGTGTGCAACACTCAAAGCCTTTAGGTACGAGTGCATAGTTTTCTAGGAGTGTGTCTCCAAACTGAGTTTGTTATTAAATCCTTACTGGGTAAGGTTGAGGGGGAGTGAGCAGAGGTTCTCATATCTAGGAGTTCCTAGGTAGAATTAGCACGGGTAGTGATTAAGTGAGAAGTTGTAAACGGGGGAGTTTAGCTTTGAATTGATACTACCATAGTGGATTCATCCCTGGATTGGTATCCTCCAGAATAGGGCTTGTTATAAGTGCCGAACTGGGTTAACAAACTCACGTGTTCTTTTGTTTTCTGCACTTTATATTGTTTACTTGTTCATCAAGTTCAGTTGTTCACGATGTTGACACATTAGGCTACACATCGTACGATTCCTAAAGTGTACACATCGTGCTACACATCTGACACTTGCCACCAGAATTTCACGTATAAAATTCAATAAGTTTTTATATGGAACTTTTTAAAATTCTTTATAAAATAACTAATTAATGTTATATTAGCTTCCTAAAAATACAATTGTTGATACAATAAATGATTATGCTTTGGATTTAATTTATGGAGAAGAAAAAAATGTATTTAGTTATGATTCTCCGTGTCAAGCTAAATCAAATCTTGACACACCAAATGATATTCATACACTTAAATTCTTAAACACCACCATTGCGAGTTCCGAATTCTTAAACACCACTTGAATTCTCAAATCAATTTTTGGGATTATGCAACGGTACACGGTTGATAGTTACAAAATTGGGAACATATGTCGTTGAAGTTAAAATGATATCCGACAATAATATTGGTGAAAAAGTTTTTATTCCTAGGTTATCATTGACTCATTTAGATAAAAAAATCCCGTTCAAGTTTCAACAAAGACAGTTTTCAGTGGTTGTTTTCTTTGCTATGACGATTAACAGGAGTCAGGATCCTATTAATTCAAAAGTATATATGTGACTATATAGCAAGCCAAAAATGTTTCCTAGTTTAACTACATAATCTCACTCTAATTACCTAATTTACTCTAGAATCAAGTGATTGACAAGTACAAGGAATGTTTAGTAGCTATATAAGCAAGAGTTTCACATTGATTACAAAGAAATGTTTTTTCTTTTTTTATAGAAAAATATTAGTAATTTAACGGTTATGTTTGTTTTCAGAAGTTCGAAGAATGGGTCTCTTTTCTAAATTTCCTTTAGTACGTCCCTTAACTTACCTACCGAGATACCTACGCTGCAAGGCACTATACTATGAGACTCGTGATTGATTTGGCGGCACAAAACTCATGGCCTATTTTCGGCCGGTTTTTGTGTTTTCGGCCAATTTTTTGATTTTTCGGCCGATTTTTTGAGTTTTCGACCGATTTTCTGTTTTTCGGCCGAATTTTTGTGTTTTCGGCCGATTTTTTTGTGTTTTCGGCCGATTGTTTGTATTTTCAGCCAATTTTTAAGTTTTAGGCCGATTTTTTGTGTTTTGAGTTTTCCACCGATTTTTGTGTTTTTTGGGTTTTCGGCCGATTGTTTGTTTTTTATTTATTTTAGTGTTATTATTATTATTTATTTTATAAAGAATTTTATTATTTTTTAAAAAGTGACAATCAATTGGATTTAAAATTAATAATGATCAATTATCCATTGAATTTTAAAATTAAGGTGGACGGATTGGATCCATCCATTTAATTAAATGGATGGATCAAATCCAATTCATTAACCAACTTTTTTGCTAATGGATGGATTGGATGGATAAATTTTTAAATGGATTGAATGAATAATGGACAAACGGATAATATTGACACCCCCTAATTATGATGGAGATGTTGATAATCAGAAAAGCATTTTAGGATATGTTTTGACTTTTGATGCTTGGTTTTGGAGCTGTTTCATGGTATTCAAAATGATGCTTGGTTTTAAGATACAATCAATTTGCAACTTTGTCAACTCATGTAATCTGACCAAGTTACTGTCACTAATGGAAAATAAAAGGGTTATATCTGCAATTGGCTCATAATTTGATTAGAAAATGCATAATTTCCTTTCAATATAGGAAAATAAAAGGGCTATTTCTGCTGCCAAGGAAACAATGAATGACTCTCTTAGTTGCAATCTTTACTTCTAAAATAAAACCATTATATAATCGGTTCGATTCCTAAGGTGGAATAATTTTTTGTCAGACTTTACTTACCTCCTCAGTTTGATTCCCGAATATTAAAGAGGCCCATACGATACTTTTAAACCGTCTAAAACCTGTGTTTTTTGTAAACGGTCACTAGGGCCTAAAAGTTTTTTGATGTAATTTCTTCATCAATATCTATTTTACAATGACATTTTTCATCAATAACTATTTGAGAAAGTTCCTACAAACTAGAAGCTAATACGAACTATCTAGGTGTAAAACTAGTTACCGTAAGTTCGTTAATCGAGTTATCATTATAGCTTTTTGAAGTTGAATCTTCATTGGCCAGTCTTCCGACAGAAAATGCTGGTCTTTCGGGTTTTGGAAGGACCATCGTATCATTCCCTAGCATGAGAACAACAGTGGACATAGTTGGTCGATCTGCAGCATCTTGTTGCACGCACAATAAACCAATGTGTACGCACTTTAGAACTTCTCTTTGAATGTATGTTTTTCTTTGGATTGGCTCGACAAATTCCCAAATTTTTCCTTCACACCAGAGTTTCCAAATCTGCATACAAATACATATACTCAGAAACTTGAGTTGCAACATTTTGTTAGAAAATGTTGTGAAATGAAAATTTTCATCAATATTTTTTGATAGTTGCCTCATCATTAATTAGCATATTAGATCTAATCTCAATTATATATTAACTTTGTTATATGCAGTAACTATATATATGTGATTAAAAAATCTTACATATAAGAGAAGACTTTGCCCATGTTCCGAAAAGAAGAATTCACCATTCCTTTTTCCATAAACAATTTCCAACACGAGCACTCCAAAGCTGAAAACATCAGATTTTACTGAAAATAATCCAGCCATAGCATATTCTGGAGCCATGTAACCGCTGTTCAAAATCAATACAACAGTGTCAGGCGTGAATCATACGACATGTTTTAATATATGCTTTAAACAAAAAGTTTCCATCAACACTTACTAGGTGCCCATAACTCTTTTTGTTTCTGTCTGACTTTGGCCTTTCTCGAATCTTCTTGCCAAACCGAAATCTGATATCTTTGGATTCATTTCATCGTCCAAAAGAACATTGCTAGCTTTCAAATCTCTATGAATAACTCTAAGCCGAGAATCCTCATGAAGGTATAACAGCCCTCTTGCGATTCCATTTATAATGTTTAGTCGTGTTTTCCAATCTAGTTGATTATGATTTTCCAAATCTGCCAAGCCAATGGACATAGTAAATTTTATGACTTAGCATTAAATTGGAACAACAGAAGATGAGATGAATAAAGTTTTTGCCAAATCATACTGAAAAGGTGAAAGTCGAGGCCCGAATTTGGCATGTACTCATACACTAATATCTTTTCATTTTCTTCAAAGCAACAACCCAAGAGTTTCACAAGGTTTCTATGTTGTAATTTAGCTATGAAAATCACTTCATTCTTGAACTCTTCTAAACCTTGACCGGACGTTTCTGAAAGCCTTTTGGCCGCAATTTCGGTCCCATCCGGTAAAGTACCCTGATGAAACGATCGAAACGAAAGAAATGAGAATAATTTTCTTAAAGAAAGACTATATATATGCATTGTTTGGATTCTTGATTCATAATTCTTTCAAACCTTGTACACAGAACCAAATCCTCCTTCTCCTAATTTAGAAGACAATGAAAAGTAATTAGTGCATTGTTGAATAACAATTAAAGGGATAATTGGAAGGTCTCTGTCCAATGAATCATCTCTTTGAATATGATCACGTCGAAAAGCTGTAGGAATGTTCCTCGACATCAATTCGCCTATATCAAAGAAGCTAGTAAGTTTGAATAATGACTTATTATCAAAAAATAAGTTTGTGAAACTTTAAACATGTGTGTAACTTTTCAAAATTACCTTGACTTAATCTATTATTCCTTCTCCATGAGTAGTAGACACCACAAGTTAGAAAAACTACTACAATTAGTACAGTTACTAAGCTGATGGTTAAGGTTTTTTTGTTACTTGAACCTTCCTGCAAGCCTGCAGCAATGAAATGGATTTAATTGATAGAATTTATTTTCTGAACTTATAAGCTCAATACATTAGAAATTTCTACTTAATTAAATGCACCATATTATGAAAAGAAAGTGATTGCAATCATTCAACATATACAAATCTAGTCTTTATATGAATCAATTTTTATGCAACATGATCTCGGGAAAAAAAAATAAATTTTGTACCGTCCAAAAGTACTTTCATACAAATCATCTCGTTAGACAACATGATCTCAAATGTACAAATCTATAAAAAAAACACAAATTTTATACCGCCCAGAAGTATACTTTCTGACAAATCATCTCATAGACAACATCATCTCAAAATCTATAAAAAAACACAAATTTTATATCGTCCAGAAGTATACTTTCAGACAAGTCATCTCGTAGACAACATGATCTCAAATGTACAAATCTGTAAAAAACACAAATTTTATACACCCCAGAAGTATACTTTATGACAAATCATCTCGTAGACAACATCATCTCAAAATTTATAAAAAAACACAAATTTTATATCGTCCAGAAGTATACTTTCAGACAAGTCATCTCGTAGACAACATGATCTCAAATGTACAAATCTATAAAAAACACAAATTTTATACACCCGAGAAGTATACTTTCTGACAAATTATCTCGTAGACAACATCATCTCAAAATCTTTAAAAAAAATGCAAATTTTATATCGTCGAGAAGTATACTTTCAGACAATTCATCTCGTAGACAACATGATCTCAAATGTATAAATCTTTAAAAAAAAACACAAATTTTGTATCGTCTAGAAGTATACTTTCAGACAAATCATCTCGTTCAAAACATATCTTACCTTGATTTGGCGAAGAAGAAGACCAAGTTTGGTAAAAATTCTTATCATCAAATCTAATCCCACAACTTGGAGCAACAATAGCCCACATAACTTTTCTCCCACAACACATACTAACCCTATTTATCAATTCCTCCAAACACTGTTTACACACAGAAATATTAAGATCTCCGGCACACTGAACCAAACCATATCTTTTCTCACTATTACTCCAATCAAACTCGCTTGTCGCCCACATTCGATTAGCATCTGTCGTCTTCCTTGCCAAATTCCTTAGCAAATCCTGAGCTTTCACAAGCTCAGATGAATCCTTTATGAACTTTGGTCCAGTTATATTAAATGCTGGAGTTAAGTGAATTTTTCCAAAGTAATCAATGTTAGAGTAACGTAGTATGCACATATCATAGAATATAATAGCTGAGATACCATTTGTATTTGTACAAGTTTGTAAAATTTCTTTGGCTGCAATGCTAACACAGAATTGACAAACATTTGAAGCTACGTCGCCGCGACAATCATAGTTTCCATAAACTGTATCATTATTATGATTGTTGCTTCCTATGGAGGTTTGGTTAGCTTGATCTGTTAAAGAAATAGTAGTCATCCATGTTAGGACTTTGTTTATGTTGGATTTGTATGAAGTTGTGAGAGGTTTTGTAGTTGAGTTTTCACAAAAACTGTACAAATAAATCGGAACTTGTGCAATTATTGGTGTGAAGTGGAAGACAAGGAATAGAAGGAGGAGCATGAAACTATGAAATTTGATATATGTCATGGTGTGTTCTGAGCTATGGTGCATGAAGCTAAGAAATTTCATATATGTCATAGTATAGTAGTGAATGTTATTACCATTTATTAATTATTATGTCTTCAATTTTAGTTGACAAAAGAGAGCACAACACTTTGAAATTCAACCATTTAATGTATGAACATTCTATAGCAGTCTTTCATGATAAAAAAAAATTATGAGTTTTGACAATTAAGAATTATAAGTCAGTTTGATGTGAAAGGCTGCAAAGCTAATAAAAGAAACATATCTTAAATTTCAATATAACATTAATTATTGGTTTGTTAATAATATATATATAACACCCCAATTAAATTGTCTAGAATATTTAGTCGGAACATACATAATTGGACCCGAGTACATTAATTTACAAAAGAATTAACTGATTGATACATCAAATACAATGATAGCAATAAGAAGTTCAATACAAAACAGCGGAATAGGTGAAATATCTGAATAACAGACTAAATCAAAACAAGAAGAAGACAAAGGTCTTCTAAGCTGACAATCCAATCTCAGCTCCAAACGTCAGCTCCCACCTGGTCCTTGCTCTGAATAACCTGTCTACCTTAAAAAATGAATGGAGTGGGGTGAGATACTAAGTCTCAGTGAGTCCTACTACCCTTCTAATGGCGACTACACCGGGTACCTAATCAGTCATAACATAATGATTCATAACATGACATAATAACATAATTATTTAAGGTGTAACACAGATTAATAACTCTTATTCATTTTAAACTGCAAGGACTCTCCGAGGTGAGCATATCTCGGATGCCTGCCTTGTCCGTCGACCGATTCGATCACGGCATACAACTCACAAAAGATATCCTGATGGATACTCCCATTGGAAGTCCATAGACGGCATTAAACGTCAAACCTGATTGACTGATACTAACTGTTCCAGAGTTCCATTCTACCATGATATCCCAAAACCCGGGGAGCATACAAATTCTATTTCCCTAAGTTATGCCCTAAAAGTTATCCGTGATTAACATTCTGTTTAACATTATATTATTTAGACTATTGCAATTCATCTGAGACAAATGAGGATATAAAACGAGTGTTGGATTTTAGAAACAATGGAAAGGATAGAGACTTTCTGCACTTAGCTCGCTACAGCGAGTAACCAGCTTGTCATGGCGAGATTACAGGTCTTGGCCTAAATCAACTCGCGAGGCGAGTAGGAGCTCGCCATGGCGAGTTTCATCAGCCCAGAAACCCCAGCTCGCCATGCATGCTCGCTTGATACTCGCTATGGCAAGTTCATGTAGAGAGACCCCTGTTTTGCGAAAAAACCAATTTTAAAGAGAAACACCTACAATCCTCATTTCCAACAGTGCAGTAATGTAAAACATATAATATAGAACAAAACAGAGGGAAATTTGGGAGCTAATTCCCTACACACAACAAAATCCCTAATTCCTAAGTTAACATGCATATTTCATAAATTTGGGAATCTAAACTACCTAGCCTAAGAACCCACCTGAAATTGAAGCTTTTGACTTGATTCCTGGGCTCTTGAACAACTACAGAATCCACAGCTAACCCACGAACACCCCTTGCTCATAACTTGGAAATTTGAAAGAATAATGAATCTTCTATTTTTTTGATTTCTAAGACTAGAACTTGTTTGATGTTTTGAATCAACTGAAGTGAATGGTTTATGTAGTGAGTATTCTGAGTGTATGAGCAGTGGGAATTGTCATCAGAGATTGGTTTGCATGAATCTCAATTGGTTGTGAAATGGGTAGAAATGACATTGTTGTGGTTGTTGTTACTTTGAATGATATAGCTAGTGAGGGAGAGAAAGAGCTACCGAGTTGTTATTCTGAGGCATGCATGAGATGTGAATTTCTGGAAATAGGAAAGTGTTTAGTGTATTGTGTATAAGAAAATGGCAAGGTGTGAAATAAGAGGATTGAAAGCTTTGGTTACTATGTTATAGTTATTGCTTGAGAGAGAACATAAGAGAGAAATGAGAGAGATAGAAGCTTAGTTTTTCTGAAATGGTGAGGTAAATGAGAGGGTTTTGCATGCACTTGTATTATAAACAAGAGATGTTGGATGTGTTGGCATGAGTGGAAAGGTGAGGTGTTAATGTGGGAGGAGTTGAGTCATAAGAAGAAGGAAGAGCTTGGGAGGGAAGCAAACACATGGGAGAGAAAAATGGGAGGGAAAGATTGATTCATAGAGTTAATTAAATCACAAGTGAGAAATAATTGTACTAATGTGTAGTTTAGGTTCAAATAGAGCTCCTAATTTTAACACATGATACACTTAATTCTCAATGCTTAATTAATTTGATCACCAATAATTAATTCTAATTAATTAGACAAGGCCCCAATTAAAATTAATTAGGTAATTTAGAAATTGGGATATCACAATATATATAGAGAGAGAGAGAGAGAGAGAGAGAGAGAGAGAGAGAGAGAGAGAGAGAGAGGAGAGAGAGCGAGAGAGAGAGAGAGAGAGAGGAGAGAGAGAGAGAGAGAGAGAGAGAGAGAGAGAGAGAGAGAGAGAGAGAGAGAGAGAGAGAGAGAGAGAGAGAGAGAGAGAGAGAGAGAGAGAGAGAGAGAGAGAGAGAGAGAGAGAGAGAGAGAGAGAGAGAGAGAGAGAGAGAGAGAGAGAGAGAGAGGGGAGATATTGACTCCAAGAGTAAGTTTAATATCTTACTCCCAATCTTGACCTTTAATTTTAATTTTAATTAATGGTTAAGATTGATTGATAATCTTAATCTTAATACTATACAAATGATACAAATTTTATAAGGTCTCATTAAATGCTTGTCTTCACCACATTGTTTCTTATAATTTTGTATTTAATTTTGCATTATAAAGGAAACAATTTAATAAAGGAAACAATTCAAATAAAGGAAATAATTCAAATTCAAATTATAATTAAAAAGTATGATTAAAATATTCAAATTATTATTGTTTTCAACTTCAAATAATTTTGTTTTTCGTACATGATTAAAATAAAAATAATACTAGGACCAAATAAATAAATAATATTATAAATAAATTTCCTTGCATGATTTGTTTACTAGAAAAATTAACTTTAATTAAATAGATTATTTTAACGAAAACATATTTTGATGCATGTTTTAAAACAATAAAGGAAAACTTTATATTTTCAATAAAATTTAATAAGTCTAAAAAATGAAAGAATTTGTAAAATATATACTCCCTCCGGCCATAATTATAGGCAAAAAACACTTTTTAGATACATTCAAATATGTTTTTTATTATTTTTTTAGATAAAAAATTATACTATTATTTAGTAGCATTTTATTTTA